>VZRO01002621.1:49087-72542 GCA_013397915.1 Daphoenositta chrysoptera
GCCCCCTGCGCCCCCGCCAGCACCGCCCCGGGCACCCCCGCCCGGGCGGGAACCGGGCAGTGCCCAAGCGAGGCGCCTAAAACAGGCGGAGAAAGCCACCGCGCAGAGGTGCAGCCGTGCCGCGCAGCCAGAGCCCCGCGCCCGGGCAGCCTGCCCAGCTGCCGGGTGGTTAAAATTAGAAGGGCTGAATTCTCCCCTAAACGTGTGGCAAGCAGTATTGCCCCTACATGGTGTGTCAAGGAGCCTCAACAGCCTTTATAAAACCGCTCTTCGCAACTCGGCACCTGCTGTGGTTTCTTGGTCACGAGCATGGTGTTTGAGCAATGTCACCAAGTTTGCTCGTGTGGCAGTTTGACAGCTCCCAGAAACGGCGTGCTTCCAAAGCGGGATGCTTGTGTCCCCGCGTGTCGGCATCGGCTCTGCCCGTGTCCTGTCCAGCCCCCGCCGGCACCTCCAGTCTTGCAGGACAGGTGAAGTACTCACCGAGCCTGCTTTCACCCCCAGGAGGCTGACGAGTAGCATCCAGTGATGAAAGGCATTCCAGCCCATCTCAAAACCTGACTGTTGGTGATAAATGCGGACTGCAAAGGCAGAAAAATGCTTTCAGTACATTCTGATGAGTTAGCTACAAAGTGGGGTTGTTTTTTCAGCAGCCAAGAGCATATGGTCAGCATTATTCTTTAATATTTTTGGAAAGAATACTGAATTGCAAGTAATTTTTGAAGTAACAATTTATACACGTACACATCAATATATGTCCCAGGAGGCCCTGCCTTTGTTATGGTTGTTCTTGGCTTTGCATCTTGGAGAAGAGATCAGGGTCATTCCAGGAATGTGTGCCACGTGAACAGGGGTTTTATGAATCCTGCTGCCCCGTAGAGGATCTGATTTTCAAAAATATATTATGAAATAATTATGAAGGACTTGATTTGGGACTATGTTTTCTCTGACTGGTCAGCCGTTTTTACGGATGTACCTTCTCTTTCCTGAGATATGCAGGGTAGGAAGAGCAAGCCAGGATAGTATGGCTACAGGAATGATCATGAGTGATAGCATCTAGCATGTGTTTGAGAATGATAGTATTCAGCTATGCTTGCTGGAGCAAAGCCAAGTAGCTTCCAAAAGCTGCACAAAGCAGCCCGTCAGAGAGTTTCTATCCCAATCCAAACTGATGGGTAAGCATTTTCTAGCACATTACTGAACATTATGCATTGGAGAAGTGCAGTTTGTTGTACTGGTTGTGTCTTCTATTCAGTCTTTGTACCTCTTTCATTATCCTACAGGTCTCCTTTAATTTTGGGGGAAGCCTTGGTGGTAAACAGCGTGTGCTTAGCCCAATGTAAAAACAATGTTAGTTAGGAAAGCTTGGCAGTGAACTAATAATATTTGCAGTCGTGTGACAGTGTAGAAGTTGGTCCTGATTGCAGTTAGTCTCTCGGGATCTTCATATTTCCTTGTACTCGTGATTAAATGCCATTTCCCCTCTGCAGCAGGGCAGTAAGAACCAAGACTACATGGGTAATGGAGATGGTTCTATCTACCAGTGCAGCTGTCAGCAGAAAGAGGGAAGTGAGAGAGGATCTGAGAGATGCCCCTATACCCCGTCTCTCCAGAAGGACCGTAAGCAGGTGGAGCACGTAGACATGGCTGTGATGGACTGTGGTGTTGTGCTGTGGTGTGCACCTGTGCACAGAAGAAAAACTTTCTCTGATAGAATCACTGGCATTAGTTTTATATAAGATGATAGCACATCATCCCAGGCAGATATTAATGGCCTTTAGTTTTACAGATAATATTAGATAACATTATCTATACTTATACAGATAACAAACATTCTCTAAGTAAAAAGTACTGAGTAGAATTTATCCTCTTAAAATGAGGTGTCATGTACCATAGGAGAATGGGCTGGTTTAATTAAATTAATGTCCTACTGTTAAAGCACTATAAAGACTGGTTTAACCTTCTATCTTTGTCAATAAGCTACACATTATTTGAAGTCTGCTAATATAAATTAATCTGGTAGAAGCAAGAAATAAAAACTGTTTGCATTTACACAGAATGAGGAAATGGGTTTGAACAGAGTGATCAGTTTTTGGAGGTTTGTGTTGAATTGATGAGTTTTGTTAGCAGAGACAGGTCTAATGGTGTTACAGCTGTTCACTGATGCAGGCTTCTTCTCTGCTGTGTCTCTTTATTCTGCTATTACGATCTTGATAGCTTAAGTACTTTCTCCAATTATAGAGTTATTTTCCACAGTAATAGTCCACAGTAAACAATGTCACATGGATGTGGCAAATTGCTCAGTCTTGTTCCTTATCTCCAGCAACCAGCTTTGTGATCCTCAACAGTACACCTTAACCTCTTGGTGCCTGCCTGTTCTTCTGGGAAAATATCATCCTGCTCACGGTGCAGGGAGGTGTTGGACCTCAGAAGAGGACAGGCAGGAGTTCAAAAGCACAGCTGAGACCTGAAGCTCCCTCTCCTGTCTCTCAGTTTAGCCTAGCCAGGCATTGGAAGACTTTATTAAGCAGATGAGAAAGAAACTTTTTGTGAAACTGCAAGTGCTCTTCCTCTTCCAAATGAGAGCCCAATGCCACAGCCTTTTTTAGGCAAAGTTTTCACTAAAGAGAACAAATGCTTTATATTCAGGATCCCAGATGTGCCAGGCTGACAGGGCTATTTTCAGACAATGGCAAAATCTATGAAATGTTTCCATTTATAGTTTCAGGAACCGTACTCAGCATCTACTCTAAACTAATCTTTTAAATTCCCTCCATAGGCACTGTAAGTGAGCTCCTTTAGAAAGTAATTCATCCTGCGTGTATTTGACAACTGTCTGGAGTGGGATGAAATACGCTAGCAAATCCCATCCCACTTGTGAAATTATGTGCTGTATAACTGAAAAATCACACATATTTTCTGCAGAAAATTTATTTATATGGGTTTTGCCTGAAAGCATCCTTAAGAATATGTTTTACTAGAAGGAAGATTGTATGGAAGAGAATGTGAACGACAAATACTCTCTCAGCTCTTCAGTATTCTGGAGGTTTATTTAACAGGAATATGTGCATTCCAGGGCATGTTTACCTCAGGGCCTCTGACAGACACTTTCTGATGCCTAGCCAGGCAATTCTTCCAATGCAACACCTGCAGGGAGGGTGTCTCCTGTTAATATAAGAAGGGTTATCTTTTTGCTTGAATTCAAGTTATAAAACACCACATCCCAGGGCTTCCAGGTATCTGACTAATAGTATAGTAACTGATTGTTGCTAGCTCAGAGCCAGAAGCCAACTTTCTTCTAAAATAATCATTCCAAGTATTCAAAATTTAACAGATGGTTGGCATTTATCCAAAGGGTACATGATCCTGAGGTAAAAGGACAGAGTAAAATTGTTTGCTGTTAAAGTTATCTAAACTGCACGCAGTAAACAATTTATTCAATCACACTGAACAATTATCCCTGTTCCCAAATTATGCACGAGCAGTTCCCTGCTGACACTTTATTTTGTATGTTCATTATTTGAAATTGCTCAGTGAACAATTTCTATGAACTGCTTGCAAGTGATTTTTCTGGGACTTGATGGAAGGGCCTGGTATGTGTGTTCTAGCTCTACCTAAATCACATGATTCCCCCCAAAAAAACAGGAGAGCTGATATAAAACATGTTGGATTTCCTGAAGCAGAGCCATGGCACGCTTGTCACTGCCCTGCCAGGGCAGCTTTCTAAGGGCATTTGGGAATAATGGGAAGCTGTCCCAGGGGGTTTGCTTCTTTCTACAAATAGAGGAATACCAGATATGGAGTTTGACCACATTGCTTGCCTGGAACTCAAATAGTTTTCAACACATTGCTCTCGGTTAACGTGGGGCAGCTCTCACTTCACATAAAATCGGAAGACAAGTAATAGAGCCTTGCTTTTGCATTGCATCTGTCCCCGCACTGGGTGACAGCCCACTTCTAGGGGTCCCTGCTACAGCAGGTTTGGCAGCACTGAACGAACTGGCTGTGATTTTTCTGTCCCCTTTTTGGACAACTTCCGCACACAAATAAAGTTCAAAACGATCACGGACAGATGTCTGCGCTAATCCTGAAGTAAATGCATTCCAGCTGCAGCTCTCAATGTTCTCTCTGCAGAGATCCCTACGAATTTGTGTGAGTCTCTGTGACTGCCTGTATAAACCAAAGGAATTGCAAATATTGTCAGAGTACAAATGTATGCATGCTTTTGGGTGTTGGTACACTGACAATTAATGTTTTGCAGCAGTGTTAGCCCTTTTAGCTGTGCATTTTAATATTTACCAGTGGCTGTTTTTGAGAAGCAGAGGCTAGGACTGAACTTTCAGGATGTTGCATGTTTGCATCATTATCAACCATTTTCTAGGGATTTAAAAAATTATTGATAAGGATTTATAATTTTATGCAAAGATATGAAAAGGAACTAAATAACAAATAAAAAAACCTAATTAAAAAACTTGAGGAACAAGGACAGAAAAGAAGTAGGGGGTGGCTGAAAATGAGTCTAAGGAATTTTTTAAACAGGTGACAGAGAAAGCATGACATGATTTGATAGTGAAAATAGTCCACTGTGAGGGGAAAAAAAGGTAAATAGATTATCTCAGAAGAACTCTGAACTGGAAAGAGATAGCTTTTTTAAATTTAATAAACTGTGCATTATTGTAAAGGGCTGTCAACATGTGTGCTGAGTTATAGCATGCCAAAACTGCTTCTTGCTACCTTGATCTTTAAAAGTAAACACAGAATTTTAAAAAACCATATTTTCCTCTAGATTCAATGAATAAATAAAACCAGTCTTCTAAGTAATGTTTATTATGCTTCTTTGTTCTGTAAAGAAAAAAGCAACAAACAAAACTGTATTATACAGGGTTAAAAACAGGGATACAGACTGCAATAAACATACATATATATGTGATTTTTGCTTTTGCATGTAGCTTAAGTACATATACCACTGTAAAAAGCACTTTCAGAACTAAAATGGCAACCACTATAGTTAACAAAAAGATACTAATAGTTTGTAAAATCAAAACCAATGTACAAGTGTTTTATGTATCGGTATTTATTGTCTTTGTTTTCTACTAATACTTACTCATTAATTCTTTAAATAATGAACATATTTCCTGTAAGAACACTATATTTTTGAAAAGCTGTAACCTAAAAATAAAATGGAGACCCAGTGATAAACAGAGCATAGTGCTCTATATCTGATTGTTTTTAAGAAGCACTTCATTCCCCTCCCTAGGGAGATCGGCTTGAAAGTATCATTTGAGAGGACTCAACTTTTCTGTAAATGAAAACAGGACAGTTTTCCTTCATATTCAAAATAAGTATTAAAAATATTTTATCTCTTAGTAAAATAGAATAGCTATTACAGCTGGATCCCAGAAAAGCTTTAAAGATTTTAATGTGAGAGAGTTAGATGAACAAAGCACAGCAAGGAATTCCAGCACAACAGCTGTTTTATAGGAACTGCTGATACTCATCCTTGGGTATCCTGGCAGATGTGAACTGGCTTGCCTCACGTTTGTTATGGATTAAGTTATTTTTCATTTACCCAGTGTAAGAGAACACATGTGGGAAGACATGGGGTCATACCTAATGTGTTTTAAACTCATTCCAAATCTTACCTGCCAGTATCCCACCCTTGAGCCATGTCCTACAGTTGGGCACTGGAAGTCCAAGCCCAGCATTGGGTATCTAGATTGTCTTGCACTCTTGCTAAAACCCACACATGGGAAACATTAAAGAAATATGTGTGCTTCATCCCTACTGCACCCAGACTCCTGCAGGCTGCTTGGGATCATCCCGCCAGAATCCTTGCCTGGGGACAGGGACCTGCTCACCTCCTTTCATAGATGAGATGTTTTAATGCTTGCCTATGATGTGCAGTTTCTATGGAAGGGGATGGTTCTGCCCACTTCTATATAATTATGTGGTTAGAGAATTTGTCCATCAAATGGGATTTTTGGCTTCAGTGTCTTTCTTGGCCTAATGTCCCTTACTCCCAGAAAATTATTATATCCCCCTGATTTAGACAAGTTTAAGTGGAAAGTTACTAGTGGATACAACGAAAACTAAGAGATTCACTGCTGAAATAGTTATTTACCACCATTATTTTATTGCAGTTGTTTATTTATATGACTTTGATGTCTTAGTTCTTGGTCATCTATCTTTTGTCATCACCTGTCTTCAAAACTCTGCTCAGGTAGCAAAGTAGTCCTGTCCCTATACTACACCACTGATCCCTAAAATTAGGAACTGCAGTTTAACTGACAACTTAAAAAGTATTGCCTGTCAATCGACAGCAGAAGAATAATTGCTATTAAATCGTCTGCTCTCACAAGATTTTGGGAACATCCCATCTCTTTTTTTCCACTCCAGAACAAGGTTTAACAACATTTGTAGCTTGCAGAGAAATGATGTGGGTCTAAACCCTCTGCTGGCAGAACCCTCTGCCAAGAGACCCTCTAGGAGGGCGTTGCTGGCCGTGGTTTGGGACACGACCCCAAATCTAGAGCTCAGTGATGACATGCTCGTGCTGCCTTTCTCCTACACACTCCTGCTGATGAAGCTCCACCTACATGGTTTGATTCATCAGCATGAGGTGGCTTGATTTACATGTCAAGTTCAACACATCTTTTGATTCCCACAGAAGCAGAATTACAGCAAGTAGAAATGGAAGGGATAAAAAAATCTATAAGAAAGGAAAGTTAATGTGAAATAGATAGAAAGAAAGGGTGTTTTTCCTTGGGAGCCCTGAACCTGTTATATTTTAATATATATTAATGTAAACAAAGTAAGTATTTTCAAGAGGGACCAACAAATCAGTTTTAGATGGTATTTATTTTGTTGTATAGTAAAAAAATCTGTCATACAGTAACATACTAGGGAAGAAAAATATTCATTCAATTATTACTGGAATAGAAGGAAAAATTTTAATCTGGTCATGTCTGAATTCAACAAAAGAATATTAATTTTTTCATTTCCTATTTAAGTAGTTTTCTTCTATATAAATAGCTGCAGATTTGTTTCACTTTTAACATATGGTTTGCAATATCTGTTCATATGAGCAACACTGTATTTTGTTTAAAATTTTCATGTACATTGAGACCAAATATATCTTGTATTTATCATTCACAATAAGCAAAAGCTGTAGAGCACTTTTTTCCTGAAAATGTGGCATCAACATATTATCTAATTACTACAAGCATATGCCTTTTTTGTGGTGTGGCACATCTGTGCAATATCATCCAAGCATGTATTCAACTTTCCCAGTTTTATCCTAGGGGAGATCATATCTCTATATGTATAATTTGTTTTGTTACAAAGAAAATAGTTCTTGAAAACATAAATCCTGGATGGCCCTCCTCAATCACAAAGCCCAGCCTCTGTTACTACAGGAAACTGAATAAAATAACCTTTTTCTTTAAGTGCTTAAAATTTGCCTTCCATAGTGTTTTAGCTACAACAGTATATTGGGATGCATCCTCTCTGGTTATTCCATAGTTTCTGGAGCTTCAAGTGGAGTTACATGATGGAGCCTGTTACCTGTACTTGCACTATAAGTAGTTAAAAAAATACTACATAATGAAAGAATTGCAGGGTCAGTCCCATGCTCCTAAGTAGGCAAGACTTGCTTTTGAAGATCTAAATACATATTGCTGCATCCAACAAATTAATTTGCCACAGGTCCAATTTAAAATAAACCTCTCTTGGATAAAATCTGTATGAAACTTAGTTCTCTCTTTCTCTCCTCCTCCTCCCCCTCCATTTTGGACTGTCCTAGGCCAGACGGTTTCTTACCTTTTGCAGCAAATTTGAACCCTTCTGCAGGCTATAAGGGTAATTCCAACATGATGTCCATATAATTATAGAAACTTAGGAAAATAACTGATGAGTGACCACACCATCATGTGCACAGATTCTGCCACTCTTACCTATAGTAGCATACAAATATTACCAATGTAGACATAACGTCACAGAAGGTTATGAAACTGGTAAAAATGAAAAACGTTTTGTAATCTCACAAAACTTGTCTAATTTCGCTGGCATAAGTCTGAGTAGGCCTTCACTTAGGTAGATTATACAGCCCTCCCAAAACACTGGTTTAGGAGTCGCATGCCAGACCATATTTCACTGTATGTTTCAGAAGTACTATCCAGATTAAAATAAAAACAGAGGTAGAGAGAACTTCTGTCTTGCTTCCAGTCCTTTTGTGTGTACTTATATTATTGTAGATATATATTTTACAGCTGAATTTTACAGCTGAAATGTTCTGCTAGTCATGTCTCAAACAGATGCTGGAAAACTACAAACAATTTTTAAAAAATGACTCAAAGCCCAAAAAGCACAGTAGCAACAGCTAAACAAGATTAGCTAAGAGGACGTTCAGATATTGACTCAGACATGTCCTGGTAAAGATTTCTGACAGTAAGCAATTCCAGCAGAGAAAAGCATCACAGAGGCTTGTGTTTGGTTGTGTGACAGAAATCAAGGCATACAACACTCACAAAAAAGAAAAAAAATATCCAAAATATCCACGAAACACCAATAATTCCCTAGTATCTTTCTAAGCAGTATGCTACAGTTTAAATAGAATATATAAGCTTGATATAAAAATTGGGTAAGACTCTTTGGTCTTATTTTAAGGTGAAGGCAATCCAATGAATTGACTTTAGTAGAGTCAGAACTTAGTAAAGACAAGCTTTCTTGAATAAATAGGCCAAACCCAAATATTCAAGAAAACCAAGGAGAACATGAATCAGTTATTTATATTACACCTAAGTATAGAATAAGATCTCTTTTATGCATTTAAAATATTTTTATGTTTGTAGATTTTTAAAACATAAAACATTAAGTATAAACTTCATGTTGGTCCAACCCACATTATAGCATGACAAATTTAGAAATTCTGGTTATCACAATGAGGTGGAGGGTTATTTTTAAAGGGCTCCTTTTAAAAGTGTAAGGTTTTTAGCGCAGATCTGCCAGCTGACAGAGAGGGCTCGTGAGGCACAGCCCAAGTGACATCCACAAGGAATGATGCACTTTTCCCCACCTCAGGCACTGCTGACAAACAGGATATGACACCAATCACAGCACTGAAGTTGCAGGGGCACGCCTGTGCTGGGCCCCACCAAGGGGTCAGGTAGCCTGCTGTCCTGTCCCTCAACCAGGAGAAGGTCACAGGAAGAGAGCACACACAGACGTACATCCTCACTAGGTGCTGCCAGCCTCTGTCACTTAGTTATCTAAGTGACACTCTGTTAAAATATTTAAAATTGAACGAGTCTTTAGAAGACATCAGTGAACTGCTTGCATTGTTTTCCAATTCTCTTTTGACCAAGACAAAGTAGCTCTGTGACTCAGGGACTTCATGCATTAAGCAGTACATACAGAATGCCTTGCACGGAAGGTTATGAGAATGATTTGGGGATTATCACATTGCACGCTGGGGTATTTATGTTTGGCAGGTTTTCCTTTCTGAGAAAGCAACATAAAGCTAAAAGCAATACTTGTACAATCCCATCTGCTCTACACTAACTGTCCTTCAAACAGGTAGTGTTTCACATCACTTCTAATAGCTTTTTTATACATACTGCATGATTATCCTTCAAGCATAAGATTGTATCATCATTTTAAGTCCTCCAGAAACAACTCACAAGATCTAAATCTATGTGTATACCCACACACAGAGAAGCACACGAAGGGTCATCCTACCAAACAGGCCAGCAATTTTAAAATATTTAAAATATTATCTACTTCCAGACATATCAAGCAGCAATCCATTCTCATAAAATCATAATGCTTTTTTTTTTTTGATTACTTGCAGGCATTGTGCAGTGCAGCAGGAAGGTGAGTTAGCAAAGACATTCAGACACGTCTCTTCAAAGGCACAGGGACCCCAAGGGTCGAAACCAACTCTCTTCTACTGAAGTGCAATCTGAGGCTCCCTTACGTCATTAAAATACCACAGAATTGGGGAGAGAATATCTTTTAAATCAACAATTTCATAGGCACAGAAAAGTGATTCTAGAAGCTAAACAAGAATGTGTCAGTTAAAAATTGTATTTATTGCTGCAGCCGTTTTAGTCTCTTCCCAACAAACATAGCTAAAAAGAATATTATACAACAAACTCCAATGGTTTGGCAGTAGATTGATTAACATTATTTATTGTACGTGTCACAAAGGGCACTGACACTGCAGAAGCCCAGATGCTATAGCATCACATTCTATCAGAAATGCTAAACAATCATTTCCCTAAGCTGTATTTGCAGCAGTTACAACTGTTTTATTTTTCTAATGCCAACAATGACATTTATGTTTGTTTTCACATAATACCTCCTAAGGACAGTCAGAGAGAAGCCAATCACTCACGGGACAGAATTCGTTGTTTTGTTTGGGTTTTTAACAACCTTGCTGTGCATTTCAAAATCTTTCATTTCTTTAAGAAACAAACCCAATGCAATCGGTCCTTAGTCTTTTTTCTGCAACATTATTCATGTAAATTGAGAGAATGTTCACATGGCATAAAAACGCCACGTGAATATTATAAGCAAGTTGCTATATTTTGAAGACAATTTACTTGTTTTCATTGACTGTTCTGACTATACTTCATTATGACAAAATTTTTTGAGGAAAATATAATTACAAATACCATGGGCTTGCTTTAAAAAAAAAAAAAAAACCAAAACCACACCACCACAGAGGCCACCACAATTGCAATAAGACCTCAGAGTGTTATGATTTGTTCTCCTCCAAGAAGAAAGAGATGAAGATCAACAGGAGAATCAACAGAAAGTAAACATATTGCACAGACAGTCAAAATGCAGAAGCCAACCTGCTGGCTTGAGACAGAGAATCCAACCTACTCCAATTAACATAAATGGCACTTATCAGTCAAATTTGGCTTCATCTGCTTTTGTCCCTCTGCTCTTCTGCTCTGCCACCTTCCATTTCCCTTCGCCGCTGTGAGGAATGGCTGCAGCAGAGCTTTCCTTCCTAGGAGGGTGTGAGGAAGGGGCCGCAGTTTGTAACCCCCGCGGGCTTGCGGCGGGGGGACCCTCGCTGGAGGTGGTGGGCGAGCTGGGAGGGCTGCACGGGCGGGGTCTTCGGCAGTGCAACGTGGTAGAAGTTGGGCAAGCGAATGTCGTACCTAAAGCCCTGCCCCACCTGCACCCTGTCGTTCAGGGCATACAGTTTTTCCGCAATGTCGCTCCCAATTAAAATTGAGAACAGGCGGGAGATGAAGCGGTGTTTGGCGAACAGCAGGTAGAGCTTCTTTCTCCTCCAGGCCACGTACCGACAATCTGTCTCTGCTGTAAGTGTTACCTAGAGAAGAGAGAATTGAAGAGCCGGGTGACAAGCTGGTCGTGTTGCTGCTGCTGCCCTTGCTCAGAAGGCAGCCCTCTCTCCCAGCAGAACCTGCCTCGGGCAGTCAGAGCCTTTTACTGGAGCCAGAGAGCTCTGGGAGGTTACTGTATGCAAAAGACAAGTGAGAAAGGTGACTGGGTATGGACTAAGTGATCAGATCTAGTCAGCCGCAATGACAATGTGCCTGTGCCCCCACGGTCGGGGTGCCCTGGCTCAGCCCTGCACTCCCTGCTCCACTCTCGGCAGCCTCAGCTGAAAAGGCAGGTCTAAAGAAAGCTCTCGACAAATGCCATTTGTCCTCGTGACAGAGACATCAGATGCACCACAGACAGGAGCCAGCGTGTCGGTCAAGTGACAGCAGTGGGAGGGCTCACAGAGCGCGGGGCAGCCCCGGCTGACACCGTGTCCCATGCTGTGACCCGTGCCAGGCTGTGTCACAGGCACCTCTCCCCCTGGCTCATCTCCCATTGGGAAACCTCCTCAGCACCAGCTTCTACCCACCCCGAGGAAACCTGGCTTCTCAGGGCTGAATAGCAGCGCAGCTGAAGAATGCAAATAGAGCCTACCTCCCAGATCAGCTTTAAGAAATCCCCTGTTTGTTGTAACAAGAGACAAACAGCAAAACCAGTCCGACAGATTAAGAGGACTTCCCTTCCCAAACTAATGGGATGCCACTTGTTTGCACAGTATCACGAAGGAAACCCACAACTGAATAAATTTATTCTAAATCAAGCAGTACTTGAACAGTTTCCTGTAGTACTAAAAAAAAAGAAGAAAGAAACCCCTTAACTTTTACCTGAAAAATTCCCTCTTCTGTGGGTCTCAGTGAATCCCATTCAGGAGAGTCCAGAAACTGAAGAGGAAAAATATAATGCAGAAACTCCCCATCAACTGTCACTCTGATCCTACCAAGATAAGATGTGTTAATTTGTTAGCACTACCAGTACACCAGCAATGACTACAACAAGAATGTGCTATTTCTACTATCTGAGGAATTTAAATTTAGCTTTGAAAGCACGAAAAAGCAATCAGTGGCCAACCGTACCCTAATTATATTTTTGAACCCAACTTGCTCAGGCCAGTTGAAAGAGAATACAAGACAATCATGCAACTGGAAATGGAATGGAAATGGAATTCATTCGTGAAATGGAAATCTTTCCAGGCCGTATTCAAACCACATTTTTCTCTCTGTGGTAGGTCTGTGCAGTGATGCACAGGCTTTGCCATTAAAAGGCCAGCATGCACTGGAGAGGTGAAGGACGGAAGCCCATAACAGCATTTACCTGCTTCCCCTGAAAACCATGGGATTTACTTCTAGTTTTGGCAAATATGCATTTTAGAGGGAACAAAGTGGCAAAAACTGGGAGTGGGAAGCAGGAGTGCCCCATGGCATGTGTTAGGCAGGCCTCTCTCCATGTTTAACAGGAATTACATGGCCACAGGGCTATGTCTGGCACCAGAAGAACAGCCTGGAGGTATGGGACCTCTGTGTGAATGCTGTGGCCTTCTGAAGATGCCAAAGAAAAATTGCCTTTCCTTTCTACTTTTTAAATAACATGTAAGTTTGAAGGCACACAAGCAGCCCTGTTCCACATGATGAAGGGCAGCATGAACTCTGGGTGATCACTAACTGGCTGGGCATGTAGAAGGATGGACCCCTCTCCTTCGGTAAGACCAAAAACAATCTCCATGAGGTACTTCCTGGACAGCTCCCAATAATGCTCTGAACCAGGGTGTCACTAAGGAAAACTGCCTTCAATCCATATTGTTCATTGCAAGTAGTCCTAAATCAGCTGAGTGTCAAGCTGCCTACAAGTTCCATCCATCCATGGGGCAGGCTATCAAAAAGCACCCACAGTGTCCCATCAAGGACAGTCCATGTCCATCACCCCTGGGTGTCCCACCTGCTCTCATGGTGGTCTGTTAGTGCAACCTGCTTTGTATACAGTACAAAAGCTAGTATTTCCCTCCAGGAAAGCAGCAGCAAAGCTGCCAGAAGGCTCTCCTGGAAGCAGGGAGTACAAGCAGGCGGATTTACTGCCTCAGGGTCTAACACACAGCCACAGTACACAGTAACTGTAGACCCAGTTCTGCAAGGTTTGATACGGCTCAACTATGTCCCCTTGTAAGGAAAGGGCACTTTTAAGTCTTTTGCTCTTCCTTACCAATACTCTTCTCCCACCGCCTTGAAAGCAACCGAATGCAATCTGTATCAAAGTCAAGATCTCTGTTAAACTGAGAGAGATAAATTGGGCTTATCTCAGTGTATTCAGTTTTGTGACTAACTTTTTGTCCCGTTTCAGATAATACTAGTAAAGAAAAACAGGACAGATGCTGTGCTCATCAGCTAGGCAGTAGATAGACAGCAAGCCATAACCTTAAGACTGAAAAACAGCTGAAAGACTGAAAATTTATTCCCTTTATTTGCCTAACCTGTTATATGCTATGATACAGCAGCCTGGAAAACAATGACTTCAAATTCTTTTCTTTGTGTTATTACATATTCTGTGCTTAGTGTTTTCATGCTAGTGCTATCCTAGACAAGTGTATTTAATCTATTAATATTTATATTACTTACATTAATATTTAATCTATTGCACTGGAAAATAAACAAACAATACACAAATCAGGCTTTTTTTCTTCCTCTTTCATTTTCATTAGGTAGGGGAAAATAAAGATATTTGCAGTAAACATGAACAAAGCAATACAAACCTGCCTGACACAAGCAAGGACAGTTTGTCAATAGGTGTTTTGCCCTGCATGGCATAACAATGCTCCTTCTCCAGGGTAATCACTTCTGCATCGCAGCACGAGACAATCTTCCTGTACACAGTCAAGGAAATTCCCAGAGGCTGGAAGAGAGCACTGTAGAGTTCCTGGAATTCTCTGTCAAAGGCAACACTCCGAACTTGGTAGGTAACATAAATGAACTGGACAAAGCATATCGTGAACAGTACAAAATTCCAGGAGAATATATCAGCAGCACAGACATCCAGCCAAGCCCAAACAGAAGAGCAGAGAAAGGCCAGTCCAAGCAAGCTGAATACATAGAGGAGCCCAAAGAATCCACTTCCACCCATGAAGCCCACAACAAAGAGAATACTGGCTAGGTGGTAGATAGATCCCTCTGCCTCTTGCTTCCAGGTGGTACACGTAGGATGTGCATATATCAAACTTTCCCAAAAACTTGCATTTTCTCCCATGGCTGGAATAATTTTTTGATTCAGCTGAATCTTGGAAATTTTTATTTATGAAATGCAACTACTGAGGTCCTTTGGTTCTCCATTCTTGCGAACTCTGCTCAATGATCGCATAATGTCATGGTCTCTTTTGGTAGTGAAGTCACACTTAGGATTTCTAGCAACTAGGCAGCTAACGTTCTCAGTGCTGTTTCTCATCAGTTCATGCATTGTTTTGACTTTGGTCATGTCATCTGTAGCTTCATCTGATCTGGACAAGTGAAGAAAAGATGAATTACTTATAAAATGGTTTTCACAAATTAAATTTTATCAAAGTTTTATTGCCTAAAACCACAGACTGCATCACAATCTTCAAATTACCCTTGCAGCTCTGTGATTCCAGGATAAAATGTCAATATTCATTCAACTGAAGATCATGTTTTCCATATCTGTGATCCCTGTAGCAACCACTGAATCCATGTATGTTGCATTCACAAAAGCCTGTTGGCTGTGCAAAGGCTTAAGAAGCCTTTGCACAGCCCCACTGCTGAGAAGGTAGTTGGAGTTGTTGATCCAGACCCTGCTCCCTGAGAGACTTTTTAAATGTCCTACCCAGCTCTTTAACAAGAAGAGACAGCAAAATCTTCTTTCCTTGTTCACCTCCTCCATCTCACTCTGGATTTCGGTCAAATCTCTCTCATTTATGGGTTGAGCAAAGCTGCTCTCTGTACCCGGAGACAACAAACTCCATCCCCAAACACCACAACAAGGGAAAACCAAGTGTCCCTGCGGATGGTCCTTTCTACTCCAAGGATAACAGGCAAAAACCTGTCATATATAAGGAAGACTACAAACCTTAAAGGCATGTTAATACAGATTATGTTATTAGAACATGAAGTAAGTAGTCCTGCAATATATCACTCAAGGGACTTTCACAAAGCAATTTTATAACATTCAAAGTTCTACATCATAAAATTTCATGCCACAGACCTCATAATTTTATTGTTCAACACTCTAAAATATGAAACATAGTATTTGTTTTCATATGCTGACATATTCCTAAGAGTTTTAAAAGGAAAACACAGAGCCAACAAGCATAAAGGGACCCCAAAATAAATTTTTAAAAAGTCAAAACCAGCTTTCCATATCTGTCTTTTAAAATAAAAATACGTACTTCAACATGAGATTACACACAGTAGAAATTGAAAAACCAGAATGTATTAGTGGTGTAATCAGGACTGAAACCCCCAAAGCCTTACTGTCTGGTTCTTTTCCTGGTAGAACAGCAAGGAAACTGGCAAGAACTATCTTGCTACCAAAATTATCAGATTCTATAGAATATCAAAGTAGTTTGGTTTTTTTTCCCCTCACAAGAGCCACAGAAGTCAATACTTTAAAAGCACTGCCATTACAGTGAAGCATCCAACATCATTCATCAGGGCTTTCAGTTGTGCTTCTTTTACAATGTCAGGTCTAAGAAATTAATAAAGAAAATTTATATCATATTTCCTAGCCACCACAGCATTACTTCTTTAAAGTTTATTCAAACCCCACCATTAATTCTGTGATTGAATAACACTAGTGCTAAACGAAGGCATAAAATCCTAAACAACTGAGCAGCAGAGCTCAGAAGAACAAGTTAGGAGGAGACTCTCCCTCTCTGGGAGTAGTGATAGGAAAGTCACTGGCCCATAAAAATACCAGAGCTAAAGAGCACAGAACCTCTCCAAATTACAATGTTCAGTATCCTCCTGCAGTGTAAGAACCAGCATTGCAAGAATAAGGTCGTTTACAACTATAACCTTTTCAGCTTGTTTCTTTATCCAAATACTCTCCTCTGGTACAGGATTCCCCTCAGAGGCAGGACTTATCCCTTGGAGACTGGGAAACTGCATCAGCTATGAAGTTACCTAGGTATGGTATGATCATGAGGAAGTTTGGGTGGTACTTCTGTGATAAAGGGGTAAGATTTTTGAACCAAAAGAAAATAAAATTGGAACATAAAATTCCCAGACCTTGTGTTCTGAATCCACTCAGCATTTCCAATACATAGTCAAAAATCAGCAGCAGAAGTTTTTTGTTTGACTGATTGTTTGTTTAAAACAGAATCACGAATAACAGTGATTTTGGATTATTGTTAATACTTCTACTCTCCTGCCAACATTTTGCTCTAAGCAGTTTTACTGAAGACCCTGATTTCTAAAAGAAAACAACAAAAATCACTGTTTTGAAGGGAACCATGACTGAGGATTTACATTGGAAACTGTATGCATGCCACAAACAAAACTACAGTAGATCAGTAATTTACTTTACATTACTAACATCTTGTCATCATGTAAGGTCACACACTGCAATAATTTGACATGACATTACAGTAATTTCACAAAAAGTATGTTCAATTTTTAATTGCATTCTCAGTCTACCCACACTACAGCTCACAGCGTTTCTGTAAAGCATCTATTCATGACAAGATGGGCCAAAATAATTTGGAAAGAACAGCATGCCACTAGGGCACAGATATACAGTTATCTCCCACAAAACCATAGTCCTGAGAAAACTGTCCTGCATTTGTAAGTGTTCATTTTCAGAATGGGACCTGTCTTCCAAAACCACTGTGTGGAAAATTACCATTTATTCCACTAGTTCTACACAGTGAGAACTTTTACTCTGCTGCAGCATGTCCCAGACTGGAGAGGCCCTCTCTCCTTCTGGGCAGGAGGAAAGGCAAAGGAGGGAGGCCAGTGCTAGCCCAGAGCACAGCCTTACCAACACCACACTCTCCTGAGCTACACAAGGTGTGCAAAGCCAAACCCTCCGGAAATACTGACAAAACCCACTCCTAAATGGGACTGATTTCTCAGGGCTATGTTGAAGAGCAGGCATGCTTGCTGCCAGTGAACTGCAGGCAGAAAGAGAGGATGCAGCTCTTCTCAGTCAAAAAATCATTCTAGTATTTGGGAGCTAAAAATCGTTGGTAATTGTAAATAGAGCAGAGATAATAATAGGTATGGGCCTAAGAGCAGTAAAATTTCCGGTTTTGAAGGGTATTTAGTGCTAGATAAGGCCTTTCATATTTTTCTTTATAGTTCCTATGAATTCAAACTTTAAACTCTTGAGGATTTCAGGTCACTCTAATTAAGCCAGTCATCTACTGCAAGTGAGGTCGTGGGGGAGAAAAATCCCCCAAACCAAAAAAACCAAACAGCTGTGATATCAACTGAGTCATCCTCCACAGCAGCACAACGTTACCGTTAATAAGCACCAGGAGGGGACACCATCCCGTCACTGACGTGCTTTGGTCTCCTGCTTTGTTTGATGTCCTGCTTCGATTGCCCTGGCTGTGGTGAACAGTCATTGCTACAGGTTCATCTGACGGTGATGATCCAGCAAGCAGGAAACAGCATTTAAAGCAGGTGTCTTGGCTTATAAAGCTGAAGGACTGTGTCTTCCCAAGCAGACATCGAGTACTTTCTACTCCATGCCCTGCCTTTGGAGAAGGAGCACCATGCACAGCACGCTCGCTGCCGTGGGACTGCCATCGTCAGAGTGACACACATTGACATCTGTAGGCTGCCAAAACACGAGCCTCATGCAAGATGAGTCCTCCCAGCTCGGGAAGGAGATGTGCCCTGCCAGCACAGGCTGAATTACTGACATGCTTCAGGGTGTCTTGCCCCACCACACATCCCACGTTCTCCAGCAGGAGCAGATGAAGTGATGTGAAAGATCAGCCCTGGCCAGAGATGTGAGCAATATACAGTGGCATGGACTTCTTTAAAATAAACAACACTGATGAAAGGACTAAGCTGTCATCAGAAAGTGTTACAATCACTGAGTTTGCTGGCGCTTCAAAGCAGAAAATGGAGTATTTCACTTATACTCTATCAAATAAATACCTTCCAGCAACTCAAAACTTCATATAAGCAGTACACTAAACCAGTCAAAACAGAATGAATTTGTATTGTATGAATGCATATTACAACCTTCCCTTCCTCAAATGGATGTTTCCCCCATACATTTCAGTATTCACACAAAGAATTACCTATTATGTACATTTTTATTTTGCTCAAGAACTGTGTACTTTACCCCATTTTTGTCACTGATGACGCAAATTCAGCTCTGAGAAGCTCTGAGTGTTAGTTACTGTGTCTGGATCACAATAATTCCTGCAAAAAAAAAGAAACTCTAAAAGCCCTGAGGCCACCAGCAGTTCTCTCTTTGGTCTTTTTAATTAAGTCAAGAGTAAAGCTATTCAGAGTTTGAATACTCCATTCTTTAGTTGCCTTATCCTAAGTACTCCGAAAGAAAGCCCTCAGCACTTTCACACTGTACATGTTGACAGGCTATAGAGCTGCACATGCTAATCGTGTAACCAGCCTGGGTGAATTGTTTGCTACAGGTTTGGAAGCAAAGGAAAGATTTTCCCTTACAGCATATACACTTTTTTGCACAAAATGAGATTATGCTGGATTTAGCAGGATTTGTCTCACTGGTTTTAGCCACTACATTGTGTATGTTTATACATGAGCTAGGGGTCATATCCTGGCTCGACAGTCCAGCAGCTCCACCAGGAGCAAGGCAGTCCCTCCAGCCAGGGGGGGTCCTCCTGGCCTTGACACCCCCCACTTCCAGAGGGATGAGCTCCAAGCAACCCCTCTAGGCTCACAAATGACATCTGGTCTAGCAATCATTTAGATTACAGAAAGCAACTGCTCCTTAATTTCATCAAGTAGTTTCATATGCAATGTAGACTCATACATCAGTTAAGATACCCCTTCCTTCCACTGTCCCTACATCTCTGGAATCCCCTCTGTGGCCCCTAGTGACACCTATTGCTCCCAATCCCTGTTTATGTTGCATACTTTCCCCGAGCTACATTCCTTCTGCAGTGGGGCTAGACACCCTCAGGGACTAATAGAACCAAACTCTTAATTGCAATGCAGTGTCTAACTCAGGGCACAGAGGAGCTGTGCACAGAGAGCTATGGGCAACTGTGGGCAGGTGAACGAGTATCTTTTCAGAGATAAACTGTCCCTGGACCCACTTCTAGCTGAAAATGCTTGCAGCAATAAAGACAGCAACTAACAACACAAGCTACATTACCTTAACTTTCTTGAGACTATATCCTAGAGAAAGCTGTAATTATAATACTGGGAAACATAAGGTTCCCCCGACAAAACGCAGCCTGCAGGAAGGTGGAAGGAAGATGAGGAAGAAAAGAACTACCCAATCTAAAAGGCAACAGAATCAAGATAACCAGTCACTATAAAACTAGATATATTCAGATTTCAAAGACACACAAGCATACATAGCAAAGGTAATTAATTAATAGAGTGGCTTTAAAGACTTCCTTTGCTGGGAATTAAAGAAATCAAGATGCTGTCTGGTCCCTAAAATAAATCTGAGTATACTATTATTAAAAAATTAATTGATTTACTATGGTTCCATTTTTATTGCTACAGGAAATCACATTAGATGTTGGCAACAATGTCTCCTGGACCTTTGTCTTAAGTTACTTAATATAAAAAAGTTGTATATACCTAGAAAGTTTTGGAGCCAGTCTTCCCAGAGAAATCCAGAAGCCTATCTCAGATACCAACTAAGAGCTACTTTAGACAACAGAAAACACTGGAGACAGGTATATCTCTGAAATTACTCCTCCTGTAGACATGATAGATGAAACCTTCATCTGCGTGGAGCCAGCACCCCTTCCTGTGAATGGTTTTCAAAGAAAGGGATGTGTTCAAAGAAAGGGATGTGAATGCTTTGCTATGGAGCCTGTCTGCAACCCAAGCAATCAAGCCTCAGGATCCCACTCCCTGGGAGACCGTCCTCATTGCAGAATGAACTGCAGTGCAGTTCTGTGTCCCTTCTGCACAACATCACAGCTTCAACGAGAAGGGCAGCAAGTGACCCACCCACACGAGTCAAAATGAGTCACTGGGAGCACACTCATGGGAGGAGAGGAGATGGATTAGCACTCCCTCAGGCTGAGGCAGGCATCTCGTGTCCCATTCACATCTCACCGCTGTCTCACCCACTGGATCAGTGCTCTGAGCAGAGGCTGTCACATGGAAGGTAAAGTGTCTCAGGAGTCTCTGCCCAGTCCTCCCAGTACCCCTCTGGTCTTTAACTCCCAAACTGGACCCCCCACACTGAGATCATCCATGTGATATGCTACCTTCCCGGACAGCAACCCTTCTGGGAATGGTCAGAGCTGCAAAACAGGCAGCTGGGGCATGTCCAGCCACCAGTGGTGCTTCACTGCCTTCAGGGCAGCTCCGAGAAACAACAACCAGCCAAGCAGGACTTTCCAGGGCCAAAGCCCCATTCTGGTCAGGCAGAATTTAGGCTACCATGCTCAAGGTTGTTCAGCCAAGCAGCCCCTTCAGTCAGCTGCTGCCCAACGCTGGAGACACCCCAGTGCCACCTCTACACTGAAGTCGACGCTCCACATGCACCAAATGGCACGAGGCCAGCGACTGGTTGTCCTCCTCACCCAGCTGTGCCTGTTTCCCATCTCCCTGGTGCAGCAGATGCAGAGCTGCTGTCTCCAAAGCACAGCTCTTCAACCGGAGATGTTTTCATGAGACTTTCCACTCATTGAGCTTGTTTGGGGGCAGCTGGGAAAGCTTGATTCTGCTTACAATTTGCTTAAATTCCTACTAATCTTTTTAAGAAGTGGGAAAACGCTGGGCAGGGGGAGGCCTTGAGAGAAAAAGAAACCTCACAGTAATACAGAAAGAACAGTTCATTAGGAGCACTGCATAGAGTGAACCTGGTGTTATTTATTCTTTAATTATTTAAAGGCTAGCTAACTATACACAATTTACAGTATTTCAACAATTCCCCATTTATCACTGTAAAATACACAATGCAACCCTCTGTGGCTGCACAGCCAATGTTGAAGATGCTGTCTATTTTATCATCGAGTGTCTGAAAAGAAATAAAATTTACAGTTCAAAAAATTGAATCCGAACTAATGAACTATAAGTACATGTGGTATTCCTACCAAACGGAGAAGTATAATCCCCTTTCTCCTTTTTTCAAGGTCTTTTGCTCCTAAGAAACATGAATACGAAATGGGAGTCAGACATTTTTTTAACTAACTATAAATTGCCAGCACTTGGATAAATTTGATCAAGTCTTTTGTATACAGAACAGCATTAGCCAAAAAGCAATTTAGGGTGTCTGTTTTATTGTGTCTGAGAATAAAACTTGAAAAGAAGCACAAGTTCAAGCTTCTCTCCAGTTCAACTTTTAAATTAATAGTGGAGAAAGCAGCCACAATGTACATTTCACAAGTGCTTTAAAAGTGGGTTAATGAACTACAGCTGAACTCTGCAGAATTCTGCTTAAATGAGTTTGTACGGTGCAGTAATGCCTCTCAATGGGAATGCATTCCCATGAAACCAATGACCTGACATGAACTAAATTTCCCAAAAAAGAGGCTTGATTCACCTCACCATACCTGCACGTACAACCAGCTTACAGAGTTGTGCCATGAGCCATGTGTCCAAACACATAACACACGGATTGCCTGTCATTATCTGGAGACACTGACCAGAGCTCTTCTTTGCAAAGTAGGGGAACACACTAAAATGATAAAATAACATCTCCTCTCTGAAGAACCCACACACTTCATAAGAAGATCAAATGTAGCTTTAGCTAACAACCCTTTCATTGAATCCTAAATAAACTGTCTGTTCTCAGCTTTCATCATAAAAGCTTTAGTTGGCACAAACTTTGCCTTCGCAGTTATCTGCGAAGGCAAAGTTTGTGTCAGGGACCACAACTGACCACAGTTACCATTTTCTTCAGTTCCAGTGTCTAATCTCCTCACTAGAGGACTTGCAGTGTACTTACTATTTTGCAGGCAACCCATTTCTTTAAAACTTGACATTTTAAGCTACTTTGTTATTTGGCACCACATGGAACTTCGTGGAAAGCCTGAACAGGACCGGTTCTGCAGAAGTGGAAACCATCTCTTGTTTCTCTGTGGTCAGTGAAGACATTTAAACTCCTATGTATACAATCATATTCCCTTTAAACAACAAAGTAGCAAGAAGGACTAGTTCTGGAACCCAAGTTTCACCAGTGACATCTCTGTAACATGATCAGGTGGTCTGTGATTCAATATTACAAGAGATCTGCTATATAAAATGTTTGCCCATAAAGTGATTGACAGTCTACATGCACACAAAGCTTTACAGAACAGATGAAGAAAATGTGATAAAATATTACAGTTTGGAAGAATGTGTTTGGCAAAAAAGATTATAGTTTGGGGAAGAGAAGTGCTTGGTGTCGCTCATTCTATCTTTGTAAAGGAGCAACTGCAAATGCAATTTCAGGGTTCATCTGCTCTTACCATTAATTGATGGAGAGAGAGAAGAATCAAATAACGCCAGCCTACGAAGCAAACCCCCAGCCGGAGGAAGAAATCCCCGGATCCCGAGGTGGTTTTGTGACAGTAGAGATACTCCCCGAGCCAGCTCTTCTGTCAGTGAGCGGCAGCAGCTGCACCCGGGCAGAACCAGAAACCCCGCTGTCCTACGGGACAAACCCTAACCCGAGACACACAGCGAAGAGTCCCACTTCAGACAGAGCCCTGGCCAGGGGAAGCGCCGGGCAGCGTGTCACGCTCCTCTCCAAAGGGGACACGGCAGAGCTCTCCAACTTCCAGGCAGGGCTGACTCGGGACCTCCGGTTACCCCCGCCGGGCACGCAGGGAGGGAGGGCTTCCCCCCGGGGGCAGTGACCTGTCACCCCCGCTCAGGACGCCGCCGGGCTCTCGGGGCGGGCAGCCCTGCCCGGCTGGGCTCCCCGCCGCCCCTGCCCCGGTGCGGGTGTCCCGCAGCGCGGCGGTGCCGGAGGCGCCCCCGGCTCC
>VZRO01002621.1:72934-99164 GCA_013397915.1 Daphoenositta chrysoptera
CCCGGGGCTCCCGCGCCGCCGCTGGGCGCCGAAGGCGTCAGGGGGGAGGACGGGGCAGGCGGTGCCGCCGGCGGCGAGGAGCCCTCGGGGACGGCAGAGCCCTAAACTTGGGCACCGTAAAACCCGCTGCGGGCGCAGCCCAGGTGCCGGGCTGGACGGGCACGCAAAACCTGCCGCTCCTGGCACTGCTGCCTGGGGTTAAACTGTGTGCAGCTGCTGGTTTGGAGTAAATGAAATTACAGATCTTCTCTCTTTCACCTACTCACCCCGGCAAGGTGTTTCTTCAGAAGGGAGATGCACGCCCTCAGGTCGCCTTCATCGCAAGGCTGGCACGCCATTCATGCCCGGTTTTCAGTTACTTCGTTTCGGAAGAGGCAAATGCCTCCCCAAGAACACAGAGGTGCCAGTGCATGAGCCTTTCAGTGTACTAGCCACGCACTCGTTCTGGTCATCACTTTGTCTCTCGGGGAGAGAGAGTTTATTGACGGAGGAGGAGGAGGAAGCAGATTTACAAGTTGTTAAGATAGAAAAAATCACAGCATATTAAATGTGCAACTCCTGTTACTACAGAAGCTCTTTGTCAGTAACTGGAGCATAAGCAATAATATGTTTTAAGCAGTAAGTGTGGAGAAACTTGTGTGTACGCGGGTGGCCAGCTCTGAGCTCCCGCGGCAGGCTGGCACGCTCGTCCTGCAGCAGGGTGATGAAGGGCAGGGCACTGACGGAACCTTCTCCAGAAGTTAAAGGACAAAAAAACCTGTCCTGCTCTAGGTAAAGGTAATCAACACTTCTCTGAACTTGCTTTCCCGAGGGGGTTCTTTATTTTCAAAGACTTTTTAGCTCCATGTTTGCCAGGGAAGAAGATGCATACATTTTTGGAATAATCGAGTCTCTTAAAACTTGGGAAAACGATGAGCCAGAGCACTTAAGCTACCCTGAGTTACATATACTCAAATCTTCATTATCTGATCACAGCACTTATTTTTATATTTAATATTTTTGAGGGGGAAAAGTATTTTTATATATCTGTTAGAGTATGTATTAAGGTTCTTGTAGTTAATGAAACATTTAAAGGGGTTTGCAGTGTAGCTCCAATACTTACCTTTCAGGCATGCTTTTTCACAACTAGTTTATGCTATTTCACAACTAGTTTAATTTTAGCAGTATAATTTGAGAGACTTCTATACAGGCAAAACTGAGGAAGTATTTACTCAGGGTTTTTTTCCTTTTTGTTCTTTATACTTGGATGGAGTTGAAAGCACTTCTTAAGATTTATTCCCAGTTGCATTAGGCATAAATTTGCCCATTATATTTACTCTTCACTGGAATGATAACAAAGGGATGAGGAAATACATAATAAAGTAAGAGTGCTAAATCTACTGAGATTACATTATTCCAATAAACCACTGTTCCTCCTAATCATCATAAAAGAAGAAAGAAAATATTGGTGGTGTATCTGTAAGATATCTCAACTTTTTGAGTTGTACTTAGTCAGAAGCAATGGCCCCAGTTGTGGCCACTTCCTGTGGGGGAAGCAATCCTCCACAGATATATAGAACCAAGGAACAGAACCACTACTATGTTTTTGATTTTAAATCAGTCAACTCCATGTCAATATTATCTAGTGCTCTAAGACTGACACTACAAATGACCTTCTCAATCTAGCCTTGGAAATCAAACCTGGGCGAGAGACCAAGGGAGGCAATAATAAGATGGTAAAGCCACCATGTGGTACAAAGAGATTAACTGTGCCCAGTGTGCTTTGAACCAACCACTTGAGTCATCAGACTACTCTGATATTTTTTAAACTGCTGGTTGCATTTATATAAAAAGTCTATTTCTAAAAGGTCAAATAATCTAGTAAATGTAAAGCCAAGTTATAACCAATATTATTCTTTGCAAGAGTATGGCAAGATATAAAGGTCATACTTAAAGGTAGACTTACAAGGGAGCCTGTGGTAAGACTCAGAAATCCAATATCGGACTTGAGAAGCCATAGGAGACTTTGTGGCCCTGCATAAAGAGAGAGGCTCAGCTGTGGCAAACGCTCTGCACAGAGAGTGGGAAGGCAGCTGGCCAAGGGGCCTCAAGGGCCAGCTGGGAACGTGTAGCAGAAAGGGCAAGATTAGTTCCAGCTGGGCTGGACAGGAACCTGAACACCTGAACACCTGAACAGGTGTCTTTGGGCCAGTGCCAGTGCTTGGCCATGAAACTGGGCATCGTGGGCTCCTGACTGTAAACAGCTCTCTTCTCACACCTGCTATTGGATTTATGGGAGTGCCTTAGATACACCTATACCTGGACATGATTCATCCTACGAGAAGCCTGGCAGCTCTACAGAACTTGCAGAAAGCCTGGCTCTTGGCTTCTCCACTGCCCTGCCTCCAGATGCCTCTTGTACTGTTGCTGCAGCCAAGGCAGGGTTACCAAAGCAGGCATCCAAAAGTGCCCACTTAGAGCTGGCACCAGACCTTCCCTTGGGTGTGCTGGCAATTTCCCCCAGAGAGAGGAAAAAGAAAGTTCAGTCTGTGATTTCACTGTCTAGAAAACAGCCCCATCTATTTCCTCAGCAACTGCTTAAGGAGGGACTGACTTACAGCACCAGATGGCTGCCTTCTGCATTATCTCTGAAGTAAAGTAATGGCGTTCCCTGCATCATGCTGTCCTCTAAGAGGAGAAGTTATCAATAACTGTTTAATGGGAAGAGTTTTTCTATTTTCTTAGACTTTTTAAATGTTTAATACATCTCTACTGCATTTTTCTTTCCCTGCATTGTCCTTGGTCAATAAAAATAAGTTATGAAGCAGGGGGACATGGTAGCAGGTGGCATGATGAATTACCTCTTTAAGAAGCGATGTTCTTTTCCACTATGGATGTAATGTTCTTCCCAGGTAGTTGTAAGAGGGCTCTTCTGTTAGAGCTCTTAGTGATTTTGGAAAGAGAATTAAACGCTCTGTGTACTTTGGAAAGGTTTTAGCAGACTTACATATAGTTGAGTTCTAATGAAATTCCTGCTCCCTTTATTTGTGAGTAATTAAGTAAATAGAATCAGGTTTGCATTCCTATAGTGAAATAGTTTTTATTGTTAACATTTACAAGCAAGACATCAACCAAATTGTGTCGTAACACAACATAATACTGTAGTTCAGATCGTATCCAGCCTGCAGAACTGAGCAAAATTCAAACTGGAAACCTTTTTAAAGATGTCATTCAACTAACAGCATTCCCTGCCAGGTACAGATAAAATAGTTTTAATTTATAGTTTAAATTTAGGGGAAAGGCTTTTTTTTTTTTTTCCCACGTCAGTAAAATAAAATGCTAAATAGTACATTAAAGTTTTTATCTTTCCACGTGTAAAGGCTCTCAGATAATAGACTTGGAATTGAGTATCTCTGTACCCTCAAGCTGGAGTTAAGGTGGAGAGCCTTAGCTGCTTCTTCACCCAGGTTTCCATAGGGAAGGATGTGGGAGACATAGCTCCCAGAACAAGTGGCCTCACACATTGAAGCAGCCTGATCACAGAGATTTCTCCTTCTGGAAACTGGCTCTTCTCCTCCTGAGCTCATTTCAAACATCACCATCTAGAAGAGGTGGAAGAAGTACCCAATGTAGGATTTAGCTGTAACAAAAACACACAAATCCCTGTCAGTGGATGCTGCTGCAGGAGATGTTTAAATTCACTTAGTGAGTGCTTTTCTGGGTTTAGTTTTGTAAAGGGTTTCTGTATGTGGCCCGAGTCACTCTGCTCAGGGCACTTTCCACAGCCCTTGCTGGGCTGGACCACAGCAGAACTAGGGTCAGGCTCAGAACCTGCTTCTTTTGCCCTCAAAAAGTAGATCCCTGCCAAAGTTTAATCTGTTAGTCTTCTTAGAGCCTTAGGGAAGGCTCTAAGAATTCTATGGGATGAAAAGAAGGGTGCAAAAACCAGGGGTGTGTTGAAAGCCCAGTGTTCAGAGTACTCAGTGTGGAAGAGGAAAGACCTGCTTTTTTTCAAGACTGTTTCCACCTTGCAGTTAATATAGTTTAATGCCAAGTTACAGAATTAAATCTGGAAGCCAGCACTAAAGCTGGACCATGTGCCAAAGCCAGTGCCCCATGGCATCACTGCCTCATTCTGATACATTCCACAGAGGCTGAGTATGTCCAGGTCAGGGTTAGGGTGTTCTCAGAAGTTGGCAAATAGAGCACAGGCAGTGCTTGTATGGCAAAATAGGGATTTAGATTTGAATTGTCCTAGACCTCCAGCTGTGTGGATAGGTGCTTTAACCATGAGTCTGTTGGGGATGTGGCTGAATCATGGCTCTGTGAGACTGTGAGCTGCTTCACTGGGCTGGTGTTTGTTGGCATTGCTGCATAGCTGTAGTTTAGTTCATCCCCCGAGTAAGGCGTCTGCTCAGGAGTGAGAATGTAAAGTTAAAAATACAGAGTGTAAACCTAAAAGCTCTTCAAAGCATTATGTAACTGTGTAAAATATCAACTGTGAAAGTGAAAAAGTTATGTTATTGTCAGTCAAATAAAGCAGGTACTTTCCATCACAAATGTCTAAAGACTTCAGGAATGGAGATTATTTCTGTTAGCAGTATCTGATACTCTCTGTTGCTGAAGTTTTGAGCTGTCATCAACCTCCTACTAGATGTTGCTGGAAAAAGGAAGGAAACCTTTAATTCACAGCCTAAGCTTGCATGTCAAATATTTCAGTAGTTACATAAAGTTTTCAATAGTTGTTAGATATACACGTCTTATTTTTAACTCTACACACTCACTGCTCATTTTGCTTTTTCACCTTCTTCCAGCTCTCACCCTTCATCTATTCCCAGAAGCCTACTGCCTCAGTCCTTATCAGTCAAGCTACTTTCACAAGCACAAGTCATTAACAATAGATAGAGATCTTTTAAATAAATTATTATCTTTACTCCGAAAGATCCAGATGACCAGATGTGCTAATGCAAGAGATCTGTTTGCCTGGGGGAGCCTGTGTTCTTGTTAAAACCAAGTTTGGACTAGCTCAGAGTCGCACCAATTTCAGCTGACACACATACAATGTAATTTACCTCTTGTTTCATCCACTGTAGCACTGTGTTATGAAGATACATCTACAAAAATGTGTTAGATTAATTGCAGGTGGAAACTCTGGGGAACATAAGTCACTGAGCCCTAGCAGTGAACAGAACCAAGGTGAGCCCTAGTGGGCAGGCCTGTCATGAAAGCTTATGAAGTTTAAGAAATGTTACTCAAATATTTATCAAAAAAACCTCCTCTTCAAACCAAACTTTTTATCTTGAAGTATTCAAAGAGAGAAAAATCATGTAGCATACCAAGCTCCATGTAGGTATAGGAGAGTGGCACGGTACATGGAGAATTCTATCCATATTCTGGACCCATTGAAGTGTAGCTGGAGTATGGAAAAATCATTGCAAACATTTCTTCTTGCCTGTGGTTGCCCTAGTTTAGTTCTAGACTTACCTGTATTATCTGTAATACTGAGATGTGGGGCTGAATTCCACCACACATTCCATGTTTCTGATCTGAATGGTTTGACTTGATAATCTTAAATGTCTTTTCCAACCTGAATATTTCTATGATTGTATGAATTGTGGTCATCAATACAAAGAGGACTCCAACCCTGTAAACAGGTTCCTCATATTATTAACTATCTCCATCATGATCACTGTTCTTACATTCTGCTTCAAACACAAAGCTTTGCAGAGAGCCACAGATAGCAAGGATGCAGTTATATTTAATTCAAAGGTATAAAAATAGGAAGTGAGCATTCACTTTATTATGTTGCTAATGAATTATAAAATGTATATCATCAAAATAAATATTCTTGAAATTGCTTCCTAATGAATCACTTACACAATGTGCCTACTCAGTTGTGTCAATGATTAATTATATTCTTGCCTCCTTCCTGGAATACAAATGCTTTTATTAAATCAATCCAATGACAGTAAGACAACAGACGCATTCTTATGGTCATTCATTTGGTTGTGGATTGATAAAGTATTCCTTTCAGTGTCTTTAAAGTGCATCTGAACAGCTGCATGTGGCTGTGACATAAATGAAAGTTCATGTCACCTTAAGCAGAATGAGATGAAAGACAGTCTGTTCATCCCGTTTCAGCTTATCAGTGCACAGTCATTAAATACTAATATTATCTGGAGCACTGTGATAAATACAGAGCGTACCGTGCCAGCTGCAGGCGTCATCAGATGGGAGCCTTTTTACAACATTCTGATGCACAGAGGTGAATTGTTCCAGAATATTAAACATTTCATTAGTTCTCAGCTTCAAGATACAGCTTTAGAAGTGGCCAGTCTCATGAAAAAAATCATTATCACCAAATGCAATACTTACAAATTGGTATTTATGAAGTTCAGCGACTGCCACTATGAAAGAGCCTCAGAAACCTTTGTGTAGGTGAGTGACATCGTTCTGCAAGGCTGAAAAGCAGTTGCTTATTTGCATAATGGCATTCACCTCATTGTTGAAAGATTAGGATTCGTTTAATGAAAGTGGTCATGGGCAGAGAAAAATGCTTTTGCACTGAATTTAAATAAGCCAATCCTCAGCTTAGGTATTCTTCTTTGCCTTCCTAGCACAAGACACCTTGGAAAACCTTGACTGCCAGCTGTCCCTGGCACTGATGGGCTTCATGTCAGTGAAGATAATTAATAATGTTGCTTCTTATGCCCAGCTGCTTAGATGTCAGTAAGCAGGTTACTTTAATCTAGTAAAACAACATCTGCAATTACATGGAAAGAAAGGAGCACTGGAGAATTCATTTAGTACGGTCTGTCTTGCATAATGCAAAGTGACCAATTTACAGTGACAGGAAATGAGAAAGGGCGGTAGTAACTAGGAGTATACCACATGTGGCCGTGGGATGCAATTCTTTCAAGGTATATGGTTTAGCTAAAATCAATGAAAGTTAAAAGAAAAACTGAAATACAATTAAGCCGTTATGAAGAATATCCAGACATAAAGAATCCATATTTTATGTAACCTCTGTATTAAAAAAGATTTGATTCAAGTGAAATTTTAGTAAAAAAAAATGCTCAGAGTTACCTTCTACATAGGCTACAGCAAAACAAAATTGGTAACTTACAGAAGAAGAAAGTAAAGGCTTTTAAAATGTGAGTATTTTGTAAATGCTTTGGATGACAAAGAAAAGGCAGAGTGCCTGAACCACAGCTGACTGCACTTGATAGTGCTCTTTTTCTTCAAAGTGCAACAGTTACATGTAGGGAAAATGACATTTAAAAAGAAAACATAGCAAAGAAGAACACGGTTTCCTTCACCTATTAAAATTCCTCTTTCTTGGTTCAATCCTGCATTTGTTTTTGCACATGCCTCTCACTGAATTTAGTTAGCAGCTCTCTGGACAACCCCTCTCCAAATCCATCAAAGAAAAGGAGACCCTCGCTGAGTTCAGGGGAGCTTAGGGGTAGCTCTGGGTGAGGAAGGATTTGGGGTAGGTTCTGCTGTTGAAGGTCACAGGGGGCAGACCCCGCATCCTGCTTGTGCTGACTCCGTCCCTCTCGGCAGTGAGGTCCCGCGGCCTGGCCCGGACAAGGCAGGCTCTCACCGTGGGGAGCAGGATGATGGGTGCCTCCCAGGCCTGGGCATGGTGGGGAGCAAGTCCTGCAGGATGTGTGGCAGGGAGGGACGGAAAAGCCAGGTAAAGGCTCTGTCCTTGCAGTCTGCTGGGGTTATCCTGCCCGGGCAGAGCCGTGGCCGGTGCCTCTGTACTGCATACGGAGCCATGTGAGGGAGGGCAGAGGTGCTGAATGCAGGGGAGCAGCCATCTCCTCCTGGTGCCAGGCCCTGACTTGGCACCGTCTCCCTAGTTTGCTTGGGCAGAGAAGCCCTTGCAAGAGCTACTCAGCCATTTTTGGCAAGATCTGTTTTTCCCTGATACTGCCAGGAAGTGCCTGGCTGGCCGGGCTCATTAGCCTGAAGTAGCATCTGTGACCATCTTCCTGACATATGAACTCACTTGTGCCTTCCTCATTCATTCAGGTACAGATGAAAAATGATACAAGCATTGTGGATCCAGCCCATTGTCTGTGTGGTGTGGCACCAGGACAGCTGCTGTTTCCTCAGAAAAACTCACCCGGGGCTTCCATGGCACCAGCGAGCATCTGGCTCCTGCACCATTGCCACAGATCCCTCCCTCCTCCGCACCTCCAGATGCTCACCCAGACTCTGCCCATGTGCAGGACCAGACCGACCACGGGAAACAGCCAGAGAAGAAGCAATTGCTGGGTTAATGATCTCCGTTGTGACTACAGAAGCAGATTTCTGTGCTGTGGAAATCAGCAGGAAGGTACAAGTGCAACAGATTATGAAAATTATTGAGTACTGGTAAATCAGGGCTTGGGGACTTCTTTTCCCCAAGCAGGAACGTGCTGCTGTTGTCACTGAGCAGCATGTATGTGAAGCACCTCTGCTGTCTGTGTATCAGCTGTACAAATATATTACTGAGACAGCCCAGTGAGCGGGGGGGAAATGAACACATTAAGGGAGGATGGAGTTCAGAATACATATACTCATACCAGGCACACATACACAAGCTTGGATAAGAAAATGGATAACAATTGAAATTCAATTTAGGGACTTCAAGGCTTATTTTTTCTGGAAAGTGTCATCCACTTCAACATATTCCTTTATCTTGTTCTCCCTTAATAAGGATGTTGTCTTTCAATTGAGTTAGCTCTCCTTGTTGCTTAATTACTTTAAAAGAGGATCTCAATTACTCTTTTCATAATCTGTTGTCAGACATGTTTGCCTGCACTTTTTTATAGCAACTGAGAATTTTTTTCTTTAGTCTTTTCTGGCATTATCATTACATTTTGCAGTGTATGCTCTGGCTAAACACATTCAGCCAAAAGAATAACACAGACAGATCTAATTACAGACATATAGGCTAAAATTTACCTTCAGTGGGATTGGTCTCAAAAATGAAGCTGTTCAGAAGTATTTATGAAAGTGGCAACTGAATTGTATTCCTGGAGGCTGGAAATTTGGGAAGGTCATTCTGCTTATTAATGTGGATTGCCTGCCACGATGTCAACCAGCTGCGTACCACTGCACACATAAAATTAATAAATGCTACTAAAAACTGCACTGCTTTTGCAGTGCAAATTTTTTTTATTACATGCACAGAAAATTATATCTGTAAGAGCATCTGAGCATCCATGATATGCTCAAATATTATAGTGATTAGCTGCATATGGAAATCAAAGGGGAATAAATAAAAAATACCATGCTATTCTTTGGTATTCCTGCTTCAGAGCTTTACTTTCTGAAGTAAACATGTGTGGACAGATACGCATCAGAGATTTATCCAAGCTAATTTTCAAATTGCAGCCCCCTGAGCAGGCTAATTTACTGTGATAAGGCATTTCTGTGCAACAGCTGTAAAGTAGACATACCTGGTTTAGTGCGAAGCTAACTCATAGCTGTCTGTGCTTGCTTAGTCCTGCAGGCACATAAATGCACTGGAAATCATGTCCAGAAGTTTTCAAGAAGCAAGATGGAACCTAGGGGGGTTAATATTTTACTTTTTTTGGTTATTATTGGCGCTGGTTACAAAGCATTATACAGGAAAAAATAAGCGGAAACACAATTTACTACATTTTACCAAATGGTCTGTGGAGCAAAGCAACAACAAACCAAAAAGCAGCCTCGAGAGAGTGGTATGGCTGTAGAGCTCCAAAATATTTCCCAATGTGCTGATCAGCTCGTGTTTATCATTAAACTATACTGTCGCACTAGCTGGAATACAATGAATAACACAAGATCCAACTTGAACAGTGTGAGAATCTCATCCTGCTGCAAATTGCTGGGAAGGGAAGAGAAAGGAAGGCAAGAACAAACTAATGTGAAGAAAATGCAAAGCACAAACATTAAGCTGGATTTAGAGAGCTGGAAGTTATTTTATGAGCATTATAGATGGGATATTTTTTTCATTTAAATGAAGATTTTTGAGATCTCATCTAGCTTACGTTATAACCCAAGCATCAGCATTAAAATGAATATCAATTAGTGGTTGAAAACATCTGCAGATAATCTAGTCTCAGTCTTTACCCCCATGAGCAGGCCAAGCAAGCAGTGTTGCAGCCGGGTGATTAGCAGGAAGCAATTCCTCTGTTCTGTTCCATAGCCTGCAGCTCCGTGCCCGGGGAGGGGCTGATTCTCCTGCTAACGCATCCTGCAAGCTTTGTGCTCCTTTCTGACAGGTGAGGCTCAAATGGAGGAGTATCCAGAAATAACGGGATCATATACTAACCTTCATTAGATTTCATCCTGATCTTTTCTACTGAGATAATAATTTAATGCCTCATTCGTGAGTTTCGATATGCCTTCCTACACTAGTGGAAAACAAGCAGAAGATCTTCAATTGTGGTTGCCAAACCTTCTTTGGAATCTTGCTGACTTCTTGATATGGGTGATTTCCTCTGGAAATGAGTGCTGGATAGTAAGTCATATAGAAAATCATCCGTTTCCTCAGTGATAGATTCCCTGCATTGTCATTTCACCAAGGAAATTTTCTTGGCTGGAATAACAGCAATCCCTTTTGCTAGAGAATAATTATTATAGCTTTTATAGATGAACATCACCTTCTCAGACCTTCGGTTCTTTGCAAATGTCAACAATTGAATAAGAAAAAGCTGGCTGTGCTGTCTACTGTAATTTCCAAAAGGCTTTTAGCAAGGTCCTTCACCAGAAGCTTTTAAGGAAGCAAAGCAGCTGTGTGGCAAAAGGGAAAGGTCATGTGTGGATAAATAATGTATTGAAATAAAGAAACCAAAGGGTGGGAGAAAATGGTCATTCTTCATGGTGAAGTGAGATTGTAAGGGGAGTCCTGCAAGAAATTCTTGGTACTTGTGCTTTTCAACACTGTTGTACAGAACATGGAAGCAGGGCGAGGAGCAGGGTTTGCTGATAATATGAAGTTAATAATTTATTCTGGATAGCAAAGATGATTATGCAGGCTTGCAGAAGGATCCTGCTAGATTGAGTGGGCAATAAAATGACAGATGAAATTTGATGTAGACAAATATGAAGGTGGGGGAAAACCAATCCTGTTTTAATATATAAAAAGATGGGTTGATTGCTTCCCTCAACAGCAAACGCTCTGGACTATGACAGATAGTGCCATGAAAACTATATGTTTGTTATCAGTATGCAATCTAAGGAAAAGCAAGTATGAACAATTGCCAGGAAAGAAAGAAAGCAAAAGAAAACTGGACATCATCATTATGCCACTTCATATGTCCATGATTTCTCTTTCCTTCTATTTGCATGCAGTTCTGGTCTTTCTTCCTCAAAAAGATGTAGACATGCTGGAAGAGTTTCAGAAAAGGGCAATAAGGATGATCAAAAGTATGAAACTGATTCTGTATGAGGAACAACAAGAGGAAGGGAGCAAAACAGTCTTAAAAAGAGTCAATGAAATAGTAGGGAGGGGAAGTTAATGAAGTCACGAAAGGCATTGAGAGAGAGGATCAACAACACACTCCTGGTAGAGGAATGGGGCACTGGCAGATGCAAGTAGTAGGAAACAGGTTCAGCTGACAGCACTGGAAGTCGTTCCACCCTCAGGGTGTCCTTGGGCTGTGAGCTCCTGCTCACAGACATGGATGTCCTAAGTTTGCATGTACTCAAGGGGCACAGGATAAACTCATGGAAAAGAGATTTGCTAAGGATTACAGGATGCCGTGAGTCACTTGCAGTCACTGCTGGAGACAGGCACTACCTTAAGAACCTTTCTGGTCTTATGTTGCATTCAGCAGCTTTAAGTGTTGGAAAAAAAGAAGAAAAACTTTTTTTTTTTTTTTTTTGCCTAGGATAAGTGATTCCTGATCTGAAAATTGGAAACAGAAACCTACAGTGAAAAGACAAATGCTGTTTGACCCTTTACATTTTAGCCTGGTGTTGCACCCTTCCAACTTACTTTTCTTCCTTGTCTGTACCAGCTGAGAGCACTCATGGGGAATCCCTTGTTTGAGTAAAAGCTGTGTTTGTGACCAGTATGGTCCCTGAACTTGTTTACACCACTCAGCTGTAGGACAATGCAATGTTATTAAAAGCATTCGGTTTTTCAATGAAGGTGGGACTGCTTTGGCCAAAACCACATTAAACATGATACTGAATCAGCTTGGGAGCTATCAAAATGTCCTGATCAGTTTTATCACTCCTACCCAGCTCAGCTCACAGTGCTATCTATCCTTAAGAAATTATCAAAGAAAATACAATTGTGTAAAAACTACTGAGCAGGATTTCAAGCTGTGCAGGAAAACAGATAACACTATGAGCTGGAGTACAGCCATGCTTTTACTTAGAACTAAAAGCAACCTAAGGCTAACCATGAGTTGGTTAGACTAAGTGCTAGGCTGTGTTTAACATCGTGTTTCAGCTGCCATTTGTTAGCCCACTACATTTCCTTTGTGAAGGAGAAGTTTCAGTCTGATCAATTCCGTTGCTGCTAACGATGGGCGAGGGATTTTAGAAAGCATCCCCAGGGTACAGAGAGCACGGCTGGGCTGTTTGCCTTCCTCCCAGAGCTTTCCTGTGGAAGGGCACAATATAATTCTTTGGTTTTAGCAGTTAATTTACATCTGTTGCTGTCTCTCATCTGTTATTTCTACTCCCCTCGCCTGAGACTGTCATACTTTGTCCTTGGCATAATGGGTTTGAATGAGTGTGTATGGTGTAATGAAGAGGATTATTAGCTTCTAAATTATGACAAGTGAGAGCAAATAAAGTCTTAAAGCAAAGATATCAGTTCTCTGAGAAAAAGACTAGAATGAAATTAAATCAGAGAAGAAATTACAGAAATTTGGAATAGGAGATATGGACGAAATTGTTTATAATTAGCCCACTGGTTCTTTTCCGTATAGACTACATGCTCTTTGCACTATTTGGTAATAGACTAATGACTCCTCTGTGAAACAATCTCTTTGAAAACAGTCAGAAAGCCTTTTTTGGGATCACAGTTGCATATACCATGCTGGCAAGCCTGGCATGTGGCTGGGAAGCTGCCTTCACCCTTGTTACACCTGGGACAGGGCAGGTGTGTGCTCTGGTACCATGTCCCAGGTGTGTTTTCATGCAAGGGTCTAAATGTCTGGCTTGTAAAACTCAGAAGATTAGGTATGGGCTAAACTCAGAACAAGCATTTGCATGTCCAAAAGATGACAGTTAAGAAATTTGTGCATTTAAATCTAGATGCCTGTATGACAGAATTGGAAATAATCCAAGTAAAGATTTCTAGTCTGTCTACTTGAGGGGTCTGCAGAGACAAAGCTTGGTGCCCAAATGCCTTTTGTGGCTCTCTGGGGCACATCAGAGCAAGTGTGGAGTGAGTACATGAGACTTTTAACCAGGTGTAGGATGAGATCTCTACTTCTGATCCAGTGAAAAATATTTTCTTCATTCAGCAGATGAATGCAGAAAACATGAGTTCAAAAACTCAATCCAGTTATCACTTGGAGGCCAATATACAGCAACTTGAATTTTCAGGTCTTCAAAGCATTCATAGGTGGTTTGTATTGAAAAATGGGCATATGAAATAAACTCTGACAGCAGAGGAGAATAGTTGAAGTAAGCTGCCAGTCTTTGAAGTAACTCCTAAACAGCCATGAGGTCCACACTTACACCAGTAACCAGAAAGCTTTGCACTACAAAGCTCCAGGTGCTGAGACAAACTCATGGAAAAACCTTTCAGAAGAGTTAAGTTGGTATCCCACTTACATTCATTGTCATCTCAGGAGAAAAACCATTTGAAAATAACAAAATGCCACCTGATAAAGACTGTATTCGTATTTGTAGCTGCTGGACAGTTTCTATTTTTGAAGCCAAGTGAGTGAGTTGAGTATAAATTCTGTATTTGTGGCAGCACAGTAGCACCAAAACATATTTAAACACTTGGATTGCAAAGTTATGAGTAATCTCCTCAGAACAGCCATATTGGTGTCAGAGATGTGACTGGGTGTCCACATTCAAGCCTTGCTCTGGCAGAGAAGGTAAAAATAACTACATTTTTTTTGGAGGGTTTCTAATTCTTGCATGACTCAAGACTACCCTTCAGAAGAGTATCAGCCTTGCTGTCCATATTGTGGACACGGAGTGCACTTATATGAGCTTAGATAAGGCTCCCGTTATGGCCCGGATGTAAGAAGGTTTGTTCAGTTTGAGATGCCCAGGGGTTGTCTGTGCTGTCTGCAGGGCTGGCACACACCTCCCTAGACCTGGGAAACCTGCACCCTTTGGGAGAGCCCCTGGAGGCTGAGGCAACGCTCAAGAGCATCTGAAGTGTCACCAGATATTTGTGGGCAACAGAACTGCTCCCCTAGAGACACAGCATTGATCAGGCACTTCTTAGCAATCCCACGAGCTCATCTGACACAAGGGCTATGCAAGACTTAATAGGTTACTTTTATAAAGATCTTTTGAAAATGTGTCTTTTTGGGCTTTTTTTTTTTCTCTTTTAATTTTTTTTTGTGTGTATCACAGAACTATAAAGCACACACACTTGCTAGCTGAATGACACTTTACCAGGGTGCCATAGAAGACTTCATGAAGTCTCCATTCTCTGATTTGTTTATCCATAATCTTACCTTTTACTATTCCCGTTTCCCTTGCTCTATTTTTGAAAGAAACTGTGCTGAAAACTCTCTGGAGAAGTGTAAATCATTGTAGCTTGCTTGAATTTAATGAAGTTAGAAGAATTTACATTAAGGAAGGATTTTGCCTTTTCATCTTCGGTTGTCATGCGTTTCTCCAGCTGTCTTTGCTGTAAAACCTGAGGGGTGCAAAATTACATGATGAAACAGTATTGTGTCGTTTATTCAGATGGTTATGATTTATCTGTTCGTTAAAAATGACATATTTCTGTTCAGAATTCATTAGATTTAAAGATTTTGGGAAATAAAATCTTCTTTGTGATATTTTGATTAATTCTGATGTGATATGGAAGTCATCATGTGTCTTCCACAGAACACACTCCCTTATTAGATGAGACAAAGACTTGGAGTGCAGTAATGGATGTGTGGTCTAAGAGTAACTGTACTGCTGTGGAAAAATATTCTTTGTGTAACAGAGGCATCACAGCCTTTAAGACATCATTTTTTTTTGGGTACGTAAAACAGAAGAAAACTTTTTCCTTTCAGCATAATGGAATCTTGTCAAGAATTATGAAGCACAGTTTTTCTTTTTCAGGTTTTAACACATTGCTAAAGAAATGGAATTTTTTGCTTTTGACAGAGACAATAGCTAATAATTCACTGTGCATGAAAATAATACCAAGATTGGACAAATCTGCAAAAGACATTGTTAACAGAGCTGACAACAGCCGTTAATCTTAACTTTTTTTTTGCAGCTGGCAAACTAAAAGACATTTTCCATTTCCCTCTGAAGATGTGTCTATGAGATTAATTGTGGCACTATGGTAAGAAGGCAAGAATGAACTAAAAATGGGATGGTATAACCTGAATTGCCTGAAGGGCTTAAGAGAAACCTTCCAGTAGGCTCCTCATAACTTTGTCTTGAGCGTCTTTTAACTGAGCTCGGTGCACACGTGGCTTCCAGTAAAGGTACTGGGAAACACAGCATGGCACTAACAGCATCCCATTGCCCATTTTACTGCTGGAATCGTCCCTGCCTTTCCCTGCATGTCACGGCACCTGCAGCATCACCAGTGCTCCTGACAGGAGAGGCAGCCCTTGCTTGATGAGGCCGGGTGGCCACCGTTGGAGAGTGAAGGTGAGGTTCCCAGGTCCTGGATGATGCCTGGGCACTGCAGGGCTCAGCAGCTGCGGGGGGACCACAGAGCCCTGGTGGCTCCTGCACCACTGCTGCTGTGTGGCTGTGAGTCAGGCTTTGTTCCCTGAAAAATGGAAATGATGAAGGAGGCTGAAACCCACAATTTACCCCTACTGTTTCAGACTTGTCCTTCAGGATCGGAGTTTTCTCTGCTGCCTCTGCCTGAGACTGTAAGAGAAAGGGAAACCAAAGCACACAGAAAGAGGAAAAGAAGAAAGCCCATCCACTGGGCAGAAGCATTTGAAGATGACAATGACAACAGGGCAAAATCTTGCAGCCAAATATGAATTTAGGAATACTAAAATGTAACTGCTACAAATCCAATGGAGGACACATGGGGAAGTCTCTCGATCCAGCAGAACAGCCACTGCAGTTAAAATAATAAGCAAGAGGTCACTGATTATGAATGGAGGCTGAGAAATAATCCCCAAGTGCTGTTTTGAACTGGCAATAATTTGGCAGGAGGCACTGATTCATGCTATTGTGCTCTCGCTCCTGTTGAGAGCTTACATGTTTTTAGCAGCAATCTGGCAGAAAAAACCAGAGCAGCAGCAGCAGCAGACCTGTTATTTGAAGAAACCTTAAAGGTAAAGGAGGAACCACAGCAAAAATCTCTCACAGGCTTATAAATGCTTTAGAAGAAGTATGGGAGTCTTATGATAATGTAGGATTATTTAGAGCATGAAGGACAGTGAACAACAATATGCTCAAACAGGACTCCATATTTTAGAACCACACAGTGATGTGCTCATGACACATTAAGTGAATTCTTGGAAAACAAAGTTTTGGCAAAATCAAGTAATTTCATTTTCAAATTGCCTCCCTTTTGTGATAGATGTGCTTTTTTTTTTTTTTCTTCTGGACAAATGACAATTTTTCTGCAATTAAATATGAATTTTAGGACGTGTGTTTCAGTGAGGAAAGAAACCAAGCAGCAAGACATTGAACCCATTATATATAAGTTTGACAAGAAAACTGAAAACCACATTTTGCACAAATAGCAGAGGTGGAAAATGGAAGTGAAAAGGCGGAGACCACTGGCATCAATGTCAGCATCTACAGAGCAGTCAGTTAAGTTAGAAGAGAGAAGGAAAAAGAATGAAAGGAAATCAGTTTAATTGTCAGTTGTCAAGCCAGCTTATAATTAAGTGTGAGTAAAGGATGTGTAGGTATTTAAAGGCACTTCTAGTAACAGGCTGGCACCAGCACCTTAATTTTTTTTTTTTTTTATCAGAAAGCAAAGATCTCAGGAAACTCCTTGATAACCCTTGCATTAATTCAAGCAGTAAGGGAGAAGTAATGCACAGGTCCTTTTCATAAAACCATCTCTGAGCATTTCACCTGCTTCTCTCTTTCCAAACACTGTGCTGCTCAACCTTCCCACAGGCCAGCAAAGTCACCTCAGATCATCACAGGGGATGATGACACACAAGGACTAAGTACAGAAGTGCATTCCCTTGGTTGAAAAATCCCAGCAGTGGTGAGGTGTCACATTCAGAGAACATGTGATCTTAGTCTTTATAATCTTGTTCCTTTTTTATATCTTAAATGGCTTCAGACTGACAGAGCTGGAAAGGGTTTAAGAATGAAGGAAATGTTTTCTTTTTACAACAACTTCCTCACTTTTCTCCCACCATCTCTCTAGCGTGAACAATCTTCAGGATGTGTCATGGAGACTTGAGAACCATCATGTTTGGGTTTTTTTTTCCCCCTCTATTTCAACAGTAAATTGTACAAAAAAGTGATTTGCTCCAGTTCAGAGGGGATTGTCCACACTTTTGTGGTAAGGTTCAGACTTCCCAGGACTTGAAGTGAGCAGGTGAAGCAGGGTCTCAGGCTGCCACTTTTCCAATGCTGAGCCTCCCCCAGGGGCAGGGCTGAGAGGGAGATGCTGTTAGGAAAGCCTGCCGGGCTCCCTAGCGTGAGCTGCTGGCATGGAGGCAGGTGGGGAGCTTCCTGGGGATAGGGCACAGCTCCCTGGCCTTTGCTGGTCATTCCCTAACATGTGTTCTCACCTGCCCTGTCACTGACGGTGGCTGTGATCATTAATGACCTGCAGTTCCCAGATTGTTCAAGTACTCAGTTAAATATAGGCACAAAATTAGCAGTGGCAGAACTACCCTAGTGAGGTATACTGAAATATCTCAACAGGTATTTGAGGGCTCTTTTGTACCATCTATGCTGCAAGTTCACAATTACACTAGTGTGAAAATCACCCTGCTGTTCTTGGGTCTGATCTGAAAGTTCATTGCCAAAATGGGAAGATTCACATGGATTGTTGTGCTTTGGATGAGGACTGCCTTCTGCTGCCAGTCATTTTTCAGCTTCCACTACTGAAAACCTTGTGTTGAGGGGATGGTGTTTCACTTTGAGGAATCCCCAAACTCCCCCGTTCTGCTGGATTTTGTTTTAGACCTTGCTGGCTGTGTTTTCCTGAAACGCGAATAGGGAAATGCAGTGCCAGACATACTATTTCTGTGTCTGCAGGAGATGCTGTAATGAAAACAGCACGGAGTCTGCAGCAGGAGAAGCTCACATTGCCTTGGGGGCCTGTGTCTCTGAGACAATTACCGGGACAAGCGGCTGCTGTAGAGGTGAAATCACCATCAGGACTGAAAGCTCTGCGAGCTGCCCATCTTCCAGCGTGGAAAGCACACCCAGGCAATGTCTTTTCATTAGCAATTTCAAGGAATTGATGATGGTGGAGATGCACTAGAGGTGGCAGCAGTCTCTGGGGACAGCTTGCCCTGGGGAAATAATGAGGGAAAGGAAAAAACAACAGAAGCTAAACCACAGCTAGTTCCAGCTAGAGGAGCTAATTAAACAGACCGGAGGAAGTTCAGAGCAGCAGTATGTCTTGGGCATTACTTGTTTGCTAACTAAGGACATCCAATTCTCACCGAAGCAACTGGAGAGAAGGTTTTTCAGAGCCACAACTAATGTTCCAAAAGTGTTTCTTTAAAAGCCAACAGCTGGAGTTTGCAACAGATGGTGAAAGCACAGTGAAAGCAGGGATTACAACCACAGGGCAAAAGAGGAATTGTTATGCTAGTACCAAACATTCCTGACGGGTGAGATTCAGTCATCTGTGGATAATAAGCATGCTGTTGCAGTCCCTGTTGCATCCCAGAACTAAGATTAGAGTGAAACAGTCCTTAGGAGGGCCATGTATGTGGGAACCATATGTCACCCAAGGAGAACAGCTAGTCTTCAGAAACTGGCTCAAGGGATTTCTGAATTTCTAATAAGTGATCTGGAACAAAGCAGAGAGAAAATGAAGCAAAACCCCAAGGAAAGGTCTCTCTGCATGTGTGTGTGTGTGTAAGCCTGCAGCTTGTTTGTTTTGCCATAAGCTTTGTAGTCATTCCCATATGCTGAAGCTCCAGATAATTCAAAGAGTAGACAAAATTAAAAAGCAAGAAGGTCGAAGAATGAAAAATGATCAGGTGTAATGTGATTAGGAAAGATGAGCATACCTTTTGGAGCTCAAAGGTAAGGAAAATTAGGTATTGCTGTAACATGCAACACAGTTTAGAGAGAGTGGGATGGGAAAATGAGAAGGAAGAAGCTGCTGCTGTAAGATATGGGCTCAGAGTCAATAGGAGGATCTATGTCAGAAAGGCTTTATGTTTGTAAGACTGAAGCTGTCATTTAGAAAACCCTGCCAGTTCATTGCTTCCCTCCAAAAATACCTCTCATGCAGGCCAGAACTCTCCCTTGGTAGCTGGAGGTCTCTGCTGTGCCGAACTGACGTGAGCAGGACTTCTCCTCTGCACTGAATGACAGGCCAGGCTTAGTCTCCTGCCAGCCGCATGCTTTACAGGAGGGGGGACAGCTCAAAAAAATGAACCAGTGGTAGAATTTTGGCAAGCCCTGGAGAAATTGGGGCCCCCAGCTTTCCTTGCCTTGGCTGCTGTTGCTGGTTCCAGGGGTCTCCGTGCTAGCTGTATGTCCCTCATCTATAGGTCTGTGTGGGTCCTGGGTTGGCAAGCCAGGGAGATCAACTTCATGCTTCTGTTGCAAGGAGGAAGACCCCTGGGAAGCTGGTTTCTAAGCTAACCTGGTATTTTCATCAAAATCTGTGCTGGAGATAAAGATGACATGTTCTCCCAAAAGGCTTGCACAGCCTTCTAGGGCTTGACAGTAGAGTAATTAGCTTCTTTAGATGTCTGCTGTCATCCTGAACAGTAGAGAAAATGCACAAATGAGATGAGCAGGCTAATAAACTTCAAAAAAAAAAATAGCTTTGAGTGCAGATGTTTAAAGGAAGAGAAAGGTAGCCTCTGTAACTTGGGAGCATTCAGGCCTCTGCTGAGGCAGGGAGGATGGTCCTAGAGACCTCAAATTCCAAATTTATTTTCTGAGTTCTTGTGTAAGCCCTTTTTCTCCACAGCCAAGACCCATGTCACAGAATCAAGCACCCAGAAGCACTTAGTTTGGAAAAGACTTCTAACCTTTGACTGATCACCATCTTGTCAACTACACCATAGGATTGAGTCCAGTTGTTTCTTGAACACCTCCAGGGATAATAACTCCAACACTTCCCCAGGCAGTCCGTTCCAATGCTTAACAGCCCTTTCTGTGAAGAATTTTTTTCTGATGTCCAGTTTGAACCTCCCCTGGCACAGCTTGAGGTGAGAACCTTTGAATTTTACCATGGCAGCCAGGCAAAAATGATTAATACCAGACTTCTTTTTTGAACCTTAATTCAGGAAAGGCATCTCCCACTAATCCGATCCTAACAGGGAATAAGTATCAAAAATAATGAAAGCAGTCCAAAATCTCCAATGAAATGTTTTCAGTAACTGTCCAACTCATTAGCTGGAAGCAATTTTGTTACTTTGATACCCCTCCCCCTCATTTGACTTCCTCTGGCGATCACAGTGGCCCTGGAAGGCTCCAACAGGCAGGAAGAATGGGCAGCAGGCCCTTGGCAGCAAACTATTTAATGACTGGGTTGTTGTGTGAGTGACTGTCATCTGTGAGAGGAGGATGTTTTCCAGTTTGTCCTTGGCAGCTGAAGCTTTGCTGAAGGATAACCACATTGCAAAGATAGAATTTCAAGAACTGCTTTTGCTTTTAGGTGTTTTGAGTGGTGTGTGCTCTTACAAAGTTCAGATTTGGATCTGTACTTCCTTGAAGCTCAAGGAGGGCTGAGCATTTCTGATTAGGAAAGGTAATCTCTTTAGTTTTAAAATACAGCTGGATGCTTGTTTACATAGTCAACTATAGAGGTTTCTCAAGCTCTTCAATTTATAGGCAGAGATCATCTATGGTTATTTCACTTTTTAACTGTAATGTGAAGTTTTTCTAGTTCGGTCTAGAAAAAAGGCTGCTTTGGCCTGACCTAATTGTGGCCTTTCAGTACCCTACAGGTAGGAAGCCTACAAGAAAGATGGAGAGAGACTGTTTACAAGGGCATTTAGTGACAGGACAAGGGGGAATGGCTTCAAACCAAAAGAGGGCAGGTTTAGATTGGGTATTAGGAATAAACTCTTCACTACGAGGGGGGTGAGGCACTGTAACAGGTCATCCAGAAAAGTTGTGGATACCCCATTCCTTAAGTGTTCAAGACCATGCTCTGGATGGGGCCCTGGGCACCTTGGTCTAGCGGAAGGTGTCCCTGCCCAGAGCAGGGTAGCTGGAACTAGATGACCTTTAAGATCCCTTACAATAAAAACCATTCTATGATTCTACCCAGTGAAACACAAAATGAAAGGTAAACCATTCAGGAGCTGAAGCCTGGGTCCCCTATAAGTGGTCTTACATCTACAGCTTTATGCCATTTATGATGAAAACATGGTTTTAATGTTGAGAAGCTTTAAACTAAACCAAAAGGCAGTTTCAGCAGTAGAATGCTAATAATTAACATTAAATATATGGAGTAGGAAGTATTTAACAGCTTGGCCCAGCTACTGAAAGAGATACCTGCACATACCTACATTATAAAGTTTGTTCTACTACAGCAGAGCTTCCCCTGAAATAGCAGTACTACCAGAAAACAATGTATTTTGTGGAGAAATGACACTGTTTCATGTGAAACAATCAGAATACAGTAAGTATTGTTTATCTGCTTCTGTTACTGTTCCAAAGGATTCTGAATAGTGAAATGCCCAAGCCCTTTATTCAGTTTCTTTCTCAGGAAGGAAACAACAGTCCATGTTACAGCATTTTGTCACTTGCTGTCACAATGACATGCTGTTGTAGGCCAGAAATGGCCTAAAAAAATAAATCAGCATGGGTAGCAGTTTTTCACCAGCTAAGCACTCTCCAAACTTCTAAAGAATTGCATTAACTGGTGTAAAACTAACTGATGAATAAATTCCTCTGTTTTTTAGTGTGTTCATGGTTGTTCAGTAACTGCTAGGTGGTAAAGCAAACTTTTTTTTTCTGCTGCTCTTGTCTTCTGACATTTTCATTGTTCCACAGCAGAATATATTTGATGGCATCACTGAAATGCAATGTATCTTCATGTTCATCTGTTCTACTGAAGAGATGTCAGAGGTTAAGTACAGCTCTTCAGAGGGAAAGAAAAGCAGCACAAAAACCATGGTGCTAAGAACTAAATGAAGTTTATAACTCCTATTAGTTCAGGTGCTACTGCTGAACTTCTGCTTTTCTTCTTCTTTTTCTTTTTATTTCCCCAGTACTTTAAGAGCGAGACTAAGATAAAAATTATAGACAATATTTTGGGCCTAGCGATGCCCTGTATAGGTTATAAAGTATCAAATTTACCGCTTAGTTAGCACTATCAGATACCTACCTAGTACACATCTTGCCTAAAACAGCACATGTCCCCCCACCTTAGGAGCTTCAAGAATAGTATCTCTGTCCTTTTTGCACACAGAAGGCCCAAGAGGCATTGAAAGCAGTGACTTACCTGAGACCTGCACACAGCATACAGGTCCCAGGCAAGCACAAATTACAGTTTTCAGAGCAGCACGTGGCCAGCTGGTAATGTCCCATTTGCAGGGCCATCATCCATACATTGATTCCAGCTGTCACACTGCATCTGCTGTGGGAGCTGGAAATGTTTAGTGAAGTCACCACACACTGACTCTTGCTATTCAGACTTTCAGCATTTAACTTCCATTGCAATGGGTAAGGGCCTGAGCACCACGTTTGCTCCTTGCCTCTGTTACTCCTGGTAACAAGGCAGAGGGATGTCTACAGAAAAGAGATTCTCACTAATACGTTATTGCTTAGCTTTGGTTTTAAATGTTGAATTTTCAGTTGTTCTTATGGAAAATTAGGAGAAACAGCCAAATCACAGTCTTCCTAGTCAAGAATTTCAGTTAATTTCTGTGCCAGTAGCTAGTTCAGCTTCCACTGAGAGACTCCGTCACTAGGATTGCTCTGCCATGAATAAACTGAAGACATGAGCTTATTCAGAATTTTCTATTCATTCAAATAATGTTATCTTGAGGACACACTATAGTTATCTTCAGGGACATGGAAGGCTAACCCACATCACTCTTCTGCAAGAGCAAGCTAAAAAAAGCCCAAGAAATGTTTTGGTTTTTTTTCCCCCCATATATGGCATGCCATATATGAATGCATAAGTAATTAACACAAGGAGAAATTAACAAAGTTGCCAAACCTGGCTGTTGAAACCAGTATGACTTATCCAAATTTTGAGAGGTCTGGACAAAGAGACAATTACACAAAAGTGGTCTAAGTAAAGATTTTCAAAGTAGAAGAGCCTGGCAGAAAATTGTGTGGTTGTTTATTAGTTTGGCTTCCAAGTCCCTCCCTTGGCCTTCCCCCTAAATCCTACTCAGCTTGGAAAACCCCTTTCACAGGAGAGACTTTCAGGAAGTCTATAAGCAGATCTTTAGGCAATCCTGAGGGGCAACCTCGGGCTAAAAATAAATAAATGACCTGGCAACATTGATCTTTGAAAGCTGCTGCTTGCTGCATTGGATTCAAAAGTACTGCTGCTCATGTTTCTGCCTTCCTACAGACAGATGGCAAAGTAGAGCCAAGTCACGAAAATCCTGGTCAAGAAGCCCTAGCTGCCAGGGACAGGTATCTCCAAACTCTGTCTTGAGTGCCCTTTATTCTTACATACTCACAGGCCAGTTGCCCTCTTCCACCTTTAGACTATGGAATGTAGCTCCCAGCTGAAATCAGTACATACATACATATAGATTTTTTTTTTTTTGCAGCTACCAAGATATAAATTAATTCTAATGCAAAAGAATCCAAGTATTTCTCTCTGTAAAGAATATGAAGACTCTCGGCTTTTAAAAATACCTCTGACCTTTTTCACATAAATCAACTCTAACTCAAATGTACACTCATGGGAGGAAAGCCAATTAAGATATCTTTACAGCAGTTGTGAAGAGTATTAGATGGAGAAATATGTAAAATGTTCATTTATTTCCACATCAAACCAGATTTTTCTTAATGTAGCGTAAGCCTCTTACAGGACTTTTTTGAGGGGCTGTATCTTGGCACAAAATATTAGTATCTATTTTTCTAACATCGTTTTGAAAAAGCAGATAGTTGTGAGGTTACCTTGCCCAGCTTCTGAATTTTGCTTCACATACTGGAAACTGAAGCCACAAAACACGTATCTTCATAAAACAGCATTTCTGCTATAGAGAAAAGAACCTTGAAACTAGACTAACAGAAATTTCATTATGTTTTATACAGCAGGAATGGTTTGGCTCCAGGTCTATTTACTCAAGACCTTGAAGGTTTAAGTGCCACTATATTACAACAGCATTACTTGCTCAGACTTAATTACAGATTCTGGTTGGAGTATGACCCTGTCTGCCTCAAAAGCAGCAACTCAGATAACAGGACAGCTTTGCAGCATCATTTTTTTGGCACCTGAATCCTGAACTGGGCACAGCTGATTAAGATCAAATAAATGTTAACACGATAACCCTGTTACAGAAACACAATGCCTTCCCAATACTGACACCAGCATTCTACAAGGGATGCTCTGGAACAGTTACTTTGTGAGCAGTGTCTCCAGCAAGCAGCTGCACCTTCAGTACTACTGACTGCCGCTCAAAGAGAAATGTTTGTTCCCAAACTCCCCAGATTATGGGTCATCTGTCATGACACTGAGTCATTCAGGGAACTCGGCTTCAACAGAAGGCTTCTGAAGGAAAAGGAGTTACTTTTAACCTGTGCCAGAAGTTTTGTGCTTGAGCAATTGGAGAACAAGGAAAAGCATTTTTAGGAACAGACCTAGAGATGACTGAGGTGGCTGTATCCAAGCATTTGCAATTCAATGCACCGACACAGTTCAGCTCTATTTCTCAAACGTCTGAGACCGTGTTTCCACACATCCTATCCTGCAAAGCTCGGTATCAGAGGTGGAGCTCTGCCCTCTTGACAGTAACTATAAATTCAATAGAAGGCCACATGCCACAACTATGAGTATTACAAGTGGAGATGACACAGCTTTATGTGCTTTGTTTCTGCCATGTAAAAAATTTCCAGACAATCAAAGAAAGCAGTTCATATACCTCTGGGAAAAGGGGGGTGCTAAACCTGCACCCTTGTTTTCACAGCCTGGAAGGAAAAAAAAACCAACTCTCCCTCAACTCCCTATTCTGATTGTTTAATTCAATGCTGTGAGCAGAATGCAAGTCTACAGAGTATCTTGCAAACAACTGTAATGCCTGTGGATCACAAATTAACCCCCAATCACATCCATGTTTTAGGTGTGGTATTTCATATGAAAGCAAAAATAATTTTTTATTTTCTCCTAAAATCAACTTAGCCATACACAATAAAGGCCTGGTGGGGATGATTGTTTCTGGACTCCAGTGGGAATCAAAAGAAGTCCAGATCATGAGAGAAACACAGAGCAACTCTGGTACAAATTTATTTTTATTTTCGCCCTCTCTTTTAAATACCACTCCCTCCTCTTCCTGCACTGAGACGCTGTTTGTTTAGAGATAAAACTCCTGAGCCCAGAGTTAAAATACAGTCCTTAGGGTCTAAGTATGAATGTAATGACAAGCATGATTCTGAAAGATTATATCAGTTCATCCAAAACTGAGAAACAGTGATGTTTTCTGGAGGGGCAACAAGACTAGTAATAGTTGATAGAATAATTTTGTTCTCTGCAAAATCAAATCTAATTGCTGCAGTGCATCAGAGATTAGTCAGTAGGCAAATACCCACAGCTACTTTACAGCTCTACAGCTGTCTTGGGGTGACTTTATGATGTGTATCCCCTATCACCACTCTATGCCCAGAAGATGAATTCTGTGCCTTTAAGCCTGGGCGCGAGAGAAAAAACTGAGCGAACTTTTCAAAACAATTGCTCAAGGACACACAGCTCTCTGCTCTGGGCTCGGCGGCAGTTTCCCTCCACAGCGAGGGATTTTATTATTTAGCATTATTATCCTTTTCTTTGTGTGTTTTGTTAAATAAA
>VZRO01002621.1:99293-187877 GCA_013397915.1 Daphoenositta chrysoptera
CCCTGCCTCTCCCTCGGAGGATATTCTCCTTTAAATTTTGGCCAAACCGGCACAACAGCCTAAATGGGAAAAATGGCAGTTCAAATAATGTGCCTGTGTCAAATCATTAGGGAGTCTGACTACAAGCTCTTGTTGTTTTGCAGCCAAAACTAGGTTATATATGCCTGTTCAGATTTTGCCTTGTTAGAGAACGTCCTGTCAGAAGCATCAGAAAAAAACTGAACCTGAACAATCTGGACAAAGCTGTGGCTTTGTGTTGGGGTGGGGTTTTTTGTTTGGTTTTTTTTTAGCTTATTTTTTGTTCATTTATTTAAATCATTGCCTGGTCTACTCTTCAGAAACAGTTAGAGAAATAACTTCACATGGGTTGCTGGAGAGTATCTGTATAGCTTGACTGAGATTACAGTGAGAATCTAAGACTTCTTCAAGTTTTTCAGCCTCCAGTTCTCTGTGCAGAAATAAATGGCAGAAGAGAACACTGGTGACATTTTGAAGTCTCTTTGGAAAGAAAGAACCATTTAGCAACATCATTATGATAGATGGCAACACGTTTATGAACAGAATGTAATATAAGCTTTTTAATAATATTTGATGTAACTGGATTACTGTCTCTTCAGTTTTTCATGGTTATCACTGAACACCTTCAATTTACATTCTTAAATAAATTACTGTGTAAATAAAATATGCTCAGAGTTCTTGTATGTGAACAGTACTTACATTTAATTACAAATGATCTGGATATGTTTATAGGTGAGATACATTAAAATTGTTTACAGGAAATAAGCTCAACTAGCACTAATTTTGAAATCTAAATTTTCACAACAGTACTGAGAGTAACTCAGCTATTTTTTTGAACATGCTTTTCAAAATGGAATTTGGAATGCAGTAGAAAAAAAATCAAAGAAATGCCAAAAAAGAGGGAAGCACAGAAGATCAAAACTCCATAGCAGGTTGGATCAATAAAATATTAAACTGCAGTTCTTAAATGTAAGTACTACACCAAGTAGTAGTGTGGCTGTTCTTAAATGTTAAAGCCCTTGTTTTCTAAAAGAGACAGTAATAAGCATTTTGCCTATTCAATCCACTCAAGATTTAGACATCGTGCTATAAAAGCAAACATATCTGACACTTCTTCTATAACTTTAGCAGTTGGCTTTCCCGCTCCGTGCCCAGCCTTGGTGTCAACATGGATGAGAAGTGGGTTGGTTTGTTTGCTGCTTCGGCCCACAACGTACTGCAGGGTAGCGATGAACTTCAGCGAATGCAGAGGGACCACGCGGTCATCGTGGTCTGCTGTGAGCAGCAGCGTGGAGGGATACTGGATGCCATCTTCTTCCGGTAGTTTGACATTGTGAAGCGGAGAGTACCTGAGAAAAACACACAAACGTTTCCGTATCTTCTTCCTCAGGACCCAACAAGAAAGTCCTTTCCTACTGAAATTGTCACAGTGGCATTTGTTAGCACTCACAATAGAACAGTTCTCAGTTACAATAATCAGGATTGCATTAACGGCAATGGACACGCAGTAGTAGCCACAGATCTCTGGCTCTGAAATGTGAAGCAAGTACATTTCTTTAGTTTCAGAGAGACATATGTGTGCATCTCACAGAAATGTCCCAAATATCAGGAGTAGCCAGCAGGGTAACTGCAGAAAAACCTGTCAAGTCCTGCTGGAAACAGGGAAATTGAGACTCTCAACAGAAGCTAAGAAATTAACTAGGATCCTGTTACGGTCTAGTGCCATTCAATTCCTACAAATAAATCCCACCCACATTGTATAATACAGTTCACAATGGTGACTGTCTCTCCCTCATGGTACAAAATACAATTTTTGTTGGGTTCCACTTGAGAGTATTCTGTTCTAATAGCCTAAAAGAATCATTAGTCAGAAAGCAAATCTTAGGAACTGTTAAAAGCTGCTAGGAGAAAAAGGTCTTTGAAAATATGACCACTTGATTCAACTGAGCTTTGAAGACAGTCTTTTATTCAAAACTGACTTTTGGAAGAAAATGCTGAACTCCCCAAATTCAGTGTGGGAAAGGATAAAGTAATCATTAGAATAGATATTGATCATGACAACTGGAAACTGTTGAGCAGACTATATCTTTTAACAACCACAGAAAGTATTTAAAGGCACTTACTTGCACAGCCATTCAAACTGCTCTTTACAGTCGGAGCAACCATAGTCAGTGGTCCAAGCATGGCCGATGGTGTACTTGTGGAATTTGAGCATGTCCATCACTCCCACTTGGGCAATAGCACAACCAAATAGGTCGGGGCGCTGATTAGCACAGGCAGCTTCAACAGGAAAGCAATTCCATTAGTATTTAGATCTTAAAGAATTAAGCTCAGCAGTAAAAGTTTCACTACCAAGTCGCACTGGGAGAAGGCTGTCAGTGAATATGAAGTCAAACAGACATTCAAGCAAAACTGTAAGCAAATACACAAATGGATAAAAAACATAACTCTGAAAGATGGTATGTTCAAAAGAACTTAAGAGCAATTTCTGTGCTCTTCAGACACCAAACATGTTCTATGAAACCTGCCCTTCAAACCACCAAATTGGGTCTGAAGGAGAAAAGAACTTTTAAAGCATATGAGATTTTGAACTACTGCACTGAAGGTACCAGAACCATTCCCTATTTAAACTTTTAATATTAGTATCAAGAAAGAAAAGGGCATTAAGGATCAAAAGCCCTCCATTTAGTGATGAAAATCGTCTTCCATAATTACTATGTAAATCCATATGAAAAGAGTTTTGATAAAAGCAGACTGATACAAAATCAGTGGAATAACCTCAAATTAAAAGATAGAATTGTTGCTGTTAAATTTTTCTTGTTTTATGACTTTTATCTTCCTACAAGTGGAACGGACAATTTCTTTAAGAATAATGATTGTCTCATATATTTTAAAAAAAACCGCAGTAGGACCATCAAGCTCAGTGCTCAATTTTTAGGAGTGGCAACTGGCAGATACTCTGGGAAAAGGTGTTTAACAAATACTGGGAGATCTCTCCTGTAAATTATCATCTGATGGCCTCTAAGTTTCCTCTGAGTTGGGAGCTCTCTCCAGCCATCCTATTAAACAGCCATCAAAACACACATCCTCTGTAAATACAACTATTTCCCCTCTTAATGTTTATTCATCCAGTGTTCATCATATCCTGTAACTTCTTCAATTCCAATTCCTGTTTCTTGATTTAAACCTTTTGCTTGCTGATTTTACAAATTCCCCTGCTTTTTTTGAATTTTAAGAAATCAGAGCACTGAAATTCTCACATAACTACTACAGTGGATCCCAGAATCCCTTAATTAATTCAGAACTATTCACTGTGCATCCAGATGTAGGTATAATCTTTTCCAAATTCTTCTTATCTCCTCATTTTTGTCCATTGTGAAAACAGATTGATTATTTCCACTGTTTGCACCCTGCTAACCATGATATTGCTATCACATGACTTTGCTTCCAACTCAGCAAGGATTTTCTTTCACAGCCTTATGTGAGGAAGCATTTGAAAATCCACTAATAAGTCCTCACCTAGATCACTGTTACAAGCCCCATATGCAGCCTGACTCTTTCAAAGAGCTCTAATACATTTGAAAGCTGCAGCTTTGGCCTGCAGAATTCTTTCTTTTATGTCAGCTATTATTTATTGGTTTCAACTAGCTTGCCCATTAGAGTAGTCAGATTTACTCATCTGCAGCTTGTGTATCACCATGAACTATTTAAAACTTGGCATTACACTTGCCCCCTTCTGTTCCTCAGATATTCAGGCTTAGTAGCCTGCAATTTCATATCAGAGTTCACTTAGGATCCTGCATGTGCACCATCTGCTCCTGGCAACACACTACTTTTCATTGGATTGATTCATTCCAAAACCTCTTCTGCTGATGCTTCAACTGGAGTCAGCTCCCAAGAATATTCCCCGTGAAGACAGACTGTGCAGGGAACCCCCACACTCCTCAGGAGGGAACATCAATACAAACAGACCATTTAGTTGTTCTGCTTTCCCATTATTTTTCTTTAATGCTCCTTTTACATCTCACTAACCTGCAAGTCCCACAGATTGCCTGGCCTGCTTCCTGCCCCTGATGTGCATAGAAAAATGTCACTGCTAAGCTTAATAATGGAAGCAATTTGCGCATCAGTCTCCCGTGGTCTGTCAGTCCCCGCGAAGAGTTTACACTTTACCCTATTTTCTTCATTTAAACATGATTTTTACTTTCTGAAAGATGGAACTTTACTTCTGGTCATCTCTGATATGTAACTATGCTAACTCCTCCTTTATTTATGAGTCATTTCAATAAGGTATATATAGACCCTTAAAGAGATCTATGTGAAAGATCTTTAGGTTTTAACTGAAGCTTTTGATCAGATCCCTCCCCTTCAAGCTATTTTCTTTTATGAACATAAATTGCATACTGGTAGGAAAAAAAGCCAAAACAACTACCATAACACTTTATTTAAATACTCTTTATTTCAGAATGTCTCTTGAAGCACTGTCTGTTGCTCGGGATTTTGCAAGAAATTGCTCCTTGCTAGTTCCTTAAGTAGTTACTTCAGTAAGAGATCATCTATGGACACACTCATCCATGCACACTGCCCCTTTTTAATTAGCCATAATACTTAATTATATTAATTACTAAAGTGTAATCTGGAAGCATAATTTGTGAATTTTATCCCTCTACACATAACTTTGGGCTTTAAAATTCAGAATGAAAATAAGCCTTCAAGACGTCAGAACTGGTTTTGTCTAGGCAAACATGAGAGGTCAAACACTGCGTTTGCAGGAAGGTTTTCAGCTCACAGCTGTGCCACTCTGCTCAGCTTAGGGATCACACTGCAGGACAAGGAAGTCTTGTTTTGTGGTTGAATGAAGCAAGAGCTCAGGGTTCTGCAGTCCTCAGAGTCATCTCCTGCTAGTCTGACTGAAAGGAAACAGTATTTTGGAAGAGTGACAATACTCTTCCTTGTCAGCTTTTTCTTCAAAAAGTAAGAACAGACAAAATCTGGCAGTGAGTCCTTACACCTAAAGCATGAGTTATGATCTTTAGTGTTGCATCAACAACTATTGCAAAATTTATTCTTGTTTTGATGAAAAAGACCTTACATGAATTTCCTAAATTCACCTAATTCTACCCAGTCAAGGAAAATCATCAAGAGCATGGAAATCCTGCTTGATTGTTATCTACCAATAAATGCAAGGGAAGGATTCTAACCAGATTTTTTAGAGCAGGGAGGTCTAGATTCCTAACAGCTGTCTCCTACCAGAATGATGTATTCCCTGCAGATGTCACTTGCTTCCCCTTATTGACACAAGGAGCCCACCTGAATAGTTCACCCAGTAAACCAGGGGGTTTTATTACTGAAGCTGGGTAGGATGCACCTCATCCTGACTGAAAGTGAAGTCCACGTAACCATAAAACAGTATTTTCAGAAGATACGTAATATGTTCTAAGTTTAACTGCATTTCCACACACATATTTAGACTCACATAAAATTGACTTGTGCAATGCCTGCATTCCCAAATGGAATGTAAATGCTTTAATCCTTTACCATATTCACCCATTTCTATTTTCAATGCACCAACACCTCCTGACACTTGTTACTGAGAAGCACATAAGCAGAAACCAAAACACAACTTCACAAGTACTTGTTACTTGATCTTTCAAACAACTGCTTTTTAAAATAATAATGCAGGTCTAGCCAAGATGGCTTAGACCAAAGATCTGTATAATTCTAAATCCTATTTCTTATGCTGGATGCTAATTCACTGAAAAATTGAATAAAACAAATAGAGTCAGCATACAGCAGCAGATAAATATAGTAAGAAGAGCAGGCAGAGTGGGCCTAGTAAAACTGCTAGTTTTCTATAATTCAGTGGTTTATGAACTTGAGGTGCCTTTTTAACCCCTTCTCACACAAGTAGCTCAAATCTCTCATATTGTCACCTTTCATGTTGCTTAAAAAAAGGCAGAGATCCTGATATTATTACTTTGTGTCTCCTTTTCCTTTCAAAATTGCACAAAAAAATCACCTTCTTTTTTCTTTTGCTACTTTAAGACACTTTCAGATAGGGATCTTATCAGAAATAAATTTTTTAGCTCTTAGACTGCTCAGAATATGAGATCTTTCTATGACAAGACTTCTGTTTAAGAGGAGGCTATTAATTTCCTGGAATTTAAGAACAAAGCAGTGAATTTTAAGTGAACAAGATGCATTTGTAACAGACCACACACAGTCTCCCACTGCTACATAACAAATTAATACTTCAGTAGTTATTTTGTAATGGTTAACCTTAAGAAAGAAAAATTTAAAAATCCCCAAATGTTTTTTAAACCATTCTTTCTTTCTGTATGATTCTACCACATCACAGTTTCTGTGAGCTCTTACCACACAAGACTGTGTGGCTTTTAACAGTCAGTCCTTGCCAGAGACTGCAGAACCCCAAAGTTCTACACAAATAGCAAATGAATTACTACTGTACATATTTAACACCTGGTATACATTAATGCATTGACATTCTGGCAATTTGACAGGCAGATCTCACCAATGTTTGTCTGGTTACTTTAATAAGCCCAGCACCACACCTGGGAAATAGACAAGCAGTTCTTACCAACTAAGAGGCCCCCATTTGAGCCTCCATTAATAGTCAGCTTCTTTGGGGAAGTGTAGCCTTCCTCAATGAGGTATTTGGCAGCACACTGAAAGTCATCAAAGCAATTCTGTTTGTTGGCTAAGATACCACCTAGCACGGAAACAAAACAAATCAGTTGATGCCATAAAATCCTTTTGATGCCATCTCTTCAGAAAAACATGTGTGCAGAAATACCTGGGAACAATTCCAGTTTCATGAACATTTTAATAATTGATGCAGCTCGGAAAGACAGCAAAAATGAAAGATTCTGTCAACACAGAGAGGGTATAAGATGGTTGTGTCAATAACTCCGAAGCTTTCAGAAACTCTGAATAATACATACCTATATTGTGGAATGAGTGCCAGGTAATGTTCCTAGCCAGGAAAGGAAAGCTAAAAGCTTTGCACAGCAAAATATATACAAAATGACCACATACAACCCACCAAGGTTTGAGCTAATGGGACTTTAACATCATTATACTCAGTGACAGTTTCTTAAGGCAATAAAGATTCAGGTTATAAAATAAGCTATATAAAATAAGCACTTCTAATTTCCTGGATAGATAATATGTAGCTGGTAATTTACTTTTTTTTCTATTAGCTGTTTTCAAACCAGATGATATATAGCTATGGTCAAAAAGGGACTTCAGAGTTGCATCTTGCTTTGAAATTTTATTAATTAACCTTCAATATGGAAATGCTTAAGATACTGCCATCATGTTGAATGAAATTCCAAATGTCATCAGATGTATGAGGGAATAAATAATGACAGAAAATGTAGGTCCAGATGACATCATTGATAAGACTTCCAGGTCTGAAAACAAAAAATTTTGCAGGGTGGGGTAAGGAGGGAAAAAGATGGTTCTTCCCACAATCTTTCGATTATTTTAGTAGAGGAGTATCTGCTTAGAGAACTCACAGTTGTCCAAATCTTGCTTGTTTGGCAAGAGACTAAAACTAGCTCCTCTTCAAATGTTATCCTACCTAAAGACATGGTAATCTCAGGCAATTAAATGGTAGGAAGAAATGGGAACTTGGAAAAAAATCCTTGCATGCCTGTAGCAAAGGCTATCTATACAATTAAAGCTAAGCAAAAAAAATTCTTCTGTAAATGTTTCCGGAATTTACAAAGAACAGATACATGTTTTATTTGAAACCACAATAAAAGACTTTGGGTCAAAATCAAGCAGGAAATAGGTGGATCAAAGAAACATTATCATATTAAGATAAATTTTACTAAAATCTATTACAAATCAAGTCAGCAAATTAAAATTAATGAAGAATACTTCATCTTTAGCAATAATATCCTGTATCTGTAAGCACACACAGCTTCTATTTATGAAACTATTACATAATTAACTCAATTGTGAGGAAATGACCCAGACAAATAGCTACCACAGATGAAATAGTAAAATCAAGAGGCAATGATCTGGAAATACCATTTTGGCTGATAAAAAGATATTATGGATTACTGCCATGGCAAATTGCTACATCATAAGCACCACTGTTTTGGTACATTTGGCTTGCTGACAACATTTCTGGAACCTTACCCACCAGATTCTTGGAATATGAGTAAAGTGTCACCATTAATAATGATGGGTATGTTACAGATATAAGGACTTTTTCAAGCTTTTTCCCCTGGTAGAGGAATGTGGACAGTTGTCAACAATAAGGCAAGTGGACAAAGACAATTGAATGATTAAGACAAAGACTTGATGGGAAAAACATGGACAGAAATACATCAAAAGTGTTAAGAAAAGGGGAAAAGAGATTGACAGAGCTTTTCAGTGTTTGACTTAGTTTCCCTGTGGCATAAATGTCTGCATAAAAAACGTTAAAAGGTCAAATGGTTGCCTACAAGTTGGATCCCCCGAGAGTGTGAAGGGGATGATGTCAATGCACTTCTGGAGCGGACGCTGTGTGTGATACCAAAAGAGTCTTAAATAGTGTTATTGTTTTGGGGATTTAGAATTGTGCACCTGCAAGAATGAAAGAGGTATGTGGAAGCAAGCCAGGTCCTTTGCAATACAGACAGACATTTTTTGTAAGATCAGTTCAAGATAAATAGCTGCATTTTCCAGTGTTTAAGTCTAGGGAACTTGATCTTGCTTAAAAAACCACAATGATTTTCTTGCAAAATATAGTCTTTGTACAAAACTGTTTATAAGTAGGCTGCAAAAATTAGAAGAATATAATGAAAACCATCAGATTAACACTGGACAATGTAAAGATCTAACATGTAAGTAACGAAAAAAATCTACTTTTTTTCAGAGTAAGTAAAATACAAAAGGAGATGTGAGCATGGAGGAGGAAGTGAAAAGAAAATGTTGCAATTTTCGTTGCTAAGCCTGCAGTTTTGTTCCTCTGCTTTGACTGACTCACCTTTGTGCCAGGTCTCTCCATATTCACCACCGCCCCTGATGTTTGCCACTGCTAGAACACCTCCCAGGTGTCGCACAAAAATAAGTCTTGACACACTGAAAATGCAAACAGATAGAGGATTACTTTTATCTTCCAATTTTTGTACACTTAGCACTTCTGCAGAAATATTTTGAAAGATGTCTCCCAAAATCAATGATGAAATTGTGAATGAAGTCCCTCTTGATGGCAAACCTGAGTAGTCAGGCTTTTTTCAATGGTTATCCATGGAAGTGAAACTCCCAGCAGCTTTGGGAGAGGAAGGAACCAGTGCTGGTCCACTCTTCCTCCCTTAGTTCTGCTCTTCGAAGGACAGTGGTTTGGCCTAACAAATGGCCACTCAGGACATGCCACATTTTAAAAAAATTATCTTCAAAGTCATTAGTGTGCAGACTAGAGTTATGCAGTACCACTGGACCTCCATAGCTTTCTGAACTGTTCCTCTTTCATGTGACCTCCACTTCTTCAGAGAGGAAAGCAAGACTTAGGCCAAAGGAAGAAAGCAAATAATTAAAACTTAAGATCAGCACTTAAATCTTTGTTTATGAGCAGGTATTTTCAACCTACCTTCTGCTTAATATACTTCTTTTGGACCTTTGCAATTCTGTGTTTGGAAAGAAAAATTCTGTATCTACCATTCTTTTGTGCCATGGTCAGCAGTCAAGTGCTGGCCAACCCCATTTTTATTCATTTTCCTCTCGCATTGCTGAATACTAAACAAATAGTATAACAAAAAACTACAGGTTCTGCCTCCCCTGAACCTGTCTGAAAGCTAAAATAGCATATTGTTTTTTAAATGCCGAATTGCAAAAGTACCAAAGCTATTATTATATTTTTTTTTTTAAAAAAGGACTAATATTAAACAATTAAAAAAAGAAATAAATATCTGATCTGTTGAGGCAGTAGCTTAACATAGCAGAAGCTGCAGAAGGCCAACCACACATACGGCAAGGAGGTAAGTAAACTAATAAAATTTAACCTCAACAAGTCTTTTTTTCCCCTCTAGTAGGTTTAAATTTCTTATTTACTTGAATTCTTTGCTCATCCAGAAATTACTGTCTGCAGAAATTAAATGTGTTCAACCACAAGGGCAAGGATTGGGTCTTTTTTACTTTAAGTCCCACTACTGCCTAAAAGAAATGGCTTTAAAGATGATAGTCTTACAGTGTGTCTCATGTGGATGTAGAATCACAACAGGCAGAATATTCATACCTCCCAAAACAACTACCTATGTACTGGCACACATGTTCTTGAGAGTATATACCAAGAAGTAGGGAGATGAAAAGCACAAGCATAACTGGTAAGAGATTTCGGTATTTTCATAACCGTCAAAGGAAAACCTTTCTACTGAGGCTGGTTATCTGGCCATCAGATGGCTCAGGAGGCATGAATTATCTCAGCTTCCATAAAATCAGCTCTTAAGACCATCACTGTGAATTGCATTTTCCTTAGATTGCTGTGACATGCTGATCAAATGCAAGATTGGTATTCTATAAGCATGAGAGAGATGCTTATTCTATAAGCATGGGCAGAGAGCATTACTCTGTCAAACTCCAGGACTCCTAACTTCAACAGGTTGCTACACAGCTGATGTGGAGTAGCCTGACAGTAGGTTGCCTCATGAGACTGTGGCTTCTTAATTTTTGGTATGTAGAGTCACAAAACCTCCCGAAGTATTCTGCACTTCTCTTCCCTGTCTGCCTCAAACTTTGGACCTCTTGGCACTTCAACTTGGGAACTCCTTGTGGAGTATTGCAGTATACAGTAACAGGGATGGAGTAAAACATTAGTGGAATCTGCCAGGTAAAGGGTGAACTGGACATCCTGCCTTTCCGGCATAAATTCTCTCCTACTATTTCCTTTCCCTGATTTTGGACCTCTTGGTCCAAAGTTACTTGATTCCCTAATAATAGAAGTAGCAAGTATAAGAATTACAGATAAGGTAAGAGCTTGCTTCCCACATATGTTGCCTGAGAATACTTAAAAAATAAAATATTCCATAACAGAGCTGGTCCTCTTCCATCTGCTGAAACAAACTGTGCCTGTCTGAGGGATCATGGTGAGTCAGGACCCTAACTTGACCAATACTTCGAGGCAGATGCCTTGAGCCTGTAACAAACTTTCTCAAAAGTACTTTTAAATTCAAGGAATCAGGTTTTATAAGCACAGAATCTGAACTTACTACTTTTTTAAAAAGTGAAAATTCCAAGTAATCAGAAAGCACAAAGCTCCAGTTTCACACACAACCCTACTACTGTCTTCTATGTTTTTCCAGGTGGATTCTTGCTTCCAGATTTGATTTCAAGTCAGCTTGGTGTCTGAGTCACAGTCAACCTGGATGGCTATGAAATGTCTCATTCTGCAAAAGAAAGTCTGGTTCCCTGCTCTTCCCAACAGTCTCTGTAGCCTTTTGCTCATTATCCCTGTTCTTTGTCTCCTGGAGGCGGGGTAAAGGAAAGGGCAACAGGGTCAGGACAGAGTCAGTGGAAGGATCAGAAGATAGTTCCTGCCCTGGAGAGCTCCTTCCAGACCTTCTCATCACTCCTAAGGAGCATAACACAAAAAAAAAAAAAAAAAATCAGGTATTGTTTTTAACAGTAGAGACCAGTGTGAGGAGCTGTGCTTCACAGAGCAAGAGAACTTTCCCAGAATTACTGATCTGCTTTCACGTATTAGAGCTGACAGAAAAATGCAGGCTAGTGCACAGGTGATGGGGAAGAAGTCCTGAGTCACTGGACTTGGTTGCTTTCTCAGCTTTTGTGGAGCTGAAGGGAGCGGTAACTGAATAAGCAAAAGGAGTAATCCTCCACTCTGCACTGAGGGCTGCTCTGTTGCTTGACCTTTCTCCAGGCTTACAGTCTCTCTTCCCTGCGTCACCTCTTTGCTTAAAGGCTGGGAACAACCTGGCAGTGAAATGCAATTTCACAGTCTGCTGCACAACCAGCTGTATTCCAGGATGAGTTAGAAATTGCTTCTCCTGTACCCACGCAGGCACGCACAGAACAGTGAAGGGAAAAATGTTGGTTCCTACAGTGTAGATAGCCAAATCTGAGGCATTAGTGGTGGGTTTGTGATGGCATTTCCCCAGCAGCTCTGCCAAGCCACTGGTATCAATTCCATCAGCCTTCACTCGCACTTGCTATGTGGGCTGTATAATTAATGACAGTGCTCTAGCAAGCACCATATCAAAATGCCACCAAATGCAGCTTTCCAGTCCAGAGAAGCATATGAAAGATGCATGCCTGCATTCAAAAATATACCACTACTGTAACTGACTTAATGGCTTTGGTCTATCATTCTTGTAGTTATTTCTGGATCCTGTAACCTGTTGGTTTGCTTCTATTGCTTTCAGTGAAAAAGATTTTTTTTATTTTTGATGTGAAAAGGAACACCAGTTTGTGAATTAAGCAGAAATAAGCTCCCCAAACCAGAGAGCTGGCTTGCACTAATGGGTGTGAAATTAGTAAGAAAATACTGTACTGGCTGGAAGACACACAGGACAGAATTGAACCACTGGAAAGGAGAAGATGGGGTGCTTTGTGGAAAGTTCTAAGAGCCTTAAGTTTAAATAAAACAACCCAGGAGTGTTTAGCTAGAAATTTTTTGTTTGTTTTTTTAAAGGTAAGCTGGCTTCTACTTAGTTACATTTCCACAGCTACATCTCAGCTCAGGATCAGGTGAACAGTGTGGCAAGTCTCAACCTTGGCCATCCTATGGCTGCTTTCTAGCACTCGTGCCTTTGGTCATTAAAAAAAAAAAAAAAAAAAGACCGAATTGTGGTGTTGGGCTGTGGCTGGAACAGCACTTGGACTTGGGAACTCCTTGTGGAGTATTGCAGTATACAGTAACAGGGATGGAGTAAAACATTAGTGGAATCTGCCAGGTAAAGGGTGAACTGGACATCCTGCCTTTCCGGCATGAATTCTCTTAAAATTTACTTTCCCTGATTTTGCCTGCCTACTTTTGGAACACATTCCTTCACCAAGTACTGAATTCTCAAGTTATTAGCCATAAACATGTATTTGAAGGCTTCAGCTTTTCTTTTTTGTCTTTTAGAAAGAGACAGTTGAGAAATCGTATCTTGATATTACAGGGAGAGAATAAATAGGGAGGTGTGGCCAATCATGTTTTATTTCCATTGTCAGTGGGGATAATATATTTTAATCTGGAGGTCACTGATTGTTCTCTGTGCATTTACTTTTAAGGGACTGTTACAGACTCATATTCTTAATTTATGAACTGTATAATGAAGGTTTCATAGGGTTCAGGAAAATATAGGTCACTGCTCCTACCTCCCATCTTCCTCTCTTCTAAATGTCAGCTCCAGCCTCTTGCTGCTGTGTTTGCTGGACTCCTACGAGAATCAATTTTTAGCTTACCAAAATGGCAGAAAACCACCCACTCCGTTTTGCTGGGATAGTTTTCTGTCATTCTTGCGAGGTAAATCAGCTTAGCAAAGGCTCCAGCAAGCACCAGGGCCAATGGATGGGAGGTGGAAGTAGGCACTGTGAAATACCTTCTCCTTTTGCCAGCAACCAGCTCGTGCCAGCTCTGCAGTATGTGAAATTTTACCTTAAATCAATAGCTATGTGATATTTATTTTACATTCTTTTAAAAAAGAAAACATGGTAAGTTTTATAACAGTTTTCAGCATCTACAATAAACTGGAATAAATCAGTGGTTGAACCTAACTAAAAAGGAATTTAAAAACTATGCTAGTTATATAATTGTGTCTCTCAAGAACCACAGGAAATGAGAAGTGTAGCTTTATGAGGCAGATAAAAAGCTTACAAATAATCACAGAGCACAAGATGGGAGGTCCATTGTTAGACAAGGTATTTGCTAAAAAGGACGAGAAACTAAACGCTATTCAGAAATACAATCACAGCAAACAAGAAAGGCAAGTACTACAAAGGATTTCTTGAGATGTGCTTACTCTAAAGTAAGACTGGTAGCACCTAAACTTAATAGGATTCATAATAGATTATTTTTCTGTGGTGAGCTGCTCTTCTGCTACCTGAAAAACTGTTCTCTATTCAGCCCTTTTCATTTGTTTTCCTCTGCCTCACCTAGGAGCATTTCTTAGGTATTCAAACACAGCCTCTTGGCAAGTCTATTCAAATTGCTTTGCTTAAGAAATAAGCCTTTTCTTTAAAGAGATCATCTATGCAATAAAGCTTATGGCTTTTGAGAGCTACAAAGCCTGTTCTGCACACAGCATTTTTGGTTTACATATTGCTGTGCATTTATGGAGACAGTATCATTTGCATCTCAAGACACAATCCTCTTTCCTCTTTCTTGATCATATGGGACACAGAAGGATTTTGCTTCTGATGTGATCTCAAAAAGGTAATATGAAAATGCAGCCGAATTCTAATTATTTACATTAATTTAGCCAAACATTTGATTTTCTATAATATTTAGACATAGGTAATTGTTTAACTTGAAAAAAAAAAGAAAACTTCCTATGTTATTAGTTCAGCAAAAGGCTCAAATATTTCCTTTATATATATATATGTCCATGTTTTTCTGTTGAACTCGGTGACAGAGCAGGAAGAGGTTAAGGTGTAATCCTAAGGGCAGGGTGGCTGTTGTAAATGTCAGGAGAGCAGAGCACTTCGCTGCTCTGACATAATTTCTACTGTGAGCCCAGGCAAAACCCCTGAATTCAGAACTAATAAAGCAGACAAATGATGCCTGGGCACTGATATGCAGGCAGCCCTTATGGCCCCCATCTTGCTCCTCAGGGACCTGACATGCATCCTGTCAAACTCATCATCCACTCTGCCCACAGTCTGTGACAGTTGTTAACACCAGATACTTCAGAAGAAGGTGTGAATCACCCTGCTTACCTGTAGCTCGGTGTAATTGATATGTTGAAGCCTCCATATCCATACAAGAAGGCAGGATGAGAACCATCTAATTTAATTCCTTTCTTGTGAATAATAAACATTGGGATCTTAGTGCCATCTTTGCTAGGGTAGAAAACCTAAGACAAAAGAAAAAGAGATACGAAATGCTCTTAGTGCTTTAACTCTCCACAAGTGCTGCTAACAAGGATCAGAGGTGACAATTTCTGTGGTGTCTGATGGGTAAAACCTTCTGAGCAACTTGCACCAATTGCCCAGACCAGGTTCAGTAATGAGCACCACTCACTTAGTTGCTTAACAGCTCTCGAAAATGTATCAAAATGAGACAATACAAACAGTATGATGGTATCATGTTTAGGTACCTTATCTATCAATTCTACATAAAAGAGGGTTTAAGAAAGTGTTACAAAAACAATACAGTTCTCTGCAAGGGAAGACTGTGAAAACACAAGGGCTGCACGGTCCATCACATGTGAAAGGAGCAAAGACTGAGCTGGCACAGAGAACAAACAGAACTAAAACCAGATTTCCTGCACAGATGAATTCACCAAAGCAAGTCTGTATCCGGCAAAAGCCGACTAAGCCTTGCCCAGTCTTTCAAGGTTGTCTCAGGGACAGTTCACCTCGGCAGGGTGGAAACACAAGCCACGACAGAAACTTTTGTAGCACTTGATGCATTTTCAGACATTACTTAGCAACCAGAACCAGGAGAACTTGCAGAATCCCCAGTCCATCAAGTAAGACAAGTGAACTGCCCACTGGCTTTCAGGAAACCAGCTCCCCAAACACCAAGTATCCATATAGCACATGCTTTCCTATGTCTTTCTATTGCTGCCACAGCACTGTGTGAAAGCAATAGAAAAAAAAAAGCTGAAACTTTTTTTCAGCTGAAACTGAAAAAAAAGCTGAACTCCATGTACACAAACACAGACTGTAATTGCTTAACACAGTTCCCACATCTTCTTGTTTTGATGCATGTCTCTGCCTGCATACTCTAATTTGGGATCCAGTGTGTCATATTTTGCCAGTCAAGCAAAACATGTGGCTGTGAATGCAGTTTATTGCTTGTCCTAAAATTCTGGCTGAGTCCTTTTCACTGCCTTGCTTTAACATCATTGCAGCTTCTACTCTAATGAGAACAAAAATGTAGTAAATGAAAAATGACACGTTCTTATAATTTAGTTGCATGTTTACAATCTCTGCTTTTAAAGGAAATAGTCCTACTGTGATTTATAAAGCACACGATCAACAGGTTCTATTTTTACAAAACATGAACCTCGCCAGTAATATGAACCTATGCAACACATTTATTCTGAGCATTGCCTGTAATGTGAAACATGTAAATCCACATGGCATGCTGAAAACAAAGTAATCACATTTAATTTTAGTTTAATCATTGCTAAGGAAATGTGAGAAATTTCAAATGAAATCACATCTACCTCCAAAGGCTTTACCAAAACCTCTAGACATATTAGAGATAACAATTCAGTATTTCACAGTGCCCAGTAGATGGAAAAAATCCAAAAAACAAAAGTCCAAGGGCATTTTTACACAGTCACTGTTTCCAACTTCAACTGTAACCGTATCTTAATTGACAAAGTGCTCATCAGAACGGTAGAGTATAAAGAATTTTCACTTTAAATAGTTACTTGAACACTATAAACAAATAAAATAACTGAGGAACAGGAGAACTGCTAAGGATGACGATGAGTTCCAGAGACTCTTCCTTAAAACGCCATCCATCAACTTCAGCTGCTGCTGGCAATTCTCGGGAAGAGAGCACCTGGCCTTTTTACATTTCCAAAAACTTATGGCTGATGGCCAGTCCTTTCCTGATGATTGAAGTATGCCACTAATTTTAATGCTTGTTTCTGAATGAGGACTTTATTTTTTTTATAACAGCTCCCAGAAAACTGACTTCTGTAGGGTTTTTATTGTCATCAGTTAAGATAAAATAACATACCATTAAATGAAATCTCAACAGAAAAAAAATGATGCCAAGCTGACATTTGCAATTTAAGGGGTTTCAGTCCTATCTTTGCTAAAATAATGATTACCTCTCCCTCCAAGACAAACACATGAGACAGGGGGTGGAAATCAATTTGGTGACACACTAAGATATGTGAAGCTATTTAAGCTTCTCCAAATAGACTATTTTCAACAACTGATTCAATCTCACCTTTAAATTAGCTGTTATCTCTGAAGCAAGTCCTATGGTTTATTCATGTAACCAATAAAGGGACGTGCTTCTATCTCAAAGATTAAGGTAAACTGCAAAGGGCAAGCCCAAAAAAGGATTTCCCAAGATGGTGTTTCATGCCTAATTTTAGATGCTGTCAGCTTTTACAATCATAAATGCTCATAAAAGGGTACTACCTTTTTCTGCTTTATCACAAGACAGGAGTGATCCACTTGTGCCAGCCACATTATATTACTCATTGTTCATTTATTTTCCAGTAAGGTCTCATGTCACTAAACTCGGCATATATAGGAAGAGGACAAGTTAGAAAAATTAATTTGAAGGGAAAAGGATGGAGAAAAACACTTCAGAAATATTATTATGAATGCTGAAACTCACCGTTCAAGGAGGGACATGCTAAAAATAAGTATCTTCTGCCTTTAGGAATGCAACAGCAATGCTGTGTGGTTGACAGGGCACCCTGCTGCGTGCAAACCTTGGTGCTATTCTAGGACCATAGTGCTGGAGCAGTACAGCAGCCCTGAATAGTTGTAGCTCACTTTGTCTCCCTCTAATATCCCTGTGTCACATGGCACTGGCATCTCAGTGCCAGAATCACTTTCAATTCAGATGGCAGAACCTGAGGCATACATTTATAGCCTCTAGTCTACTTACTGTGATGCAAGGAAAAAGCAACACTATTTGCACAGTTACTTGTTGCTATAAATTACATGAAGATTAAGCTATACAAGCTACACAAAGCCCAATCTTTATAATTCTTCTTTAGTGCATACATATATATTTATAGAGTGGTGTATTGTTTTGTTTTGGTTTTTAAACTTAGCATTTGAAAGCAATTTACACTCCATTTTCACCTCAAAAAGTCAATGGAAGTTTATGTCAAAGACAGTTAACAGAGCAAATACAATCAAATACAGTTAATAGCTCTGTGATTGGGCTGGTAAATTTACTTAGGGGTTAAACACAATAAAAAAGTTCTATACATTCATTCCTGGGGAGGTCTTTGTCTTTCTAATTATTATCTTTAAATGTGCAGTTCTTATGTCAGGTGAATCGTGACTTAGGGAAGAGGGGAACTATCAGCTGGCATTGTAGACACAGACCTAAATTCAGAAAGACTCAATATTTATCCACCTCTTCCTCTGCAATGACAAGAAGCATCCTCTCCATCTCAAGTCACCAGGAGTCAAAACTAAGCATTTTAGAAAAGCGAAAGGATTTGAAAATCAGAGGCTGCAGATGAAGTTTTTCTTTCATTTCTCTACAGAGATAACACAGTCAGACATCGATATTTACACACAGAAATAAAAATAATTTTGGCAATCATCCTATATGCGCTTCTCTTATGAGCAAATATGAAACCAGTATCTTTGAATATTAAAGAAAGTGACACAATCATCCCAACAAATAAATAAAACTAATCTGTCTGTTTACTCACATTGTAACACATAACTAAAAATACCTAAAATTACTGACATTGAATAGAAACTTCTGTTTTTAAAAATTAAAAACCTCAGCAACTTCTGAGTATTTAGTTTCACTTTTTCTCCCTTTCAGAACTATTTTCTCTGTTTATATAATGGAGACATTAAAAGATGTATGTAATTATAATTGTTGGGGTAAGAAAAGTGCACCTGAAATCATCTTGCTTTTACAAAACCTAAAATCATTCTACACAAAAAGCAACCGCAAACCTGTACACATTTAAAATTAATCTTCTAAGGTATTCAACACAGGTTTTAAAATACTGCTGTAAAACAGAAATCCAAAATAATCTTGTCCATACGGGTCTAATGTATACATGTTTTGAACTGTGAACAATATCTGAATGTTCAGAAATCTTTTATCATTTGTCTGACTTGCTCATTAATGGCAAAGCATTAAAATCCAGTTAAAAAGTGATTATTTTGTCTTGTTAGAAAGAATTATTTCCTGCAGATAAAACATAGATTTTATACCTAAAAAGAAACTTTGATTTCTGAGACTTGAAAACACCCCTCATGTCACAGCAGGCTAATTATTCTTAGGAAGCCAATAGTTATTCTAATTATGTCTCTCCCAAACTCTCTTTCAAGATTAGGTATTACATACCAGAAACAGCAATTGTTTCCATGTCTATGTGTGCTTGATCAAAACCAGGTAAGAATTAAACTTGTCATTAGATTGACATCCATTGTGTGAAATGCCAAAAAATTTTACAAAGAGCAACTAAAATGGCATATAAATCACAGTGGAATGCTCATTATTAAAGATTCATGTTCAATAATTTAGGTTTATTAACACCACAAAAATGCCTTCAAAATAATTTTTTCCAATGTCTCCTATATAGTTTTTCTGAGATAATTCCTTTTCATTTGAAACAAACACAGGATTTAGCAGTTTTGTGAAATTTAGCAATTTTTTTCTGCTTCTAGGTAAGAGCAGCTGCCCTCACACACTGCTGCGGCCACCACAAAGTTACAGACAGCACTGGGGAGACAAAACACCCTCTTCAGTCCCAGCAACCCCAGGCACAGGGGCTATAGGGAATGACTCCTTCAGGTTTTACTTCTTGTCACTGAGTTTCAAGCATCCAGTTTCACATAAACTATTGCCCTTGTTAAGTGAAGATTTCTCATCACACTTACACCAACATTTGCGCTTTGAGATTTGGGGAGAAAAAGCATAAGGAATTAATAGTGAATCACATAACATTGCCCACATTTTCCAAATGTCAGAAATGCTTTGTTAAAGGCTCACTGTTTTAAAAATCCCACACCAGTATCTTTGAAAGGTGACCAGGACAGTAAACTTAAAGGAGTAGTCCCTGGAGAAAGTTTTCCTGCACAGATGGTGGCATCAAGGTTTTCAAACCTATATTTAGGTACAGAGATAACAGTGCCTGAGGCTGAACAATGCCACATAGCAACACGTCCCACTGACAAGCCCTAACCCTCCGTGCTTCAGGAAGGCGAGTCACAGAGACCCTGCCCTCACACAAGCACAAGCAAGTCTGAACGCTGCAGCACAGGCAGGCAGGGAGAAGTCCTCTCTTGAGATGCCAGGGCAGAAAACTCACTGATTCAAACAGAATTACGTGCTGCCTTCCACACCACCTGTCCATAGCCCATTCCATTGCCCATCACCTCTGACCTTACAAAAAGCCTGACACTAGTCTGGGGCTACAGACTATATAGCACATCAGAAGCAAAACTCCCTGTTTATTGCAGCAGTGGCATGGACCCAAGTGCAAGATCAGCAGTGGCCCCACAGGCAGCTCTGGCAGACAGCCAACGGCCACCCGTAAGAGCAGCTCTTACTAACCACCAGTTTTTGTATTCTTATATAGAGCCCGAATCAGAAGTCAGGAAAAATAACAGAGAACTGTTACCACTACAGAGCAAATCCACAGGATCTGAGGTTTCCTTTCTTCAGAGGGGAATCCTCATCAATCTTCTTTAAGCCTCTTAAATTAGCTTCAAAGCAATTCTGTGTGGGTTGCAAAGCTTGCTTAACACAGAGCTGGAGAGGGGCCAAAGTAACTCAGTACAGTAAAAATTCATGCAGGTAAAACCCAGAAAGAAGAACACCCACCACAGACGTTTGCAAAAGCACTACGAAAATAATCAAGAATCTGCTCAGAAGAAATTGTTTCACCACCCACCCATCTGCCGGCACAAAAATCAGACTCATGCTGACAGAGGCAAAGCGCCATGAGATGGGCTGTTAGAAAAAATGTCTCCTTGCTACTAGGTTCAGCTGCCTAGCTGCAACTGACTGCAGGGAGGTATCTCACAGGGTGGTGGAAGGATGTAGGGGAAGACAAGAGAAAAATACAGGTGAAAGATCAGAAATCCTGCAAGACTGGCATGGCAGGAGTTGCTTTTCAATCACTCTTTTCTAGGTGAGCTAAAAGGTATCATCCCCCTTACATAAAACCTTAGTGGTAAATGGGATCCAGTGAGACCCCCACACACTCTCTACTTCTGCAACCAGAGAGGATTCTTGCCTCTTCTGTTTATCCTTTGCCCCTTTCAGTGCGATCTCAGAGCTTCCTGCAGCAGAATAATTAGAATCTACCATGTACAGTTACTTGCTTTTCTTTTATCCAATTGCCTTGAAGATGACTTAGTGTACAGTGTAGAGACAGATACGAGAGATAAATCTACCTTTTCATTTAAATATACCTTGTAGTCACGTTAAACAGAAAAATGTCCCAGGGGCCTTTTTAGGTTACAGTCTCTTTTCTGAATTACCTCTGTGCTTACGCATTCAGGAAATGTACTACTATGAAGCAGTATAGCATGAGACAAGCAAAGGGATGTCTCGATTAAGGCAGCACACCACCATGAATAAAATCATAAATAACAGCTGCTGGCTAGTCATAATTAGTAATTTTCTGTCATTAAATCAAGCTTTACTTCACTGAGTAAACTGCTCTGACAGGAGGCAACTCACTGCAATAGTGTGTAGGCATTAGAAAGTAAACACTACTCATTTTCACCATGGTGGAAATCAGTTCGAGTTGTGATGAAAAACATGGTAAGAACAAAAATATAGAGACAATTTACCATGGGGTGAACAAGAGGAAGAATTCATTTTTTGCAAGCTACTTCACAATAACTATTCGTTTATTTATGGTTTTATGATGTGGTAGGTGCACACAACCTAATCCAACATGCTGAGAAAGAGACACATGCACTTAAACTAGCTAGTAACTAGCTAACTAACTAACATTCACTAGTAACTAACTAATTCGCCTTTTCTGTTTCTGACTCCATCTTTCTCCAAACTTACTTGGTCATCTCAACATAGCCTCACTGTTGAGTGTTTACAAGCTTCAGGAAGATGACACAGCTACTGTTGGATTTTGTAGATGTCCCTAATGTAGGGGCATCCACACAGTTCAGGGTGCTCAAATTTCCTCTGTAAACCCATACCCAAAAATTCTTGCACAGAGAAAATTCAGTCTTGATATGGGGATGTCAAGTGCCAGCTTGTGTCAAAGCCTCGAGAGGATCCATGCCTTTGCTTACAGGGCCAAGAAGCTTTGTTCATGACTTTCAAACGTCAGGCAATTTCAGAGGGCTCTGCTCCCTCTTCCTTAGAGAATCATACTGTATTTATAGATGTCAAGTTGGCTACCCAAGATTAGAAGCGCTATAAATCACTAAACACCTACAAAAATTCTGCATGTGGCTAGTACAATATTAAAAATTCATTCATGCTTTTTGGTTTGAAAGAAAACAGAGATCATCTACACCAGGCAGTGGGTATTTCAAAATCAGTTCCATATCACTTTTCCTGTGAATATTTATTCTAAAGTACTTACTGAAATAAATAGGTCATTAAAAGTATTGCAAAGCAGTTCCATATGCATTTTCTCACTCAAATTACAGCTATATATAATTTACTTTTTGAGATAAACTTGAATTTAAAGTTACTCATTTGTGCCCCTACATGATTAAAAACCACCAAAATGGTAGCAGAACAAAAAAAAATCCCTTGAGAATGGTCAAGGAAAAACTAAAGTCTTGGAAAATAATCTGGGGTGCTATTTTAGAAAAAAGGATTCTAAGGTTCAGATGCTATTGATTTTGACAGTTTGCTGTGGAAGAGAGTACTATTGTTTTCAGATTTGCAGTAGTCATTTGTACAATGAAGAAAAATCACTCAGTGAGTAGCAAGAAGCAGAAGAGAATTATGAGTTTTCACTCACTGTTGTAACAATACTTACGGAAAAAACTAAACCAAATCTAGTATAAAAAACCCAGCAAAAATTTCAACTGATGGTGTAGTTTCCAGACAGATGTTAAAATCAAGACTTAGAAAGTACTTCATACCAGGAACACCAAGAAGTGTGCTGAAGCACCCTTGTAATACTCTTAGAATAGGGCAGAGAAAAATGAGTAACAAAAGAGGAACACTTTTTTTTTTTTAAAAGCCCTAACACTAGGGATAGTTTGCAGCAATCTTTCCTTTCTTAGGCAAAACATGAACAAGACAGCAAAAGCCAATAAACTTGTATCAGACATTAGGTAATCCACAACTAATAATCAATTATCAACAAATCAACAGATCAAATGTCTAATGATGCCGGATCAACTAGAATGAGTGCTATCAGTTCAAAAACCATCAGTAAGCAGAAAGAAGTAGTCAGGGATGTTCCTACTAGTAAAGTATTCCCTGACTGCAGGCATTCTACCATTATGCTTTGAAGCGTTTCTGCATCCAGACTATATTTAGCTGTTAGCAGGGATCTCTGTACACTGTTACTTTCAAAAATAATTGACAAATTGGATGAAAAGCAAGCAGTTCAGGGAGTTGTCAGGGAGAATTTATGTAGCATTTTTTCCCTGTCTGTGAGAACAGAAGCTGGAACTAAGGAAATCATCTATTTCTTTATATCATTCATCTACACAGTTGAAACACTAGTTACTGTGAATAAAAATGATAGTTTTTAGAGGCTTCCCTTGTCCCATAAATCTCCTGGGAAATGCCTCAAGGACAGAGCAGAAATAATTAATCTAAGGAAAGATAATATTTTATCAGTACCTCTGAGCAGTGTTGATAAAATCAAATCAACTGCTAAATGAAGATACAAACCAGATTACCATTAATAAAATTGCACACTGATTAATTTGTGATGCATCATAAGCAGAAAAAAGCCCAGAGAAACTGAGTGACTGAACTGTTTCCGGGTGGAAAGTGAACTGAAAAAGAACTTTCTTTCTTTTCCACCAAAAAAATGTTCTTTCAGAATGCCCCAAGATTTTGTGATTTTTAAATTTTTACTATTTCAGTTCTTATACTGAGGACAAATAAGAGAGGTCTGCAGAACGATTCCACTCATATGTGTTCCACTTAGATAAGTTCACAACTCTGCATCTCTGGATATTTATCAAAGCACTTGATGTTTAGCTTGTCCTCTCTTCAGCAGTGAACCCAATTAAGGAAAAAACAACCCACCAAACCTTGACAAAGCTACTGACTAACCTTTTTAGGCTCTTTTTTTTCTGTGTTTAGTATAAACGGAGACTATGCCCTTCAAAGTGACCAGCAACACCTACCTATTACTACGAAGTATGATTGTGCCATTGAACACTGGTAAGAGAGATTCTCCAAAACCTCCTCCTTACTATTTAGCAAAAATTATTTTCTCAGTATAAACTGAACTGCTCACAACTATTGTATTATCATCTTAGTTAATATGCATCCTTTTCTAAGGTAATCTTGTTCACAGTGAATGCAAGAGTTGCAACTTTAGTTACAAGATATGATATAATTTCTTCCCTTTTCCCCTTTCAATAGCAAAGTCTGCTCCAAGTGGCCACACGGACTCATTTACTTTGCAGAGGTTCTCATTTTACAGATGTCTATGTAAGATCTCACCAACATTTCAAACTGTTGTTTTCCACTCTCAACTCTAGTATAATCTGCTTTCCACAATGATGATGAATGTTAATTAACAACAACAACAAAACCCCTAATCCACTAAGCAGGTTTGACCCTGGATGAAGACAGCAAGTATAATTTTATTGGGCTCCAGTGATTATGTGCGATTGTATATATATCTCAAAAATCTATCTGCATTTTCTACCAGTTCTAATTTGGTTTTGTCTCCTTTAAGTAGTTAATGCATAGCCATTATTATTAATCTTCCAAATGTAATTTATTTCTCTGTTCTGCTTCAAGCTGTGGTTGGTAAGGGCCCTGTGATGGTCTGCATTTCCATGCTATCCAGCACACTGCTGATTGTGGTCCATGATTAAGACTCTTAAGTCCTGCAATAACCAAGTAAATAAAGCAGCAACAATCTTCTAATTTGTTGTATGCAGGCTGCCCTACCTCCTAAAGCCTCTTTGCAACAGTTGTATGCCAAGCCTAATAAATAACTGCATAAACTATTTATGAAATTTTGTGTGCCTGGAGGCCTGCAACTCTGAAACACAAACCTCCCAGCTCTGCCAGAGCCACGTCTATTCTGAAAACACTCCAGTTCCCCAGTTGCCTACAGGGACACTATTCAAAATGGGAGATGCATCCACTGTAAAGTATTTAAATGGGAATGTGGAGCTGTGGTGAAGCTTAATTGCTAACAGGAAACACTGAGACACTGCAGAAAAGAGGGGACAAGGGAGTGCTTTTTGGAAGGAGTAACAAACAGAAGGCAAAACTAGCTGAAATAGTAAAATGCAATCCAACAAGGCCAGAAATACAACATACTATAACCTGACAGACGCAATTGCATAAAGAATAGTAAACAACTCACTAAAAAGTAATTCAGAAAAGTATCGTGGAGTTGTAGACATGCCAAACTGAACTTCAACAATGAATTGTTAGTGGAAAGGCAAACCCTACATGAGGACATAAACCAAAAGCTCACCCACAAGATGTTATGAAGTGACCCCTCCTGTTGCATTCACATTTGCAAAGCCTCAGCTGGAGTGCTGTGTTCAGCTGAAACAATGGCACACCATATGCTGAGCATCTAAACAGATTCCAGGAAGTAAAAGCAGAGTGACAGGAGGCCCAGGAAATACAATCCACTAGAAAAACTGAACAGAGTGCAGATTTTTCTTTTTATTGTTTTTAGTGTAAAGGAAAACAAAATTGAGGGAGACACAGTGACTGTCTCTAAATATGCAGAAGTTGGCCATAACTGTGAAGTTACTGTCCTTCAGCAGTGAAGGACACAAAGCAAGACATTTCAAACTCAAGAAGGGAATTCAGGCAAGACCTTTGGTGGTGTACCCCTTATTCCCTGCAAAAGCTTTTTAACAGTAAACTCGTATAGAACCTGGGACAGATTGCCTAGGGAGTGTGAAGGCTTTTAAACACAAGGCAGACAGAAACCAGTCAGGAACGGTACAGGCAGAATTGTCCTGCCACAGTGCCCAGGACAGATCAGTGTGTTCTAGCCACAATGGCCAGCTTTGGGACATGGGTACATCCCATGTTGCCATCACATCCAAACACATTCAGGCCCTGTAGTTTCTTCCTTTTCCCAGTCTTTTTGCTCCTTGTTTATTACAGCAGCTCTGCTACAGGTTCTGTTCCCAGCTGCAGCCACCTGTTGGGCAGTAGAAGCTGGCTCCTCCCTTCTTGCAGGAAAAGCCAGTACCCTACCTCCTGGGATTCCAATGGATTAGATGAGCTTCTGAGATTGTTCTTACACAGATTTGATAGGATTTCAAGAAGAGAAGCTTCAAAAGCAGAAGTGGAGAAGACAGACTCTAAAACAGAACAAGTGCCTCCCTTCTCACTGCCTTTTGCCTTTCATAAAACCATGATTGAGTAATGTGAAGGCCATCCAGTTATATATTTTGTTATATATTTACATATATAACAAAATCTACAGGAACAGCTGGTGAGAACAGAGATATATTAAAAAATTCACCACTTACATTACAGATCTGTATTAGTTAAACTTGAGAAAATGGTTTAAAAATTTAAATATTAAACATTTACATGTTAAAACCAAAGAAAACATCTTTAAAACTTGTCCGTACGTATACTACAGATGTGCAAACACCTATTAACAGTGCTCAACATTTTATTTTCAAGTAATATGAGCTTCACTAACAAACAAATGCCTATAATTGCTACTGTTCTGGGAATTTATTTGAATTTAAACACTGTCCTGTGGCACAGACAGGTACATATCTGTGTATGTAACTCTTACTAAAAGTAAAACCCGTTCTTCAGACACCTAATGACTATTAAATGGACTTACATGACACTGCTAGCACTAAAAATACAACCAGAAAAGTCTGGTTATCTTGGTGGCCTAGTAAAGGAAGTCAATGTGTCTCCCTGCTAGGTCAGTGGCTCGAATGCTGGCCCACACCAGTGATGATGGACAACTGCAATCATCTAATGATCTTTTGCCAGCTGTGTGAATAAAACTCATGATTGTGGTCCCAGAGCAATCTGTCCTCAGTGCAGCATTATCATCACAATTAAACTCCACCCCCCGGCCAGGCTCCATGAGGCAAAGTGATGGGTGGGCAGATGGATAGAAATATTCCCATTCTGCAGAGGAGTACTCTCATTCTGAACAATGCTGGCATGCCAAGGTTTGACATTTATCCTCTTACTGAGAAAAGAAAAGGGGCAGCTATCAGTTTTTTCTTTCAGTAGAGGACTATGCTGAAATTTCCCATTTTTATGACTACTTGGTTTAAGCAAGAATTAAACAGCTATAAAGAGGCTTTTGAGAATTTTTTTGTGGAAGCATTCTGTGTTTGACCCACCACCACAGATGGTATTGGCCATTCAATCCGCACTGTACAAGACACACAAACACCATAATGATCAAAAGACTGTGTGTTGTCAGCCTTTTGTATCAAGAGGGGGGCTTTTTATTGATGCTGAAGTTCTCTGAACTCCTATTTGTGTAAGATTTTAATAACTGTTTTGATTAAGTTTTCAATCCACATCTGAAAACTCAACTCTGAGGATCAGCAAACCACTGCCATTAGAACAGCAAACCATATCCCCAGAGCAACACCTCATCAATGTGAAGCCACAGACAAATTTCATTCTGAATGTTTCTGTTCCTGTAGAATGAAGTTAATAATATTCACTACCTTTGAGAAATAACACTGATAAGCCTATACAAATGGGAGAAGAAAAGCTGGAAGTATATTCTCACTGAAGAACATTAAATAGAATTCTTACTTATCTTGTGAGTAAGAGAGTTAATTAAAATAGCAATGTGTTCATGCTTAATTACTGGAGGTGAGTTCAATCAGAGGAGTGAATATAAAAATTGGAGGAAAAATAGAAGGGAAGAAATTCTTCAGTGACTTGTTTAGAAAGAAGACAAACACCAAATATTTTCACTACAAGATTATAATTTTAATATTTCTATGTAAGCAAAGAATCTACCTACTGAGGTTCCTGAAGACTTCAACATATGTGTTCATTTAAGATGTCTGAGTAAATGACTTTTGAAATCTTTTTGATGCAAAAGGTATTTTCCTATTTACTTTAAAAATCAAAACTATTTTTTATTTACAATCAGCAACGCAATAATTTAAGACGTGAGGCAATCCTTCAAGCTCCACTATAATTGCTTAAGCTCTTGTTTAAAACTCCTGTGTGTAAAAAGGAATTCACTACACTATGTTAAATGGTTACGGGTCTGGTTTAGTCCATGCTATTTTGCCTTGCGTTTTAAGGAATGCTGAGAAAGAAATGGAGCGTGGAATGCAGCTTGGGATTAAGTAAGCCAACTAACATCTCCCTTCACTAGAAAAGTGGAAAACAAACCACTGCAAGTTCAAACAAAAGTTCTACTGAGTAAGGAGTAAGAATAGTATTTCATAATGAGCTTTAGTTAGAATACTAAGCAATCACTTCTCTTGTGGGCTTAAAACAAACATTTTTATACAGTCTAGAGCATTAAGGTTCTATAGATGTTTCCATTTTAAGAAGCTCTCCAACTCCCTGCATACTCAGCAGAAAAATAAACAATTTTCTATTAAAAGCTTGGAACTAGTGAATCACAAAGCCTATATGACAATCCAAATGAACACAGAAAGTATTATTTTAATATTTTAGTATTATTCTCCACATTGCATCGTCTGGTAGTGTGCTAATTCTTTCTAAGAGCAGTTTTGCACTCCCCTCCATCCTAAACCACATTTCCATTGTCCTGCATTCTGCTGAACAAAAGCTCCCAGCTTCCTAAACTGGGCATCAGTCCCCTGTGGTATAAAAGGGGATAGAGCAAATCCAGACATTTAGACCTTAAAACAGGACTTGAACTGGATTGGTGAAGAAAGCAATGCAAAGTCTATCACTTCATCCTCTTAACTTGGAATAGAGATCTGGTTCCTACTCCAGATACCTAAGGAATATCTGAACTGCATTGGATGGGGTTACTTAAACATAATGGATGTAGAGCCAACTGCTACTCTGGCATATGGATTCCAAAGTTCAAGAGCATTTAAGGTCATCATAGGAAATCCATCTCTTGATACTCTATCTAGATGTAAAGTCCTTGATTCTGACAATTTCCTCCTGTAAAAAGGAGTGTAATGTGGCTGCAAATATGTAACATATTTAATATACAATCTCTTTGCTTTCAAGAACTACAAGAGCCTTTAAACTAGAGCGCTACATTTTCAGTTAGTGTTTCTTCACTGACATCCAATTAGAAGAGGTAATGGTAGACTAATGTGGTGTTTGTAACAACCACATGCCAAGGGTGTAAGATACTACATTCACACAGGCAAACTGCCAATGCTGTCACAGTTGTCACTGTGATTTTGTTGATGTCCTCCAGAGTCAGGCTGGTGCCTTGGTGCCAAAACACTAGGTGAGATCAGAGCCAAAGCCTTCAACCTCCTTCTTGGGAGCTCTGAAAGAAGTGGCTCAAGGTTTATTTCCCCCCTGCAAGAGAGCAGGTGTCGGCCATAATGTGGCAAGCGCTAAAACGGTGATGTTTGTCACATTCCTTCTTCCCCCAGTATTTCACAGAATCACAGAATATGCTGAGTTGGAACGGACCCACAACGATCATCGAGTCCAACTCCTAGCCCAGCACAGGACCATCCCCAAGAGTCACACCATGTGCCTAAAACTATTGTCCAAATGCTTCTTGAACTAATTTTCTTCCTTACTGCAATACAAAACCTCAAGGAAATAAAAAGAATAAAATAGAAATGAACAACAATAAGCAAGTTGTTTTCCCCAAGCATTAATTCTGTCCTCCCATCCCATGAGATCACAGCAGGATTCAAACCCCAAATACTGTGAGAAGAAAGAAAGTCCAGCTCTTCAAAAATCAACCCCTTTTTCATCCCTCTTCTTAGGAGAGGGATGAAGAAGATGCCAAAAGTAAGCTCCTCTGTAGAAAAGGGGAGAATTATTTGTCTCTGCTGAGAATCAGTGTAAAGTACATGCCTTTATTTCTCTGGTGTAAGAGTGCTTTCTCTCAGCAGATAGATTCAAAGCTACTGAATTTTTCTCCAACTTAAAATGATCTATTAATATAGAAAGCCGCACTCAGAGTTCTGGTAAATGGGGTTGGCATTTGGGCTGGCGCTGCGTAACACCTTCATCAGCAACATGGACAGAGGGATTGAGAATATCCTTAGCAAGTCTGCTGACACCAAGCCGTGCAGGGCAGTGGATATATGCTGGAGCGAAAGAATGTCAATTCAGAGGGACCTTGGCAGGCTTGAGAGGTGGGACTGTGTGAACCTCGTGAAGTTCAACAAGGCCAAGTGCAAAGTCCTGCACTTGGATCAGGACAATCCCAAGCACAAATACAGGCTGGGTGGAAATGGACTGAGAGCAGTCCTGAGGAGAAATACTTGCGGGTGTTGGTTGACAAGATGCTCAATGTGTCCCAGAAATGTGTACTCACAGCTCAGAAAGCCAACTGTGTCCGGGGCTACATCCAAAGAAGCATGGCAAGCACATCACCACTCTGGTGAGGCCCTATCTGGAGCACTGCACCCAGCTCTGGAGTGCCCAACATATGCAGGACAGGGACCTGTCAGAGCAGATCCAGAAGGGCCACACAAAGATGATCAGAGGGCTGGAGCACCACTCCTATGAAGACAGGCTGAGAGAGTTGGGGTTGTTCAGCCTGGAGAACAGAAGGCTCTAGGGTAGCCTAATTGTGGCCTTCCAGCCCCTAAGAGGGACCTATGAGAGAGCTGGAGAAGGACTTTTTGCAAGGGCATATTGCAATAGAACAAGGGGAAATGGGTTTAAACTGCAAGAGGGAAGGTCTAGATGAGATATTAGAAATAAATTCTTTACTGTGAGGGTGGTGAGGCACATGTTGCCCAGAGAAGCTGTGAATGCACGATCCCTGGAAGGGTTCAAGGCCAGGATGGATGGGACTTTGAACAACCTGCTCTAGTGGAAGATGTCTCTGCTCATGGCAGTGGGGTTGGAACTAGATGATCTTTGAAATCCCTTCCAACTCAAACCATTCCTTGATTTTATGATATATATTTGGATAAGGGGAAGAAACAACATTAAGACCATCTCTATAACCACACTGAAAAAAACAGAGCTAATTATAGTATCAGCTCTTGCACTGCTTAGCAGATTGAGCTTACTATAGTTTTCAGAGGACACTGCTTTCCTCTGTTATTTTTATATTAATAAGGGAATCTAATGTTCATGGAATGATACCACCAGCAACAGCAAGATCCAGGAATAGCATGGGCAGGTGCTGTGCACAAGCTTCTCTGCCAATCAGCCTCAAGCCTGACTCATCTTTTCTCAGTGTTGTATTTTCCTGAAGCAGAGATTAATCACTGTGCCAAACTGTATGGTGTAAAGTTCCACTTGGAATGAGAATGACTGTAGACAAATTTTCCCTATCAATGCCTCATAACTTGAAATCAGTACTGCAAGGGCTGGGTGATGGGAGTGAAAAACTGAGCAAGAAAAGAATTCTCATGAAAATTACTTCACCTGCGAAAGTAATTTCTGCAGAAGAAAGAAGGAAATTCATTCCAGCCTGAAGAGAAATATCCTTTTTAAGACTTGTGCTTCTTGCATCTGTGCAACAATATCTAAACAGCAGCTGCTTTTTTAATCAAAGTGAGTTTTAAAACCAAGTTGTGTTATGAATTTCACCTTCTGCAAGAGCTAATCCAAAGTACCTCTTTGTCAATAGCAATATCTATTTTTGGTTCATCTCAAAGTATTTTAAGTACTAGAGGGTATTCAAAGAATGGCAAAAGAAGCCAAACAAAATTTTTATTGTTGCAATTTTAACACTTAAAAGCCTACTCATCAGCCGACAAGGAGGTGAGCTGTGAGTCACACCAGAAGACTGTTTATCCACGATTAAGTGTCACTGTGAGGTGCTAACATGGGGAGTCATATAAGAACGTAGCTGGCAACTTTACAGAGATAAAACAAAGGCTTTTTATTTAAAGCAACAGTTGAGTTATTAACATAGTAAACATCTTAGGGCAAGTGCTGTTTTTAAGTTCCTGTAAAAGTGTTTTTTCCTTCTGTAAAGCCCACCACAGGCCATTTCCTGAAAAAGTCTGCCATTGTGATAGATGGAAGTACGCAGGGAAGCAAAACCAAATTTCAAGAAGTGCTTAGCAGAGGAAGAGTAATTAATGCAACTTAATGTATCATTTAACAAAAAATTGATAATTTTTTATGTGTGGGAAGCTTTTTAAACAGTTTGACTTTCTCATGAAGGTCACAGAGTCTTTCAAGGTAAGGGCATAAGCACAAGGTACAGCACAACAAATTAGACTATGTACTTGCAGGGTGTCACATGGAGCCAATAACTTACAAATGTGCTCTTACCCTGGTGCAAAAGTCAGGTATGTTGAAACAGCTCTCCCTTCAGAGGGAGTTGGCTAATTCGTTCTTAGTTTGGGCTGTCAAAATGTAATGTCTTAACCCTAGGTACAAAAACGCAGCAGCTCTACCACAAATTTTCTTAGTGTAGTAAACTTTATCACTGGTCTGCCCTTGCACTTTATAACATCTACCAAGTACTATAGATTGGATTTGAAAGATCAAAAAACAAGCAATGTGGCAATTTTCCAATTGCCATTAATTCAGGTTTCATATACATGACACCTTACATTTCAGTTCAAATCTTGACCTAGTTATATTGAAAGACTGTTAAAGAACAACTCATTACAGTTTCATATATGCTCCACAGCAAAGCAGGGAAGATTGCTAGTATTAATAGGTATATCTGCAGGTATATGAGAATAAAGAAAGAACCTTGGTAGGAGACCTGCCTTTCATTAAGGACATGGATTAGGACAGAGTCAGCAACATTATCCTTTACTATTTAGTAATTCTGATGGAAATGAAAATTATTAAATAGATTCCGTAGCATTGTTCATTCTCCTACAATAATCAGGTTTTGCCTACTTTCGTATATTTCTTGCATTCTTGTTTTTGATTTTTTTCACAATTCCCTGTAATGTTGCCTGAGTTTTGAAATGGCTATGCATTCACCTAGGTTGACAGCTATTTATACCCTGATTTGATACCCTTCCATCCCCTTTCCCTCCTCCAAGCAGAAGCACCATCAAGGCTCTAAGTGGGACCACACAAACGGAAACGAAGACTGGAGTCCATCTGACCTGTGCAGTACTGACAGTCTCAGCTAGTACAAACCTGAGCAGGCAGTCCCAGCCCTGGCCCTGACAAACTGCCTTTTTCACAGCTCAGCTGAGATTTCTCCATGGATCTGAATTAAAGATATCAAAAACTAATTTCCAAGATGTCGCCAGACTGAGATCATCTGTTGGTAGAAAGCAAAACTGGATGACTGGTGAGCCAAGAGTGCCCTTTATAAGCACTGATCCCAGTGTTACTACACAGGTCACATTTCCTTAGAGCTGGAACTGAGCAGCAGCCGAGTAAGAAGAAAAGCAGAAACACTGATACTGACTTCTACCACATTACAGCTTAGCAGTAAATCTCTGCCAGTCCATTACAATGTGAAGGTTTCCAAGGGCATAGCCAACAGCATGCTTCCTGCTTTATTCCTCCTGAAATTATTTGTATTGCTGTTCTACTTTTCCTTGATTTAATGTAATTGATTTAAGTGTAAAATGAGATTTTATTTTTCCAGACATTTATTTTATAAAATTTGATTTACTAGAAAAATACATTATTTCTAATTTACAGCAACCTCTTCTATACCCTTTTTAATTACATGGGTATTTGTGTTTCATTATTATCCTTCAGGGTTTGATGGCAGCATTATAATTGTACCAAGTTCTTTCCTCAAGACAATGTAGTTTTCTTTCTCTTATCTAGCTTGCTCTGCCCTAAAGTTATCCTGCGGAAGTCCCTTAATGAATCTGAGTGAAGCAGCAAAAACACATTCTCTGTGAGAACACTTACAGCAATTTGTTCTCTACCACACTCTTATTTCTGTCTGAAGATGCAGAGACAAACAGATGGGGCTGTTTACAACCACCTCATGCACACATACTACTGTTTTTATGTTTTTAGAGAATCTGCCTTGTGCATATGTCAGAGGCAAAATTAAAAATAAGGTATTAAGAGAAGTGTCTCATCTCTTTTCAAAGACTCCAAGCCATACTGTCACATTGTTGCTTATCTTCTGCATAATTTCACCATTTTCCAGGCTAAGCTTATTTAAGTTCCACTTTTGGCACTAGATTTTGTTATGCCTTTGTCTATAGAAAGAAAAAGCCTCTATTCCATTCTCACTCTTACATCAGAAGATGAAAAACTTCTACATATAGAATAATGAATCCACCCTCCAATATTTATTCTATAAATTGCAGGTCTTAAATATGCTAAGAATCCCTATATAATATCTGTTCTACTAGACCCCTAATGATTTTGGTTGAGTCACCATCCGTGGAGGCTTTTAAAAGACAAGCAGATGTGGAACTTAGGGACACATTTAGTGATGGACTTGGCAATATTAGGTTTATGGCTGTATTTGATCTTCAAAGGTCTTTTCCAACCTAAAGGATTCTATGATTTCAACAAATTTCCATGAACTCTCTCTGCAAGTTCTGTAGTTGTCTTAAAAGTCCTGACCAGGGCATAGCATTTTATCAGGGTCTTACTAAAGCTGTGTTTAGTGGAAAGATCACTTACTACTTAAAATGTGTATTTTGTACAATCTTTCTAGACACAATACTTGTTATGAGGTCAAAGCAGTTGTCTGTGAAGAACCCTGTATTTTCCTGAACCTGTTCCATCTAGTCTGTAGCTTACACTGTTTTCCATTCAGGAAATTTCTCTTAACTTTATAAAACTTAAATGTAGCTAATTCTTATACACCTTCACTATGTCTAATAGGCACCTCCGAAGGGAGTTTTCAGGCTACTACACTGAGATACTTGTCCGAGCCTTTAGAGCACATACAATAGTATTTCAGTTCAAAACCAAAGCATGGTTCTAAAGCAAGTCTCCTCACCAAGAGCCAAGTCCAATTGTCTTGAGCTCTGGCATAAGTGATTAGAGCAAGACAGAAGAGTTCACGTTCATTACCTGAATTGTCTGGTAAACCGAAGGATCAAACCCTTTAACAGTCACTTCTCGGAAAACTGTTGGCTCCAGTTCCTCTTTGGTCAGATCACAGTGATATATAATACCTAAAATACAGAATAGAGTGCAAGTTTGTCAGCTTAGTATATATCCATCATTTAAAAGATGCCAGTTTAGGCACTGTGATGGAGTAATGAATGGTAAAGGTAACTTAGCAAGGTGAAAAACAGTAGTTCGCACACATTTTTTAATTTATTACATAATTTAACACACATATGTACTTTATCTAGGGAGGGTGCAAAGGCTTTCTGTACAGAAAGAGTAGTTCTCACCACTCACATGAAGCCAGGGAACTTAAGCAAAATAGGGAAATAAACCATTTTCATAAAGTTAGAAACCACTTATTGAGAACAACAATGTTGGAAGAAAGAGATATAAAGTCAGTTTTAAAACACTCCCTTTAGATCCACTAGACTGAGAATAAATGTATCAAGAATTTCACTCAGGTCAACATCTTTCTCCTTATGATAAAATATTTGAAATTAAAGTGCTAATGGATACCAGGTAACAGTAAGCGCTAAACATCCACTTGAAATTGTGGCAGACTGGCACAGGTTACCTATGGAACTGACAAAATGTGGTCTTGTGTAATTTCTTTTACATCCTGATCCTGCAGGTTTGAAGACAACTTCACTTGAGTTGTACGTATGATTTCCAAAGGACTGTGCACATGAGAAAACTTATGTCTGTATATAGTATAAAACTTCTAGGTTTCAGCAGAGGCTGAATAACAGGGACTGCAGCTATCTAGACACTACACAGATGTGTAATTAGCCAAGAATAATTTTGCATTTAAACTATAAAACGTATTTCCTGTCATTCAACCCTAATAAGATTTGAGTATGTGTCATACAACATGACTATGGTGTTTGCACACTGGTTAACATACTAAAAAATCCTAATATTCATGCCTGTACTACAGATACATGTAATACATAAACTAACTTGAGTGTTAATTATCCTTTGTTTTTCTACTTTACAACAAGCTGGTCCCTGCAAAATTTAAAACATATATTAGGGAAAAGAACACTAAGAGGTATGGCAGTAAGTCCCACTTCACTGGGACCCTCAATGTAACAAAGTTAACCAAAGTGGACAGGACTTGACTGAAATACTGCTGTATTTTGTGTATTACAGATATATTCAGGAAACAGAAGTAATTATTACAGAAGTTTTAACTATGAAAATTCATACTGACTAAAACACGAGATAATGAGGAAACTTATCTGATACCAGGGAATTGTCTCTTTAAGTTACTTTTATAAACTGGAAAATCAGGAAGATAGATAGATAAACAAATGCAGATGTAAACTAACATTTCTAGATAGAGCCTTTTTCCATAACAGTGAATTAACAGGGGTCTAAAAGCATGACTACCCTAATCTGCCGGGATTTTTTCTTCATTTATCACAAAATGAATAGCAAGCCTAATCAGGTTGATAGGTGCAAAGAAGCACAAAGGCAGCAATTCCCTTAAAGATGAGGATCCAGAAAATGATGCAGAACGGCAGTGTAAAGCTCTCCAGGCAGTAACAAGCAGAACAGCCGATTGACACACAGGCTGGGTAATGTATTGGCAAACGCTGCACACAGAGCAGGCAGAATTGTCTTAGCAAACCACATGATGAAGGATGAACACAGTCACAGACTGCATTTCCAGAGCAAATCAACCTAGTGTTACAGTAAGATGCAGTTCAACCCCTGCTACTGAATCTCTTGTTCTATTTTTAGTGTCACAGCAGTTAATATCAAAAACCACTGTAATATTTTTAACTGTTTTGCTGGGTGCTAAATAAATGCAAAACACCAGAGTGGCCACCTAAGTATGTGACTAGAGTGGACATCACGGATAACCATATTTTTCAGGGAATAACAGAAATTATTTTATGTTATCAACATGTATGGGTTTAGAAGTGCTTTATTTATTATTTCATATATATGTATACTATAAGTTTTGCTGTAGGTATTGAACACAAGTATGTCAATTTGTTTCTCTTCAGAAAAAAACACAGTAGTCCAACTTACTATGAAGTGCAAATCATATTGATTTCCAATCAAGGATCAGCCCCATACCTTCTGTATGATTACTGCACTGATGAAACGAGTGGAGGTTGCACATAAACTAAAAAGGATCCATAAACCTACCTAAAAATTACCTCTCTGCTTTCCTCATTCTTTCCTTATCCCCATGCAGTCTACCTACATTTCTTACCCTCCCTTTTTCTTCCAGATTCCAGGTCACTCTGCCCCTGTTAGCAGAGCTATGTCATAGAGAATTTTTCGTAGACACTAAGCAAATGAATGAAAAGGAGAAAAATAACCTGGCTAAGCAACCAGCATGCAGTGAGAGCAGCCATTGCTGGCTGGCTGGAAAGCCACAGGCTACAACAGATCTGGGCTCTTTCCCTACACATTTTATCAGCTGCAGAGACTCTACTGCCTCAGCTGAGATGAATGGTGCAGGCTTGTAAAACTGGCAACTTCTGGCCCATGATGTGGGCAAGCGAACTATGAACCATCAAACTGGATGAAGTTAGAGATAAATGCAAGAGTGTCCTCAAGCTACTCTCGAGCTGCAATGGCTGCATTATGAATGTTGTTTAAAAGAGGAACAGAAAATGTAACATATCACATTTCTGTTTATGTAAACAGTAAGATAATAGGAAATTCATCACACTTCTTATCTGCTAAGATTGGAACCTAATTTTGATAATTTGACATATTCCTTTCTAGCACAACCAGCAAACTTATCAAAACTATTATACAGCCATTTTGCAACGTAATGTTGCTGTGCTCTAACTGAAACAGAGCAAAAACGTAGGTCAGATGCTGTAAGAACATTTTTTATCCCCTTACGATACAAAACCTTGGAAGAAGATAAAGGTCCTGAAGCCTATCTGCCCCTCCATATTTGAATCCTGTCTTGTATTAGGTATTGATAGTTTGGGCCATAAAGAAAGAAGAAGGAAAAATAAGAGTGAACAGTAAATACATTTTCTTGTCATATACTAGATTGAGAATTGTGCAGAAACTCCCTTTCTATGCAAAATCCTAGAATATTTACTATTTTGCCACACGTGTATTATGTAATGCTTTGGACAGCTCCAGCTTTGCAGGTCTGTACAAAGAAGATTCCTACAGCAAGCCAACAACACCAAGTACTGTAAGGACAGATAGCAAGGATGCTCAAATAAGGCTATGCATAAATGAATCATAAAACTGTCAGAGACCAACTTCTGTGACTTTTATTAATGTCCTTTAAAATTGTGATAAAAATCACATTAAACACATTAGCAATTATCTTTTACTGAGTTTTTCACCTTCTCTCCTGCTGTATGAAGCAAGAACTGTGAAAATGCTACAATTTCATCTCCAGTACAAGTTAGTCTTGAGTCTTAATGCAGGTGTCTCTAATACTAGTAGGCACATTATTTAGGCTTGATGGATCAAGGACTGATACATTTTGATGTGCACAACCACTGCTAACATGGGTGGAAGCAGTTTTATCTGTGCCTTAGACATACCAAATAACTACTAAACTACAGAAAATGAGAAAGACACTGTTCCCAGGAAAACAAACAATGACATCAGACAAAAAATCTTACCTGGAGATAAAAAGGAAGTAAACTGGTAGAATATTTCAGTGTCCTTCTTTTGGCCACTATATCCCACAATACTGCCAACCTCTAGGGGAAAAGTCTTGAGATGTGCACCAGTGGCTAGGTCATGAAGCTGCAGGACATTCTTCACATCATGCAGGTAGCACAAAACCAGGAAATTGGATCTCACACAAGCAACCCATTCTGCACAGCATGGAAAAGAAACACAAAGCCATGGAAAATACAATTAAAAAATGTAAGAAAGAAAACAATCAGACATACTCTGATCCTAAAATTCTTCAGCGAACCTAAATGCATGCAGCAAAATTTCTGACACGCACTTCCTTTAATGCTTAAATCTTTGTAAATGAACCCAAAATAAAATCTGACATTCTCTGGAAATGCATTAACCATGCTGCTTAAAGTTAACTTATGCAGACACAGGAATAAAGAATTGCTTAATCAATATGCTTATGCATTTGGGATATTTATAGATCAATACTGCTCTTAAATATCACATACTTCAATGCATAACCCAAGCAAAACATTTATCTTTGCCAGCAATACTTATGGAAAGTCATGAAAATCAAAACAATCATTATGATTTATACAAACCAAACTCATAAGGAAAAAAGACATGATCCCATATTGCACATTGAGGTATAGAAGCTACATGTTCCTATTAGTTAGGTTCCATTGCTTAAGTAATCAGGAGACTATTCTTGTAAGCAAGCCCTACTGGGTGTAAGAAAAGGGCTATTCTGGGGTGATATTCTGATCATGCCATTAAAAAAAGCTCCACATGCTTATTCAAGATGCTGATGTTGCTAAACAGCATTATTGAGACTGTAAGGTAATAGGAGCAGGATGCAGCACAGTGAACTCAATCCAGCAAAAAGACCCAGGAACAAATCACTCTGCAGAGGTTCATTGCCTTTATGCCTCTCCTGACAGTACTAGTTCTAGTCCCACCTTGTCTGTGCAGCTGTGCAGGAACGAGAGCTTCTGCTCCACAGAACTTTTCCCATCCTGAGTTTGTTCCTTGGAATAATTACTAGACATATGTGAACCTTTTTATTTCATGACATGCTAATTTTTCAGTTGGAATTTAGAAAATTAAAACCAATTAAAATAAAATATCTGGGCTGGTAATTTCTAAAAATCTCTGTGGTTCTACTGACTATCTCACTTCAATCTCCATCTCTATAGCCTGTAAACTGTAGAAACTCTTTAGAACTCCAGTTCACCTATGATATGTAATGTACCATACTGCCTCCTGTCTCCTGTGCCATTGGCTTTAGATCTCTAGTGACAAGTCTATTTATTTACTCATACAGACAGGAGAAAGATTGAAATGTCTTAACCTTGCTCAGTATTTCTGTCATTTAAGAAATTACTTTGCAACAAAAGTATTTTAACTTCTCATTAATTCACATATTGAATACAAGCAAGACGAAATACAAGCAATGTTAAAAATTAAAGAAAGTATCCTGAAGGAGGTAATGTGGGACATTTTTATTTGTTGTAGGACTAGGTGAGGAGGTGATTCTTATTCTCTTCCAACTACATACAAACAACTTCTTCTCTGATAAGTCAGACTGGAAATCGAAATCATGGGCAAGGTACCAGCGTTGAACAATGGCTTTTATATCTGCTGGAAGCAAAGAATGAGGAGATGGAACCAAATGGGCGAGAAAACTGAGGTAGGACTGACAGGAGCACACTGAAATGCCAAAGTAGTACTGTGAGATGGAGAGTTTAATGTGACAACACTGGAGGAAAAAATATTAGAACATAAGCATATAAAAATTGACAGAATTTCAGTTTTATGCTATTTTATGTTATTCATTTTTTAAAAGCTCTTTCCAGTTTCCTCCAAAGTCCTATAAAACCAAATAATTTGAATTCACAGAGATGTAAAGAAGACAGTCTTACAAATGCGTCTTTGCATACTCAGGTTCCAGAATAAAAGTTCTGAGTTGTATCATGTGCCCCTTCCATTATGGTAACAATTTTTTTCTGAATCGAAGGTCAAAACTCATTATTCTGAAAACATACTATATGCTTTCACATAGAGTTCAGGTCTGTCATGATCCCCTAGAGCTCAAAGACCTTCAAATCCTTTTAATTTGTTTCTGAAGGACCAGTGAAATGTAATACTTATCTTTCTAGACATATGAAGTCATGTTTCATAAACACCTAAATAAAGTTTTACTACTCCCCTCTTCCTAAACACCACCATATATTCATATGGTTCATATTTTTTTTTTACCCTTAAACTTTCCAACTCCCTCATGAGCTTCTAGTCTAAATTTGGGAATATCCTAACCAAAGCCCCAGAGACCACTAACTGAAATTTCAGCCATTACCTGAAATAATAAGGTAGAGCATAACATAACACTGTTTATAAATTAGTAAATGATGTGTAATTTTAGCTCTAGGGTGGCTAAAATTTCTTAAGTGAGGTTGGAGAACATAATAAGCTTTGTAAGTTAATGGTTTTATTACGTATTTTGAAATACAGAATCATTCTTGGCTGTATAAACAAGGAGATTATGTAGTAATTTAAAATATTTTTGACATTATCACTGCACAAATTTGCCAACATTTTTAAGTGTTTTATAAACAAAAAATATGAATAAAAAAGTTAGCATCCCAACACTAACACACCTTTTTTGCATGTAGAATTAATGGCTCTGCAATGAGTATAATATCCCATGAACTCCACTGGTATTTTCAGCAACATCTATAATTAAAATGTCCAGTTTTACTCTCAAAATTTCTTGAAAAAAGTTTCACAAAATGGATTACAGACACTCTCATATCAACTTCAAATGTATATAACATATAGCTTTGCCTCAACAAAAAAAATTAAGGAATTTTTATTTTAAAATCATGTTGTGGTGGTGCTTTAATTCCTCACTAATAATTTGATTAAGCAGTTCAGTTTAATGGATTTTTTCATTAAGAACTGAAGTACATTATTACTTTGAGTTATATATTTATGAAGAGATATTACTCTTTTTATTAAAAAGGTTCAATTGCCCAGGAGTAAGGCTGCTGGCTTATGTGGGAATTCATGCTACTAAGGAACTTGCCTTAGGAAGCAGCAATATTTACTCTCCATCACCTCTTCAGTTTACAAATCGGATGCACTCAGCAAGATGAAGATAACAGACGAGAAGACAATGCAAAATGTTTTTAAAACATTCCATGAAATTTAGGAACACAGCTCCTGTGTACAGTACCTGTATTATAACTGGTTTTGGTGCATTGCTAACTACCTCCAAAACTTACAGTAATGGAAGCTACAAAGAAATATAAAAATCAAAATAGAGCAAAACATTGAAGCAGATTTGAAAGACCAGAAGAAAAAGAAGACACTAAGAACCAACACTTACATACACAGCAAGCTAAAACAATGCTGCATTATTAACAAGAGCTATTTTTTTGACTGCAAGCTTTAAGCTGAGTCTCTGTTGTTCCCATGCTCAGCACTGAGAACCACAGATACTGTTGGTGTGTTGCATTAGCAGTCAACCTTTTGGTTTCGCTTGTGCAGTGCAGGATGTATCCTGCATGCCTCTATTTCACAGAAACTTTTAAGACTGTGTGCTTTCAAATCTGTCTAAGCCTGACATCATTGCTGTAGGCACCCTTAATAGACAATGGGGAGAAATAAGCACCTTTAGAGTGCAGTTGAACCATTGATTTTGGATACCCTGTTCTGGGATACTGTGAATAGTATAAATAAAATAGCAGTTTCACTCACACAAGTGTTGTTTTTTAAAAAGCTAACTATCTGAAACCTCTCCAGTGTATAGGCCAGCTTATTTTCAGTTAATACCAACAAACAGAGCAGTTACTCTCCTGGTTACACCTGAATTTATTGACCTACGTACCTTCAACATCCATCAGGCACAGGATTTATATTACTACACAATAAACACAAAGAGGTTGCCTTCTCCAACCTGAGCATCTTGCTTCAGGCATCAGAGAGGGATGAACACACTTGGAGGCAGTCCTAAGTAATGAAAGCAGGTGTGAAGAATTATCCTTGGTACTGGCCAGTTCTCTCTGAAGATGACAGTGTCCACCTAGATGACTACAACAGGTTACACTCAATTCTTCAATAGCTAAATTTGGGCTAGAGGAGATACACTTCTTAACAAGGCCTAGAAAACTGAGCTCAACCATGTCTAGAACTTCTTGTTCAACCTTTCTGAAATTCATATACTGCTACTTTCCAAAACCTATTTTTTTATTTTGACAGCTGTCATTAGTCACAAAGCCACTAACTTGGCACCTGCAATGTTGCTATGAACAACTTTTTGAAATAGTTTCAGGGGAAAAAAGGGCTGAATCCTCACAGTAAACATCTGTGCCACTAACCTTAATGACTTAAAACAGTTTTGACCTTTCCTTTCTGCAGCAGTAGCTACAGCATGTTAAGTGTCCAAATGTACAAACATGCTTTGACAGATGCAGGCTGAAATGCTGATGGAGAACACACCACACTAGAAAAACCAGGCAGCACAGAGCTTCAGCAGGAATTGCTGAGTTACCTGCTGTACACTGTGCTTATGTGTCCACCCAATGCATGTACTGTTGAGTGAGAATAAATAATGTATTTCAATGGACTGCCAAAGCTGTAGCTGCAAGACAGACCTGGAAGGTCATGGTGTTTTTTTGGTCATCACAGTGACGATAAACTTCAGTGTCCCTGCACATTAACAGGTGCCAATGCTGATCTCAACTAAAATGACCTGTAACCACCACTCAAGGCTACTTCTGAATAGACTCGCAGGTAAAACATGAACAATTTACAGAATAAAACATGAATAATTCTGAAACATGTAAGTAAATGTTGGCAAGCCCTCACAATATAAAGCATATGTCTCCTCACTGAGACCCCATCCCCAGTGGCAGCCTGCCATGTTAAAGTTAAAGGGAAAGCTTCAACCAATTTCAACAATTCAAGGATTTGGTGCTCCTTTCAGACTTTCTCTCCTGGCTTCACTACACTGCCAAAAGACAAATTTCAGCTGCAGTAACTCCTCCCTCCATCTCCCAAGCACTTATGAATTAGTTAGCAGGTTAAAGGTATGAAGAAAAAAACTGTTTTTCACTTGGGAGTGCACATTGTAGCTGAGGGAACAGAAGCATTTTACATGCACTGAGTTTAGGTGCACAGATGTGTACAAGGTACAGGGAGCACTGCTAGCTTTGCCTGTGCTTGTTAAATGGCCAACTGAGATTGAAGGAACTGTTCAAGATCCCTCTCCACATCTACAACACATTCAGGAATATGTCTTATTTCTCAGCCCTCCTTGCTCAGGAGATCTAGTCTGCTTTTCATTGTCACAGGGGCAGGGCTGGATACTAACTGCTGCTCTTCACTTGCCCTGCTCTACCAGGATTGAGCACCTTGGGTGCAGTGGGGGATGTCACAATTCTCAAAGTGAATCATTTAACCTTCTAAACCCAGCAGGTTTATCCTGTGCCTTAGAAACAGGGATGTAGTGTCTGTTATGGTCAGTCTACATTTATGGTTTCATAGCTGCTTTTCAATTCCGCATGCTTCTTGCAGCTACGTGGTGATTTAAAGCACAAGTTCAATGTCAGACGTGAATCTCTCCTGTGGTTTTATTTCAGGCTCCCCGAAAATTAAAACTAACACTTTATAAACAAACTCCAAAGGGAAGGAAATTAGTCTCATCACACTACAATATGCTCTGAGGCGCCCTCTTCAATTTTATTTTAAAATAGCTGTCATTTATTTCTTCCCCTCAGCTCACAGAGTAGAGATCTAAATTTACCTGATCTCTGTGAAATCCCTGCTGACAGTTGTAAAATGAGGTGTATGTACAACCTAACTGCAGAAACATGCCTGATTTTTCACTTTATTTCCCAAATTGTCTCATTTATAAACAATTCTTGAAAAAGAAAATGTCAAAGCCAATAGAAAAGTCTATCTTAAAGAACATGTTGAGGAAACCAAATGACATTCACACCACCATGCAGGCATGTGTGTTTATTTTTTGGTTAGATTAGTTGTAGCATCTTCCTAAGAATACAATGATACAATGAACATCTCTTTGTGCCAGCGATGGACACCTGCAGAGATTCTCAACTCTCAATCCTGATTTATTATTTGTAAATAAATCTATTTCTGTAACTGCAGCTTTTATGAAATTGAATCTAAGTTAAGACACAGAACAGGCTATGGCTTCCAGGCAGGTTACACCAGAGTAGGATCTATATATCCCAATAAAACACAATTGTGACCTAGGGTATCACTAACTATAATGCTTATAAAGAAACACTAATACAGCTAAACTACATCTTGGTTAAGTCACTCCCACACATAAGTAAAATTGGACAAGCAGCAATACCCATTTACCCTCTGAATCATTAATGTCTTAGCTTTTGCAGAAGGAGCTTCATTACATTGTCATCTCTTTATCAAACAAATCAAATTCACTTGAGTGCAAGGTTTTCAAGAATGAATTCTTAACAGTCATTTCTATAATTATGTCTTCCTTAACAAAGCTTGGAATGATTAAAAAAGCCTGACATGGAGACTGGCTTGCTCACTAGCTACATCAAGTGAAGGAGTGAAGTTTTTTATTTATTCAGGACTACAACTTCCTGAACATGATAAAATTCCCTTATCTTGGTGCTAAGGATACAACACTAATCTGCAAGTGTCTGCCACAAAGAAGCAACTGAACAATTTAAATTTATTTTACTGTAAGATCTACTATAGATTTATTCAGATCTACTTAAAACTCATCTTCTTACGGAGACTGATTTGTTAGTTTAATCCAATTTCTTTACATACCGCTCCAAAACTCTAGAGAGAGAAGTAGACATATGATTGCCTATTCTGGTTTCACATTCAAATACAGTAAAAGATTAATGACACACAACATATTACAGAAAGTCACCCTGATGGTTTTATATGACAGATTATGTTTGCTTTCAAGTGTTTAAGAGCTGAATGCCTGTTGGGTTTACAGTCTAAAGGCCAGTGTCCTCAGCAAACCCGCTCATCTGAGCTTTCAGTTTAAGTGCAGTTCTTGTTAAAAGTATGTACAGTCAAGGCTGCCATGTATATGCCATTAAAAGAATGTTTTCATGCATGTAATAATTTTTTTTGGTGTGTGCATGAACATGAACTCATCATGACTTGGCCTTTAGAAAGAAACCAAAATGGAGTAGAGCTAAATACCACAGTGTAGTGAAGAGCAGATCCGGCATTTTTCTTACTGGGAAAGAACAGGTAACCAGTGACTACACAGCTACTGGTCAAAGCTCCTTTGGCTGCCTATACCACTTTTCATGTAAATCCATACATGATAACCACATTTCATGTCGGTCACACCTTTCTGTCCCATTCTGTTTAGACACTCACGACATCCCAGAGAATTCTTCAATTTTGTCCCACTTTATAAGCTGCTGTTCCTCATAACTAAAGCACAGCTTAACAGACTGTCAGTGAATCTGCACATGACCAAAATTAAGACTTGAAAGCAATTTTTCACTTACATCTATTATTAATTCTCTGCTTAGGACCTGAAGCATACTTCATTTAAGATGCGGGTTGTTCCTGATTCAAATAGTTCACAACCTGAAGAAAAGATTGGTGCCGCACCAAGCTCTAATTTGCTACATTTCCATTCACTAAAATTGTCTCAATATTCTAGACCCCAGTCATTTGCAACACCACTGCAATTCTGGATATGTTCAGAATCAACATTTATGTCACACTGGGACATGAGGTTGTGGCAGAAATCACACAGGACACATTGTGAATTGCAGACAGAAATTAAGACTTTTGTTTTTAACTGATAAAGCTTTAAAATAACTTTTGAATAGTAGTAAAATACGTTTGTCTTAGTGAGGAAAGACAGAAGTTACTGTACATGCACATATCACATCATATACACAAAGAGAGCCCTACTCATTCTACAAAGCAGCTCTTGACTGGAAAAGTCATAGCACACATGAAGCAATTTGCACAAAAACTGATTAACAAAAAATTCAGAATATTTTTGAGTAACTAATTATGCTGGTCAGATAAATCATAGTTGTATCTTGTACAGTATGGAGAGCAAACTACATAAATGTACACTACACATCTGTCAAAAAACAGCTCAGAGGAGGTTCTTTGCTGTATCATCTGAAACTAATTCTAAGCTTTCATAGAACTTTCTGCAAAATGATGGGATTAAAAAATAAACCTTTATTTTAATTATATCAAAACCGAAGATTTATGTTTTGAACTTGCTTTTATATTGTAAGAACTCCATGCTCTTCAACATTCCTATGGCTTTTTTTTTTCAAGTACTGTTTACTTCTCTTATTCCAGGAAGAAAAGAAAATCCTGTCTCAGATTCTCACCAATTCTGTTCAAAGCATGCTGCAGTACTGCCAGATTTGCTCTTTCCCTTCTTTCTGCTTAAAAAGTCCCTCTTGTTGTAATCTCTGGCTGTCTAGTAAATATTTATTACACTGACAAGAAGCAGGAAAATACTTTCCCTCATTTCCTACAACCACAGAATTAGAACAAGGACTGATGAAGCAACTTCAGTAGGGCCACACAGGACGTTGGAGAGAGAGAGAAAGAGATACTCTGAATCATTTGCATCTCAGCAAGTCTTTTAATAGCAAATCCTAAACAAAGTTTAAACACAAGAAAAAAGAAAGAAGATTTGTAAAAGATCATTCAACAGACTAATTATTGAATTAATTTGGAAAAAGCAGAACAGAAGGTATTTAACTTGACACGAACTCTTACCTAGAACATCTTTTTCATGTTCAGGGACGAGAACTTTCCATTTGGATTCTTCTGGATCACTGAAGTCAATGTTGATTAACCGATAATTTGGAGAATGGCGGTTTGTCTTGAAAGTGAACACTGTTCCTTCATTGGTGACATATTCGTACTCGGCCTCAAAGTTATCTATCAGCTTCACCCATTGAAGAATTCCTGCAAGATCAAACGTAGAATGTCAGTTCTTCCTCTCTTCAAACAAAGCCTTTCAACACCTGAGGGCAAGGCCTTCCTGACAATTGCTGTAGGCGCTTTCTTGAACAGTGGCGGTGACCAGAAGTAGTGCAGCTATGGAAAGGCCAAAATGCATACCAAGTGGAAAAATGCCGGTTCACAGACACGTTAACATGACTGGTTATGGGGAATTTTTAGCAGAACACATGCAGCATACTGACAGAATTATGGCTAGTATTTCACCAGCTTTCTTAAGGGGCTGCTGGAGAGCTCAGATGTCTGGCACAGAAATGCTTCTACCACAGTGGCTGCTGTGAGGCCAACGCTGTCGAGCACATCAGGTTCTTGTCAAGGGAGTTCACAGGTGCCCCCTCCTACAGACTTCGAACAAAGGGCTGCAGCTGAGCTGAAAGACTGCACTAAGCTTTCAAGCTCAATTTTATTTCTAATAGCTTTTCTAAAATTACTATTTAATTATGAAGAAAGGTTTGGGCATTTTAGTTCATGCAAAAAATTTTACTTTGAATGTAAAGTCTTCCATTCTCCTTAAAATCCCAGAACTTCCTGCAGAATAGAAATGCTGCTATTGGAATGAGTACAATAAACTTCGACATGAGGAATTTCCCTGTCAAGTCAGAAACAACATTCCTGAAATGCTGTTCTGCAGAAGCTTGTCACCACCAAAGGACAACTACAGTTAGCTAAAACATCTGGGTTTGTGAAGAATGAAATTGCATTTTCCCTACCAAACTCCTAGAATATCACACTCAGTAAAAGAAGTGGACTTCTCTCAAACATTAATTACCTCAGTTTCAGACTGTGGTACAGAGTGGGTAGTACTGACTCAACCTGGAGATGGGATTTTAAGACTCCACTGCTTTTTATTCACGTTTTTCTGTTTTTCAATAGGTTGAGAGGCTAGCAGAAAGAAAAAGCATCAAGGCTAGATAAAGTATGCAATATACTTGTTGTATCTACAAGCCAACCTATCATCCAAACTTACTATTGTAAGTATCATACATTAGCTATGCTGAAAAATCAGAATCCATATTGATATGGGAGACTAAAGCTCTTATATCTTAAAATAACATTTAGTGCACTGTCTACCCCTTTCCTAAAGCTACAGGTTGGGTCTTTGCTTTTAAGTATAAACAAATAAACTGTTCATAAACATGTTTGTGAAACTCTGTAATGCAATGTTTGCATCAATAAAAAAGCATTTCAGCTTATTTTATAGTATTAAAAGCTGACCAGAATAATGCAAGCAGATCATAGCTGAGCTATAATTACTGTAAATTTAAAAAAAGAAAAGAATAATTGAGGAAGCAGTGAGATGACTAAGGTCATTTAAAACCCATTAGACATAATAACAGAGTATAGTCAGGCCTGGTACATTCATAAAGTTTCTATCTCTTAATTGCCATTTTGGTTTAAGGAAAACTTCCCTGTCTCTTCATGCAAAGTGATAGATAAGCCAATTAAATTCTACTTCGCATACTGCTGTAATACGAACTTTCCAGATAATCAAGTCAACTTAGAATTCTGAGTGAGTACCTTGCCCAAATTTTGATTTTTGCTGAGATCCAAAGTTTTGCTCTTCTCAAGAGATTTCATGTTGAGGAAAAATCCTGATAAGTCATTCCAATTGCTGTGAGTTCTACAGAGAAAACCTGCTTTGATGCCCAGTAAAGGGAAAGCAAATCCAGCCTACAGTGAACCCGGATAAACACCAGTGAAGCCATTTCAAGATCCCAAGTCATATGCACAGGCATTTTAGTTAATAAAAACTTTAACTGCAGAGTAACACCATAACAATACTGGTATCTGACAAAATGAAAACATTAAACTGAAGAACAAGACTTTATAAAAAGGAATTGCCAGACTGTTGAAAAACCCCGCTTTTCTAATGGTAAATGTGTACAATAGTTGTAGTCTCCACGAGTGCAACAGAACTCGGATTCCGTGATGAAAAAGGACAATAATATGACATTAGGGATTTGCATCGTTTCCTTGCAACTCATTCATCCACTCCCAAATAAACAGCTAGTAAAAAAGTGAGAGGGTTGATGTTCTGCGGGGGTACACTTAGTTGTTATTATACAAAAACAAGAGCATCCATCTTATTAAAGTGGCTTTTATGTAGCCCTTAGAAGACAAATACTGCAGACGAATTACCTCTAAACCACTGTCTCACTGAAGTGGTTAAATACGCCAATATCTAATCCAGGATCAGAGGCAGTAACGAGGCAACTACAGGCAGCCCTTACATCAGACACATCATTACTGCACAAGGTATGTGCTGTAGTTTCTCCAGTGAGAGGAGGAAACCCTTTGCCATGACACAGATATCAGACATAAGAGGATGCTTCTTTATGGCTGGTTGCAGGTGACCTAGTTGTGGCTGTGACTGAAAGGATGTTCTAGCATTGCCTGCTTAGCTCTCTCCTTTGGGCTAGGAATAAGAACCTGGTGACAAACACAGGCAGTTCACTGGGCACTAATATGGCTGAAAAGTGATGGGGACAGACACCATTTCTCCCCAGGTCATGCCAGTGCAGCACAAGGAAGGGACAGGCCCATACATCTCACTAGCATGGCACTGCTCCCCTATCAAACACTCTGGCCTTGCTTCTCAGTAACAAAAAGAACAGTATGTCTGTAAGTTATGACTTCAAAAAGTACTTGAAAAACAAGGTGAAGTATGGATGTTCAGTCCCTTCTTCATAAAAAGACAGGAGGAGAAGGAGGAGTTGAAGAACTGGATCTTGATAAGACACAAGTTTAACCAACAGCCCTCTGAGAAGATGTGTCTCCAAGGAGCATCACTGAGAAGTGGCATTTGTATAGTCTAAGGCTACTCTTAACACCTGAACCACTGAAGACTTCAGTTTAATCCACATAAGCATACAACGAGACAGATTTATTATATTAGGAAAAGCATGACAGTTTCCTGTATACTGCTGCTATACCCTAATCCTTTCCCCTGCCAGTCCTTCTATTAAAATACATTTCTGAAAAGATACAGATGGTTTTGCCTATATACTTTATACCACTCAGTTACTCGTCATCACATAACTGCATTACAAGAGGAACTGCAAGTAGAATTCAGTGAACAATAAAGCCATGCCACACAACAGAAAACCATAATCCTACAGAGCTAGGCTTCTGCAAAAGCAATATTCAGTGCACAGACAGATTTTTAAACGAAGTTTTTGGATCCATAGAAGATCAAGAGAAATTGTATCAGTAAGCATGACAGAATAAGCCCTCAATCTCATACTGGCCTTTGAACATGGTAAAACATTCCTTGGTCTGCTGAGAGCTCTGTTTGATGAAGCAGCTCTGTAACTGAGTGATGACAACTACAGGAGAAGGAAAAGCTAATTTGAACAAATTGATAACAGCATGAATTATCACAAGGTCTTCTTACCAACCCCCTTTAGACAGAAAGGATAGAGTTGCTGAGAGTCACTGTTAATCACTTCACAGAATATACTCAATACTTCCATATTTCATGTTTCATGGAAAGGTCAAACAACAAATTCAAGGCAAATAACCTCTTGTCTGTGCCTGCTGGAGAGACAGGGTTTAACGGTAGGGTTATCTGACACTGGGGAAAAAAGTTTGCAAAAGGCAAACACTTGCATTTGTTTTTTTTCATGTGCTCTAGCAGTCAAAATTATCAGATGAAGATATAAATGTTTATCTCCATAAATTCTCCAATCCATTCTGTCTTGTCATTTTTTGCAAGACAGCTTTTCTAGAAATGGGGCAGTGCTGAGAAAGCTTAGGAAATGAACCAGGAGGTTTGGCTCCTAACAATAGGACAGGTTTTCTAACCCAAAGAAAGATGCCACATTTTATTATGGTACACACATTAAATAAATAAACTTCTACTGAAGGAAAGATCATGATTTTTTAACTCCTAGATTTTCATAGAATCTCAGAATATTTGGGCTGGAAGGGATCTTAAAAGCCACCTAGTTCCAACCACCCTGCCATGGAGAGGGCCACCTTCCACTAGACCAGGTGCTCAAAGCTATCCAGCCTGGATTTGAACACCTCCAGGAATGGGGCAGCCACAACCTCTCTAGACAACCTACTACAGTGTTTCACAGTACTAATTCACACTAGGTTTTACGTTCAGTAGAAGACAGATAATCTCATGGTACACCGCATAGATCAGATTGGAACAGATTGTTTCAGTCTGTTCCAATCAGCCAGTGTGACACGTTCATAACATATTCTGGGAACTTAACGACAGAGTCCTTCACTCACTCAAGACATCTACTTCCACACCAGAATCTAATTTCTTTTTGAATCATGCAATACTCAGCTTGCTCTCAAGCCCCTGTTCTGAGCCAGACAGCTAGAGAAAAGAACGCAGGGCTTTTTTCCTCTTTCTTCTTCAAAGCCACAAATATTTAATTGTCTCACTCTGGTCTCCAAAGGCAAGAGAGATTTTCCAACAATTTGGACTCTCTTTAAAAGGAAGATCTCGCTATGTCTTGCGACCTGACTTCACTCATAAACATCTGACAGAGGGAATACTGGAAAGGAGATATTAGGATGTTCCTGAAAGGAATACAACTTTTGTGTTTGTATTGAGAGGGTACCACTCATTTCATAGATGATGGATGACAGCTATTCAATGATCATGTAAAGTTAATATATTTGCCATCTAAAATATAAATTAATGGAAGGAACCAATATTCATTCCTTTGAGTTAAAAAGTTCAGACATGTCAAGATCTAATCAAAGATTAATTCAGAAGACAGGAATCAAGCACTTTTATGAGCAGACATTTCTCAATCAGTTTCAAGGCTCCAATTTTACTTCCACTGGGATAATCACTCAAAAGATAGGAGAAGAGAATATATATGATTCATTTTGAGAGAGTTATAGCTTATGCCCTCAGACAGCAGAACACAGCAACAGAAAAGCAGGCATCAAAGGTAATGTCTCTCCCTCACACTACACTTTCTCTAAAATAAACAAATAAAAGCACGAATACTTCATCTAAAAAATAACTTCATTATGAATACTGTTTGCCCTGGTAGTGTTCAAAGCCACGTTGAATAAGGCTTTGAGTAACCTGGTCTAATGCGAGGCAGGTAGGGTTGGGACTGGATGACCTTTGAGGTCCATTCCAACCCCTCAACATTCTCTGATTTATAAATGTAATGTCCAGTCAGACAGTAGCAGCATGAAGATGTCCTTGCTCAAATTAACAGCAAGCTATTTAATTTCATAGAATAGTTCGGGTTTGAAAGGACCTTTAAAGGCCATCTATGCCAACCCCCTTTTAAGGAGCAGAGACATCTTCAACTAGATTTGGTTGCCCAAAGCCTCATTGCACCTGAATTTAAATGTTTTCAGGAATGGGGCATCCATCACCTCTCTGGGCAACCTGTTCAAATGTTTTAACACACTCATTGTAAAAATCTTCTACCTTATATCTAATCTAAACCTACCATTTTTTTAGTTTAAAACCATTAGTGTTTTTTGTATGGCAACAGGCCCTGTTAAAATGTTTGTCCCCATCTTTGTTACAGACTTCCTTAAAGCTGGGAGGCAGCAGCAGGTCTTCCTGAAGCCTTCTCTTCTCCAGGCTGAACAAACATAGCTCTTTCAGCCTTTCCTCATAAGAGAGGTGTTCCAGGCTTCTGATCTTCATCAGAAGATCATCATCATCATCCTCCTCTGGACCCGCTCCAACAGGTGAATGTCCCCTCCGTGGTGGGGATCCCAGAGCTGGATGCAGTGTTCCAGGCAGGGTCTCATGAGAGCGTGGCAGAGGCACAGAATCCCCTCCCTCACCCTGCTGGCCATGCTGCTTTGGAAGCAGCCTAGGATACAAATAGCTGTAAGGGCTGTGAGTGCACATTGCTGGGTCGTGACCAGCCTGTCATCCACCAATACCAAGTCCTTCTCAGCCCCAGCAGGGCTGCTCTCAATCCCCTCATCCTGCAGCTTGCATTGATAAAGGAGGTTACCCCAGCACAGGTGCAGCACCTTGCACTTGACCCTAAGGAACTTCATGAGGTTCCCATGCGTCCATTCCTTGAGCTTGTCCAGGTCCATCTATATGGTATCCTGTCCTGGAGGTGTGAAGCACCTCTCAGCTTGGTGGTGTCTGCAGACTTGCTGAAGGTGCACTCAATCCCATTGTCTATACAGCACCGCTCCCAGTATGGGACCTCTGAGTTTGTAAGGTCCCATTAGACCATAGACACTTGTCACCCATGTCCATTGGGACACTGAGCTGTTGACCACTACCCTCTGGATGCAATCATCCATCCAATTCCTCATCCACCTGACAGTCCACCCATCAAATTCATATCTCTCCAATTTAGAGAAACGGCTATTGTAGGGGATCACATCAAAGGCCTTACAGAAATCCAAACAGATGACAATCCGTAGTGCTTCTTTTGTTGTTAATTTTATTTATTTTCATTTCTAATAATTTGCCTCCAAAAATAAATACATATGATATATGCATTTTTACTTATATTTATGTATACATACAATAAAAAAATACAGTGAAAGCAAAATGCTTTGAAATTAATATTTAAAGGATATGAAACATTTTTCTTAAACACTCTATTGTTGATCCTTCCACATATTTTTCAGGACAATAATTTTTTTCTCCCCATTTGTTAGGATACAATAGTCTTGTTTTGACGTTCGTTTTTGAAACTTTTTTAAAGTTATTTTATCACAGAGAAGTTTTTCAAAACATGGAAGAGCATTCTCCCTCCCACCACATTCCACTTTACAGCTAATGTCTGCTGTCACCTCACTGTTCATTTTCATTACAAAGGTTTTGATCCACTTCTTCAGGCTACACAGCACATACTGACTCATCCCTTTGATGTTACTGTTCACTGCTTATTTATTTAAGAGAGCCTGATAAATTGCAAGCCTAAACTAAAATACAAAAGGCCAAACAATCCTATCTTCAACACTGAAGTGGAGAAACATTACTTTTTTCCACCTGCCCTCAAGTCACATACATGCTTTCTTTAGTGTGGGGAAAAAAAAAACAACCTTCTAAACAAAGAAACAAAAAAACTTCTGACTGATAGCTTTGCTCTTACATTCTTTCTTGCAACCTTTCTCTGCCAGTCTGGTACAAAGCGGTTCCAGCTGACAATGACTAAGCAACCAGCAAGCTGTGAACTTCTGTGTTTGTTCAATTTTTATCACATCTTTTCAAGCCAGTGGTTCTCAAGTATTTCTCACTAGCTCCTATTCCTCTACATGAGTCCTCCCACCACCTCACACTGTTCCCACCAGACACAAACTACCAATCTCCAAGCAGCCCAGTACCCAAGCATAAGAGCCCCTACCACTGTTCTCTCTCCAAAAGCCTCGTACCTCCTACTCTAAACAAACCTGTCTTTACCTTCCCTTCCAATCCAACAACTCAAGTGTGCTTTTCAATTAGCCAACCCTCTCAGCTTTTTGCATTTCAGAAACCACTGCAGCCTTTCATTAAGGCTTTGTTTCTATGTACCCAGAGGTTATAAGAAGAGCCACCTCTTCTGCTCCCCATGCTGGTTTATATCCTTTCTTTTTTCCCTCTGTTCTCATGCTTTAGGTCTCCCAGGAAGAGCAAAGTGGGTCTCTGCCCAGAGCTCTAAGTCAGTAACTCATAAAACAGTCCTACAGCACTCACAAGAGGATCCTGATTTTTTTTATTAGGCTTCCTAGCTGCTACCACAATACAAAATAAAGAAAAAGGTCAATATTAAGGACAACTTCAACAAGACCAATAGGCCATGTCATGCTGGTTTAAGTTCATAGCCAAAGGTGATTAAATAGCTTTCATTTATTTCTTGCTGCATGCCAATATATTGGTGCTAAATTCCTTCTTCACTGCACCAAATCACATATTCAAAAGAGTAAACAGTCAAGGCTGACAATCTAATCAAAAAGAGACAATCTCATTTCTCAAGAAAAGGGAAAAGCAAAATTATTACCAGACACAGAAGCATGAAGAGACATGCTACAAAAACCCCCCACTGTTTTTGTGGTTTGGTTTGGGTGGGTTTTTTTTTGGTTTGGTGTTTGGTTTTTTTGGTTGGTTGGGGTTTTGTGTGGGTGTTTTTTTTTTGGGGGTTTTTTTGGTTTTTTTTGTTTTGGAGGTTTTTTTGGTAAGGTGTACAAAAAGGTTTGCTACTATTAAATTGCTTGATTACTGTGTATCCAGCTGTTCGGCTACTATCAGGCATTTTCAGGTAAACCAAGAACAGTTAAGCAAAGTGATTAATGAGACTTTTTCTTTTTTGACTGGTTCAACAAACAAGCAAACCTGAGTGCTGTCTGTATTCTGTCAAGTTTGATAAAATAGCTACTAAAAATTGTGCCTTACAGTGCTCAGCTACTGGGTAGATATGTGTGTTTTTTTAAGAAATACTTAGCATTAGATCACTTTTAAATGTTTGTTACAGGAGTCAGGAGTTGAAAAGCCTACCAGCAGCTTAGCAAGTAGGGAAATCTGGAGTCTTTATTGAGGGATAACCTTCTGGACATTAACTCACAGTGCTTCCTCCCTGACTGAACAGGCACTGCACTGCTGCTACTGATTCATAAAGCAAAATTAAACCATATTAGTTGACTGACAGTATGGTCAAATCCGGACAAGAATGCCATAATTTTGTTCCTGATCTTTCTAAACCTCACCCCACAAGGAACTAAAGAGGCAAGCACAAAGGGAAGAGCTTCCATACCCACAGTTACTTGAAGCAGAGTACAGCAAGGGAGTTACCCCAAAAGCTTAAGGAGCAGCTAGCCATCTTCTCCACGTGGAGTCTTTCCACAGCATTGTCTTGCCACAATACTGTGAATTATGACCACAGGTCTTGTGAAATGGAGTATTTGTAAAACACTGATACGAGATAATAAAAACTTTTTAAGAAGTGTGTTTAGTTAAGTTAGTTGTAAACATAAAATTCCAGTCAGTAAACCTGGCCATTTCTAACAGAAAGAGTTTTGTCACAAAAACTATACCACAAACTGGGTTAACCTGATGGGATTCACAGGAGGCCTATGATAGTAGGGGAGAAGGGGAAACAATATCTCCCCAAATCTCTTATCTTTTCAGACTAATTTAAAATCCCCATTAAAATGAAGCTATTATGTATTTGTCATAGGTTACTTACCACAGTGATTTTCTATTCTAAAAAAGGAGCATTCTTGGCACAGGTAGCTCACAATGACCAATTAAAAAACCTAGCAAACAACCTGAACATTTGAAGAGGAAAATGACTCAGTATACAGTAGAAATCTTGTGAAGGGGGGGAGGGAAGCATGAAGAACATTTTAGCTAATATGGGAGGCAGAAAAGATGCTCAGATGCTCCCTGTACTGTTCATGGAAAGAAACAGAGAAATACTGTGGTGTAGACTATCTTCTGGGGAAAACAATCTGACAAGAATTATCACAGGAGACTGCACTGCAAATTCGATTAATCTACAGCTGTTGACAAAAATATCATGACATACAGTAAAGGGAGAAGACCTATTGACAACACCTAAATTTTCAGATGTAGAAATAGACAAGTGAAATCCTTTAAAGTTTCCTAAACATTTAGAAATAGGCTTCTCTCACTTATTAGATGTGATTTCCATTCAGAGACAAGATGATTTCCCACTCAACACAGGGCAAACTAACTTCCACTGAACCACAGACTGAGAAATAGAGGAAGAATCAATGAATGCAGAGGACACAACTTCCTTTAGTACAACAGAACTAATAAAATGTCATGCTTCCAGAGAGTCTTGGATGACATCATTATCTCCTCACTTATTACTTAAAGGGAGTATATGCAAAAAGAAGCAACAACTCAGGCTGTGCAGGAATGAAATGCATTAACTCAAGATTACTCAAGCAATAATTAAGTGGCAAATATTGGACAAATCATGCTTCATAAAAAGTTAACTTGTGAGAAAGTTAAACCAGAGGTTTCCTCTTCATCAAAGCAATTTACTTTGGATTGTTAGGAGAATCATGCTGTTCCATTTCTTGGTGATTCTTGTGAAACAATCTGGATCTTCCCTTTCAGTGTCTCAGATTGAAAAGGTGCAAATTTACTTTTTTATTTGTATTGTCTAGACAGACAGCAAAAGTGGGACAGGCACGTAATTGAGCATAAATACGAAGAACTTCACAATTTAAGAAGGCAAAAGAGGGTTTTACAGTTTTGTTTTTTCAATTGAATATGCTTATCTGGTTGGATTAATCGATTCAAACCAGCCACAAACCGCTCAATTAATTTGAAATATAAAAAGGAAATATTCTCTTGCTATAAAAACATGCCATATATAAATAAGAGTAGAACCAGAAGACTACACACATTCCTTTCACCTACTGGGGAAAGAAATATCTGAGCTCCTGTAATCTTGTTATGGGCTGTATTGTGTTGCTTGATGATTCCCACAGTAGCTGACTCATCCCTGAATTCACTGCCATCTCCCAAGTTCTATCAGGCAGATATTTATTACGCATATTCTATTTCCACACATGAAACATACTGTTTAATTTTGCACTCCTGTTTCTTCTTTCTTTTCCCAAGATCGGTAGCCCCCCTTTTCACCTTGCTTCTCCACTCTACCCTGCAAATTTAAGTAAAATAATTCAACCAGCTACTGTGCTCTTTGAGGGGAAAGGACATTTTTTGTCTCTCAGACAGACAAAATAAAACTTTATTCTGAGCAAGTAGGTCTCTAAACATAGAGGTAAAAATATTTTTAAAAATTGTGCCATGTTTCTAATCTACAGTAATTTAGAAACAAAGCCCACAAATGAGCTAGCCAACCTTAATTCTAACAAACATTAAGTACAGCACATTTACTCTTTCTAAACGATGACTTTACAATACAAATACATTCAGAACTATGAGAAATTTATTGACACCAGACTTGAAATATTTCATGAGTATTTCATTTCCTGTATGTTCAGCTGTGTGCTGAAATAGACTAGTTCAGGTAAATCAAACAAGTCCCCAAAAAAGAAAATAATAATGAAAAACTGCATCAATGAAAGAGAAGACTTACAACTTTTATTCGATCATATGAAATCTGCCACCTCCCAACCTCTCCATATACAGCACAATATTGCCAGATTGCCAGTTTTCCAAATTTATTTTCCGAAGTTTTTCCAAATTTCCAAATTTTTAAGTCCTCAGTGAAACGAGAAAAATTATAAAAACAATCACTTTTTCTAAATCAGCTGTACAACATATCATTAAAGGGATCCAAACTATTAATCATTTCATGGAAACACAAATGGCTTTCACTGAATGCAAGTTCCTCAACCTAGAAACCACAACACTGCTATTTGGCACAAGATGAGTTAGTAACAGGTAAGTAGCCCATGAAATGCCTATGACAGGAATAGCTTATTATTGTGATCCCTTCGTAGTTGAGGGAAGTCCTAACCTTTGTTTTGGTCCATCCAGACAAGGGAAGTCAGGTCTCCCTATTCATCCTTGCTGCTACAGGATGCTGCTGCAGAATAACACAGTCAGTGCACTGAGCACCGGAGCTTCTACAACCACAGTGTGGCTTTAGTCCATAAATACACACACCTTTGTTTATCTTGACCTGCTGCTCAAATAGGACTTAAATTCTGACGTATCTCAAAGAAATTAAACAGTATAAAGGACACTTCTATAACCAGCCTCTGTGGGATTTTAAAGGACATGTCCAAACACTGGAAATGATATAAGGAACACGGATGTAAGAGGTCTATTACAGAAGGAGGAAAAAAAAAAAAAGAAGAAGGGAACAGAACAACCTAGGTACAAAATTACTATAAGATTGTTTGTAATACCAGTTGTGTCCCTTCAGTTCTGAGGTCCATTCCATACATTAGGTCCTTTCCCTAGATTATTAGCTCTTACTTTTTTCCTCTTCATTACAAAACCATAGTCCTGTCTCTTGACAGAAGCTTTCCTTGGTCAATCAATTTCAACAATCCAGGAAGCAGTTTAGTCAATATCACCTTAATAAGGTGTTAAAAACATAAGTAACTAAGAATTCAATGGTCATTTTCAGCTTTCAGTTGTAAATTCAGACTTATTTGCACCTCTGTCTTAAGCAAGCATCTCCCTGATGTGAAAGCATTTTGACTGAAATAATCAGAGCCTCTCCAATGTTATTTTACACCTCCTCTTTATGGTCACTAAATTGGAGTTTCACTGTCAAATCACTCTGTCCTTAGCATCTCTATCAGAGGTGTTACCTGCTAGATCCTAGGCTACCTATAATATCATCAATTTTCTTTAATTTTTCAATTTCCCTCATTCCCTCTTTGCCAGTCAGTACAATTTCTGAAATAACTAACATTCACTCAAATAGTCCTGAAACCAGTCCTCTTTTTTTCTGACATCTTCACAAACATCTGTGTCTTAATCAGACCATTTTCTCTCTTCCCTCAACTTTGTACTTTTTTTTTCAGATGCCACGGGAGAAGTGTTGCTTGTTTAAATTTTTCAAGTTGCTTTCAGTTCTTTGGTATTTCCCTTTTCCTTTTTTTCTCTTTAATCTTAGAAGCATGTGAGCTACAAGCCGTGGGCACCTTTTCCAATCAGCACAGGGGTCCAAATCTGTCCAGAGAGATACTTGTATTTCACATGGACTGATTCATCCTGAAGGAGCACAGAAGAGCAGAAGCCTCAGCTAATGGTCTGAACAGGTACATTCAGTCCATCTCATCACATCTGCATTCTGGAGATGATTCCCACTTTACCTCCAACACAGAATTTGGCAGTGACCAAAGTCTTTCATTACAGCATAAGGTAAGAAAATTCATTAATCATCTAATCCACTTTGGGTCTCAAAGGAGTCAATGATGTAACAGCTGTTGGACAAACACGTGGCTTAAAGCAACTCTGCCTTGTTATCACATACCCAACTCAGCTAATAGCCCATTCAAGGAAACAAGTTTACAAATTTAAAACTGAACAGAATTGCCCCATTTTGTCCACCTATTAGGTCCTTTAAATCATACATCTCCCTATCAGCCAATATTACTTGCCTATGATATTCCCAGTACATTTTTCCAGTTATAGCTGTTAGAGTTTATTTCAAGTCTGAGAACACACTATGAATTGATCTATGACTTACAGCTGGCACTTCTGGGAAAAATCAGAATAGAAAATAGGTTGTTTAAGGAGCTCTCTAGAAATTTAACTGTGCTTATAACTGCTGCTTCTAATACACAGGTGGGTTCTGAAACTTCATCATCTCAGGTCACCACAACCTCCCAGTAATAACAAAGTCCTGAGGAACACCATAATCATCCAAGTAAACGGATGCACAGAAGGGTGCATCTTACAAGTCCTCTTTAAGAGAGTACAACACATATATAGAGTCTTGTTTGCAACAAAGAGACACAAGTCTCTGAACACTGGACATAGTGGAACCTAGCGGTGTATGGGTTTGTATAAAGTCATTTGACATTCTAACTCAATTTATATTACGATTCAGCATAAACAGAGTGTCATCCTAGAATTCACACAGGAGAGAGCTGTTAGGACTATCAAAGTTGGAAGACAAATCTTCATTGACTTTCATACTTCTGATAATCCACAGGGGAGAGAACTTTGACTCAAAGTGGTTTAAGTCTAAGATGATAAAAATTTCTTCTGAAGCCTTCTCCACATCTCAGGTATCCATAAGGCTGCTCATTTGAGTGAATTTTCAAGGTATAACAAGATTAAATTTATGCCACATGCTGATTATCTCACCTCTGCCTGGCCAACTGACCTCCCACATATTCTTGTGAGAGCTGGACCACTGGGACTCCTGCCTTATTCCATTACCACTGATTGCATTTGGGAGCCAATACCTCAAAAAGCAAAGTGGGATTAAGCATCTCTATTTCCATAGAAAGCAGGCTGCAAATAAGGAACAGGAGACATTCATCCATACACATCCATGAGAAAAACCAATGATTCAGCAGCAATTCTAGGCTACCCCATCCTGTACTATTGCTGCACTGTTGTCCACCAGATTAAGCAAGGCAAAAGTATCCTTCCAGGTTAGACAACCCAGTAAACAGAGCTTTAAACCACAAAAATAGGAGAAAGAGATTTCTCAACAAGTAAGGAAGATGTAGATGGAGTTGGCAAGCCAAGGGCCTGGGTGATAAGAATGAAAGAGATACAGCAATCAACCAAACAGAGCTTAAGTGGAATCTCTCCAAGCATAGGGATGTGAAGAAGGAAGTGCCTGCAGAACTGCCTCATGGAGAAACCTCTCAAGCCTGTACTGAGGAATCAGCACACCTGGGTGCCTGCCTGAACTGCCTCTACGCTGATGCATGGGAACAAACAGGAGTTAGAAGTCCGTGTGCAGTTTTTGGACTATGACCTCATTGGGATCATGGAAACCTGGTGGGATAGCTCACAGGACTGCCATGGTACAATGGATGAATAAAGGTAAGGACAGGTTGGCAAGGTGAGGAGATGAGTTGTCTTTTATGTGAAAGAACAGCTGGAATTTGTGGAGTTCTGCCTTGGGACAGTTCAGGAGATGGCCAATAGCTCATAGGTTAAAATTAACGGCCAGACCAGCACGGGTACTACTGTAGTGGTATATGCTGTAGAGCACATAGTAGTAGTCTACTGTACGTAGTAGTATATGCTATAGACCTCCTAATCAGGAAGAAGTAGATGATGCCTTCTTCAGACAACTGGAAGAAGACTCATGTTCACAGGCCAAACTCCTTATGGTGGAAATTCTAGCACTGTGATGTCTTCTGTATGGAAGGACAATGTAGCAGGACTCAAGCAATCTAGAATTCTACAGTGCCTTGATGATAACTTCCCAAGGTGATCATGAAGCCAAAGAAATAAAGGTGCCCTGCCTGACCCGATATGTACAAAACAAGGAAGAATTGGATGTGCATGTGGAAGTTGCTGGCAGCCTTGGCTTAAGTTTGGTTGTAGATAAGTCAGTAGTACTGTACCCTCTTTAGCCTGAAATAGTCTGTTAATAAACGAGAGAACAAGTTTCTTCAGATCCAATATTCAACAAGGAGCTGCAGTACTCCTTACTTATTCTATTTCTGAAGTACCTGAAGAAAGAAGCTGCAAGAATCAAAAATGCTAAGTTGTGTTCTATGCAAAACACACACTGAGGAGTACCTTTCAATAATCCAATATTCTGGAAATACAAAACCACCAATCAGTAAACCAGCTAACTATGCCAACCTTCAACAACAGCCATATGGAGTGAAGTGCCATACTTTCAGCTTCTACCACTGTGGCTACAAAGCCCAATACACAAAACCAAAGGCTACTCCAACTAGAAAGCAAGGAAGAAGCGTTTCATGAAAGCACATTTGAAATACGAGTTGACACTTCTACTGTAACAACAATGGTGCTACCAAATAACACTGGAGGACTTTTGTGTATTTCCTAGTACTAGGCACAGAAAAGAAATGTTATCTATAAGCCAGTTACTTTTTGCAAAATAGTGCTATCAGCGCTTGAAAGGACATACATGAAATTTTTAAAATATGAAGAAAGTTTAGACATGGAAAAGTATTACTAGTGTAGAATGAAATGGAACATACACTGGTATGGCTGCTTATACTATGTCAATTTTTCCTTGTGACCTTTTAAACAAACTACAGAACTAAGAATGGCGTTTTTCATCTACTGATACAAAACAGAAAATGGAATGCTAGCAGTGCTTATTTTATCTATAATTTATTACTTTATCCTTAATTTCTCCATTAAGGTAGCTAAACAACAGACATATTTAAATATATATATTCATTCAAATATTTCAAATCTTATTTTGTCTTAAAAGGAAGCAAAACTTACAAAGCAACACATACCTGATATACCCTGAGACTCTTTCTGCAGATCACAGTACCACAGTCTGTTCACTGGATCACAGCCTTCTCTGATAGACAGCAAGACATATCGACCATCATCTGATACCTGTAAGAAATTACAGAGAAGTCAAAGACAATTCACCCTCTGAAAAAAAGAAGTCCAACTTGAAAAGTGAGTTCACACACAGAGAAAAATCTAGTGCTGCTGTAAAATGAACATTACAAGCTATAACTACATTATCAATTATCCGATGAAGCTTCTTGGTTCGCTTTTTCACATGCATGCACACACACACACACCAGAATTTCTGAAATGGTGTCTGCTAGAACAGAAAGTCATCAGTTAATCCTACTTGCTACTCAGGCTTTGCAAACATACTCCATTTCTTGGCAAAGCTTTTGAAAGTTCAAGTCCAACATGGAAAGGCAGAAAATAACAAGTCGTCATCAACTTAAAGTCTCCTTCTCCTGACTGAGCTGTTTTGAGCATATTCTGAAATTACTGTATCTTGATTTTTTTTAACAGAGCTGACAGAGAAGGCCGTTTCCTGTCCATATTCTTATATGACCATACCTAATGGAAATTTAAACCCGCAGTCACAAAATACAAAGCTGGGTTCTGGAAATTTTCCACTAGGCACTATACACATCTTCAAAACAATTCTTACATATACATTGTAATTACTTCTTAGATATATTTCAGTTTATATTTGTAACATCAGTTATGCAAAATATCTGTAGAATGAGTTACGCAAAATAAATTTCAGAAGAATTAGGTTCTAACTATACTGCTATTCCAACAGATCCCCAATTTTGAAGACACAAGATGGGGACCTAATAGAACAGAAACAAATCTCAGTGTATGAAAGTTAACAAAAAACTCCAACAACCACACACTCCTCAAAACAAAAACAACACCCAAATTAGTGTTTGCAAATAATATTTTTGCAGGCATTTTGTTAAGAGCTAATTATACCACGAAAAAAGCCCATGCAGTCAGAAGTTCACAAGACGAACACAAAAGAACAGCTAAGATTCCTACTGTAGCCAAGAACCACCCCACTATATGAAACGGCAAAGACATCTCTAACAGTCCAGCCCACAAAACAGAGATATTTTGCCTCCTCCTTCCTCAAAACAAGTATATCCAGAAATGGAAACCAAGATTAGGTTATCTTTCTTGAAAGATGCATCTTCAGTGGTTTTAGATAAGCAATAATTGCAGATGTCAATTTTAATTAAGAAAATGACTGCAATATGCTGCTTTAACATCTGGCTCTACTTGTAAAAGCACCAAGTTTCCTTCACTTCCTCACGAACTGAAAAAACCACACAAAATAATTTTAAGTCTTATATAAAAATACAAATTTCAGTTAAACTCAAGAGTATGACACACAAAATTCTTTTGGTCATGGTCAGAACCCACATAAATTTATTCTTTGATTCTCTGACTAAAACAGTTAGGGAAGACTGATAACTTTACCCAAGAAAGAACGGAGATTTGTAAATTTCTGATGTTGGAATCAGAACCTCTGATGACAGCAAATCTGAGTACATCTAATTTTTCCTTCCATATTCCCAGCTGGACTAGTGAAGAGCTGATAGCAGTTTATGTTTAATTTGAAGTAAGAATTCCCAAAGCATCTTGGTGGTGGGATATCAATTATGTCTGTCTCTATCACTAAAGCTATTCTTATACCAGTGAGTTGTACAACCCAAAGGAATCTGACAGAAAGAGGACAAGACAGTTGACTGCAGCATGCTAAAATGTTCAGTGTTATACTGCAGATTTAGACATCCACATTGCAAAGTTACAGTTTGATGAGCAATGCTGGCAGCCACAGCATCTTACACAGTCTCCACCTCTAGCTCTTCCTACTGCTATAGTTTCTTGTGCCCATGCAAGTTCATTCCCCATGTCATGTCAGTACAAGCATCCACCATTTTTCAAGTAAACCAGTTCAAGGAACTGATCTGACTGAAAAAACGGCATGTTAACAAAAAAAAAAATTTAAAACCCTCAACAAACAGAGAAGAAAAAAGAATCCAGAAGAAAAAACCTCCCAAACAAACAAAACAAAGAATTCAGGAGGGGAAGGAGAAAGAAAAAGGAAAAAACCCCAAACCATCCACAATAAAAAAGAATAAGAGAAGCCCCTCTGCCAGATTAGTATCTCAGTAAATTCGCTGTTCAGCTGCACAAATGGCCAAGCTAACACACAGCACCAAACAGCTGGAAACATGAATAACAGGGGCAGAGATTGCTCAAGGCAGCTCAGATTACAGCGCTGATGAACGTGTAATCACAGCCCAAACGCCACTGACCCTACACTGTAAACAGACAAGAGTCAGTGTTTCAGGATGGCAAAAGGAAACAGGATTTACCAACTATCATTTGGATTATTCTTATACTACATCACCTTCATGAGCTGAGCTGCAATCCTTGCTCTTGGCTCACAAATTTATCAACTGAAATTTTATACTAGTACCTCACTCAAATCTCAGAATGTATTCATGGTTCAGCATAAGGGGGACAGCTGCAATGTCAGACCTGGTTTCCCACATTGAAGATGAAAAGGAAACATAGCTCAAGAATTTCGAACAGAGATCTGGAATGCCAGTCATTGCACATTTCTCTCATTAAAAATAATTACTATCATTTCAAACAACACCCACTAGTAAAAAGTAAGCAGGCTATAAAGCAATTGCAACTCTTAAAACAACATTTAGTATCTGTCAAAACAGGACAGAAGAAATCCTGTAGCCTTTCAACTGGAGCTTTTAAAAACCTTCAGCATAACAATGATTTTCCTGGCGTAACACAGCACTAATCCCTAATTCAGCACTAGTAAAGGAAGGATTATTTCAAAGAGCTGATGTTGGTATGTAGCTTTTAGTTTCACTACTACTGTCATTCAGTCAGTCGGCAATTTTGAGTTTGTTATATTTGTTATTTCTTAAACGTCTGTTGTGACCATCATTACACCACAACAACACACACAACAGTATCACTAAGTAGTAGTAGTATCACTCCCAACTACTATTTTGTTTAGTCTTTCAAGCATCAAAATCTTTAAATCCTCCATTATTAAAGAGTTTTGGTTTAGAGGTTTTTTTGTGGGTTGTTTTGTTACCTAGCAATTTTGTTTCAATGTTACCTGCTCCCTCCATTTTGATGAAAAATAACCACTGCTTATATAAACATTAAAAGACCACATGATTTTCCTGTCACTTCAATATAGCAATGAGCATCAAAATAAGAAAAATTACTTAAAGGCTAACTAGTAAAAAGAATCTTCTAACCACTCAAATATTTTCTTTTGTTACAAAACACAACTAATTCATTATACAAGCCATATAAGGAACCCCAAAGGGTTATGAGGATCCACAGCAAAAGCAAAGTTAAATATTTTGTCTAACAGCAGCAGCACATTTCAGACCAAAAAATCATAAATAATTAAACAAACAACAACAAAAAAAGAATGAACAGGAGAAAGCTGTCGGATTTTTTAACTTCCTGGCTTTATGTATCACTCAACTAAAATGTCAATATGAGCAATATGAGAGTGCTCTACTTTAAAGTCATCTGCATCCCAACAGTGAATATTAATGCAAGTTCTGTGAACACTATCTGGACATCCCCACTGCCAGATTCAGGATAAGGAAGAGCTCTCTATATTTAGCTCACAAATAGAGGCCCTTAGAGCGCGTCATATTATATTAAGGCAACTGTATATACACATCATTCCTTCATAGATAATAAACTGTAAGTTTCACTACCTTTGCCCTTTTTTATTATCAAGGTAGAAAAAACCTAATAACTGTGTAATTTGTTTTTGCATAAAAAAGTACTAAAAATAAAATAAATAAAATTCAGTTATTAGATTCTATGCCTGTGTTGAGAAAAAGATAAACCCTCTTCTTAACTGCAGGCATTAACACTATGATAATCTACAACCTGATCTGCATCCGCAGTTATTTCACAAACTACCTCTCTTCATGCACTGGTGCCCTTTGCATATGAGACAGCACTGTCATTGCTATCTAATGCATTTCCAATGAAGCACAGCAAATGAATCATGTACCACAAAAAAAAAAAAAAAAAGTCAAAGTCCACAAAAATCAGAGACAGAATCTAAGCTTTCCAACGGAGCTAAAAGGTCAAATTACTAACTGAACTACAGGTATCCAGCCATGAAAGATCAGATCATCCAGAAAAAGAAAGATGTGTGGAAATAAAGATCCAGCCATGCAATGCATGGCATTAATAACTAGGAACCAAAAACTCATTGCATCAATAAGCTGCATTTTAATGCTACTACAATTTTCACTGTATGCTATGGATGTAACCACTTAAAACCACCCAGAGTGACTGACTAGATTTTTTTTTAAATACTAATTTAGGAATGTACCCAGTCACCACAATAGAACACTCATGACAACAGTTACTTCCTTAACTTTAGATATATGCTGCACAAAAGCTTTTGCATAACGCTACGGACCCTGGATATGACTCGACTAAGAAGAATATACATGCAAGAAACCTTTCATTTGCTGCAGAAATTACCTCTTTTGTTATTTATGAGTATTTCTAAGCTTTCTATCAGATGAACAAAGGAAAATATTAAGCACAAAAATCCACAAAGCACGTGGCTTCTACAGAGAAAAAAGAACAAAATTACTGTAAAATTTGCTGGAATGTTTGGCAAGTAAAGAGCAATTACAGTGTCTGAACAGCCTCAAGTGTTCTGGTATCACAGACGTGCACATGTGCCTGTGCCACAAAGATCTGCCTGCATGATGACAAAGAACCCCCACAGTAGTCACCCAGCCTTTCAAATTCCACTTTCATTATCTCACTTTTTATTAGAAAAATTCCTATTCTCTTTCCTAGAATAGGAAAACTTTTTGTAAACAGTTGTGGGTTTTTTATGGGGGTTGTGGGGTGTGGTACTGGTTTGTAGTTTTTTTAATGAGAACATAGAGCTATATTCTGATATTATCTTTGCAGTGGTGCCAGGAAATCACTGAAGCTTGCAAATAGCTTCTATCACATTATATGTTCTCGCAGTCTTCTGAGATGTTGAGGATTGGGGCAAGAACTCCCTCTCACAAAGCAACCTCTTGGGACTGTCTGCACAATCCAAGCCACCTGAAGCTCTCAGGCTGTAAAGGCTTTGTTTTGTTTTCTATTTGCAGAGTACTCGTTTCAGAATCAACTAGATTTCAGAAGCCCTAATGATGGGTGATCACAGGAACACATAATTTCAGGATGAGGTCCAGCTGAATCCCCTTCCTACATTCTGAGGCACAGGCCTGACACACTTTATGCAGGACAGGGACATGGTTATATGCAAACAGCATTCTGATGTATTCTATCCACCCACTCCCCAGGTTAGAAAACTTGCTCTGGGCATTAATTCAAATTTCTTACTCCAGCTGGGTTTTTATCCTTGGATTTTAGATATAATGTCCTGGTGTACAGAACACTTCTATTCTGACCATATGCTTTTGAGCATCTGCTAAGTTTGGGGTTAAAGGAGCACTACCAAAGCCAGAGAACTGGGAATTTGACTCTAGATCATTGTGCTTATGACTATTTCAATTCTAGCAGGACACCAGGCAGTCTTGTTCAGCAGAAGGAACACAGCAACATGTACATGCATACTTACATGCATTCTCTTTCTTAAGTCTAGCACAGAATAAAATCAGTAGCCTTCTGGGGTGACAAGCATCACACACAATTTTTACTGTGGCTTTCAGCTTGTTTTTGAGCAATGAAAGCACCGAAGCATCTGGAAGCTAGGTATGTAAGAGATTATCATATACCATAGTCCCACATGCAGCCACGATTACCTGCCTCTTTCTCAATAGCAAAACTCTCCAGACCTACTGCCAGGGCTGTAGGAAGATATTCATACTAGGTTTCTATTCCAGATTCAGCTTTGACTAAGACAGTGTAAGGCTTCAGAAAAATTCCCACAGCCCTGTTTTACGCAGCAGTGTGTCTCACTTGAGCAAACTGACAATGTTTTCAGCCCTTCCCCTTCATGCTGCTCACTCTTCCCCTGTGGATGCTTCAATGTTGCTGCAGTGAAAACACTATAACCAGCACACATCTGGTACAGCTTACTCCTCTGTCCTCTCAGTTTCATTCGCAAGATCACCTCCCTGGTTTAGAACCACTGATGTTAACTGACAGCTCTAAATATAAAACCAAAATTAAAGAAAAGTAATTGTCAATTCAGAGAGAGTGCACAGTGTTTGTTAGAAAACACGAAAAATTGTATTTATTTTACTGCTGGCAGAACTGGGATCAGAGGATTCCCCTCACCCACTCCTTTCTGTCCTGTTTACTTTTCTGCTGGTACCATAGGGACTTCTCACACTACCAACTGTGAAGGACTGTTATATAACTTATTGTTTAACTTTGAGAATAACAGTCTGTCTGTGAAAGAGAGATATGCTCAGTCAGTCTGGAGATGAAGCAAGAACATGCCACTTAAACAGAGAAGCATTAGAAGCTCCTGTTTTCCCAGAGTACCTATGACATTGCCAAGGTTTTAAAAATCTTCATACCAGACTGCCCTCTGCTGGGGTGTTATTCAATTAAACTCTATCCCTGCTCTTCACATCTCTCCGACCATTCTACATCTGTACCAGAAATGCATACACTTTTTCTAGACTAATGAAAAGGTTTCATAGCCTCTTTTTCAAAACCTACATATCTGACTAACAATAAATACATTTTTTTCCTCACCAACAATTCACTCAAGTAAAGAGCTGGAAATGCATCTATATTTCTCTGCCAACACCATTTTCAGCACCACAGATTTTAAATCAAGCATACTTGGGGCTCGTGTTGAATGTAAAATGAGGAAAAAAAACCTGAAGCTATTTTCTTGCGTATTGTCCTGTAAATATATTAAGCTGACAAAATTTTATACAATCCTCTTTTGTCCTTATGAATGACCTAGTTTCCTATCTCCACTGAGAATACACACCACTCTGAGTCCCTATAGCACACCTGAGATTGTTTTTTTCTGAAGCATCATGGCAACATTATTAATTTTGCAGTCTCTGAAGGATCTCCTTGTCAGGTGCTTTTCACTTGCAAGTGAGGTATTTCTCTTCTTTGACCTTGGTTGCAAGACCATAATCCAACTGTCTTCACTGAAGCTTGTGGAAAACATAATGTCTCTACCTACTGCGACTAGCAAAGCTGGTAAAATAAAAACTTTTTTTATCTGACAGTAACGCATGAAAACATATATTTTATAACATGTTGAGCTGTGCAAAGTCGTACTTTAAAATCTATAGCAGCATCTTAGCACCAAGGAAGCATATTCAGAACAGCACCACTAAAAAAGCCATATAATTTGATTTTGAGTAAGGATATTTTAATATTTCCCTCATTACTTTGCGGTCTTCCACTTCCTCAAATACTTGGAAAAACTGACCAGAAAACTCATTGGAATGGCCTGAAAAGAATATTTTTGACCCATTGCACAAGGATGAAACCACATTTTACAATTGCACTGTTTTGGTTTGGTTTTTCTTGCAGAATATTTTTCTCCTGACCATTAAAACCATTCTTTCATTAGTATCAGTACAACAGAGTCACGTTTTACAGCTGCAGCTCACAGCCCAACCCTAGAATATCAGCTGTTTTAAAGTATTCTCATTTAGAAAAGTTAATGATTGTTTACAAAGGTGGATCTCTGCTTTTCCACTCCTCCTTAAAATAGCATTTCTTCTTAAATACCAACATCTCTAGAAGTTTATGGCTCTTAGAGGTCAGGAAAACCACCATAAGCAGCCATACCATCTAATGACATAAATTTATTAAAGAAGAGCCCACAATAGGGAGGTGTTTCTCTATGCATTGTCCTCCCCACTTCCACAACAGTTATGGGCCTTTTCCAACTCCAGTGATTTATTTCAGAACTCGTAGCTGTGCTACATTTCTTTACCTCCCTGTTCTGCAGCAAAAGTCTAATTAATCAGACTGCAACAGTCCTTCCCCATGGAAAATGAATTTGCCTTTACAACAATGTGCAGTTTAGCTCACGATACTGGAAAGGAATAATAATAATAATATGCATCACTCTTGTGAATCAGGGGAAACATCATTACAAGACATCTGTAACCAACAGAAAACCCATTTATTTATGCAACTACAGAAAAATAAGGATTGCGATGTCCAAATTCCATTTTAGTGCCAGTTAAACCCAGAACTGCCTAGTTTTTGAACAGTTAAAAAAAATCCCAAGTCCCATTTGCAAGCTGCCATTGATACTCAGGTCAGTTGTTGAAGATATGTTTCATGGACACATGAGATTGTGCAAAAAAGGTTGTGGCTATTTGCAGAACCTATAGATAAGTCTGATTTGTTAGAGAAAGCTCAGGGTCATCACTTTGCTGGGAAGCCCTTCACATCCTCTCTCACTTTAAATCCCATTTAAAGTCTCATTTTAAATCCCACTGTCCAAATTCTTTGAAAGAACTTTTGTTTTCTGGCAGCCCACAGAAAAGACACCCCTAACGTTTTCATAGGTTAAAATGCTGAAAAGTGACACAAACTGATGATCACGTTTTTCAAAAGAGATACTCACGGAGAAAAGTATTTCTAGCAACTGAATACCCCGAACGACACTAAAAACACTTCATATTCATCAAAAGTGTCAGATCAAAAGAGACCAATATAGAAACAAAATTTACTTATCGAACATAGTAGTTAGGAGAGTACAGAGCGTTACAAGTATTCATCCAGAGAAAAAAACATCAGTTCCCTGATAAATGGAATGACCATCACTACATTCCAGCAGCACTTCCAAACAGTGCACTCAATTGCACATTGCTAAATCTAGTATGGAGAATAAAACACACATTAATTACAAAAGGTTTACCAGGACTTTGCACTATATAGTAGCAGTTCAACAAAATAAGCTTAAGAAAATCAATTCCAACAGCAGTCACTGCTTCCATTTCCAATAACACAGTCTGTACCATATGTGTGCTGATACAACTTGTTGTAGGGAAACTTAGAATTCTCCAATTGTATACACAGTATTAACAGACTTTAACTTGTGTATCTCCATTCCTCAAATAAGCAGAACAGATACATTTATTTTTCAGGGAAGACATTGCAAAAATAAATATAACGCAATAAATACACGGCAGAGAATATCCAGACATGCTGACTATTAGAATAAGCTTTTTGTGCAGGAAGTAGAAGCTGGGGCTAAACACTGACCAAGAAGAAACAAGAACAGTGACACATTGTCCCTCAAATTATGTTCTCTGTCTTGGAATGTTTATCAGGCAGAATGACCTCAGTGAAGAAAAAGACTATATAATTGTGTCATTGCAGGCTGGAGGAGTGATCTAAAGCAAACTAGGCAGTCTTATTTTCAGGAATTCCTAATCAATGATTCTTAGTTCAATTGTCAACTCTACAACACTAATAAGAAGTGTTCTTTTAACAAAGTATTTTCAAATTAATATCCACTATTCAGTTAGACTGAAAAACAGAACACGATAATGATAAAGTGCAGGACATTTACCATACCTCAGCTCCACCCATCCATTTTGGTTCATCAGGAAATTCAGCACATAAGATATCTTCTGACTGGTTAGTTCCTAATACGTGATAATGCAGCTTTTGATGAAGATTAGTGGAGGTCTCAGTGCCTAGTGAAACACAGATATTTAAACCAGTAAGTTCTCAAAGAAATCCAACAATCATATGAAACCCCTAGAAACTTCTGTATCCCTTTGTATATAAAAGAGAAATTCAGAAGAGACAACTAGGAAAGGTTCCACGCTACAACCAAATTACGCTCCAAACAAATACCCTCCTACAAAACAAGATAAAACTTCATGCTGGAAACCTGTTCAAACAGTATCCCTTTCCTTTTATTGCTGATAATACTGTCTTCCAATTTGAAGACTTACATTTCAAGCTTTGCTTTCTAGAAATACAAGCAAGCAAAGTGATGAAAAACAAGAATCCCTGCCACCCTCTAATGATGTTTTCATTTCCTTTTCACCCAGAGCAACTAAGGGGAGATTTATTGCTAATTAACATTCCTAGAAACCTTCATACTTCCATTTGTTGAAAATATAAAAGTGATATAATTCAAAGCACTGCATGAGATGCCACTTGATTTACTTTCTTTAAATTTCATTCTTGCAACATTTTCCAACACTAGCTTTTGAACTACAAACAGGAGGTAAAAAAACCCTCAACAGAACCAGATTGGTATTTATCTTACAAGTCGGGCAAAATTATAGGTTTCAAAAGCAAATACAGAGGCAAAATTTAGGCTCTCTCCAGTTTAACGAAGAGCACATAGCCAGAAGAAACTTTTCAATAGCTGTGCCTTATCATAATAGCTGCTAAATTCCTTCCCCACTGACGCTCCTCTGTAATTTATTCCACTTTGTGTGGTGCTCCTTGAATTTTGCTAGCATAAACATTTTGTTTTGCTTTGCTGTGAACCTCAGATGAATTAATCTGGTTGAACAACAAAAACCTTATGCCCCACATTGCTATTCATCAGGTCAATCTCTCAAAGCAATTCATCCATGCCCACACAAATGGGTAAGGGGAAAGACCTAAATAAGCTGTCACCAGACATCAAACTGTAGCCAACACCACCAATAATATGGAACTTGAGTAAATCATCCCAACGAGAAAGAAAAGGAGCAGCAAAGTTTTATGGGAAAAAGAGGGGCAGGCAGACAAGAAGTGACTCACACTAACTGAACATAGGCTTTGGCCATACAAGACATAATTCGATCTCTAACTGCATAACCAATACAGCTACTTATTTCAGTATAAATTTGCAGTTTATTATTTGTTGCACCAATTTACTGCAAAAGTGATTTTGCTTCCACATGGCATGCAATTAGTACAGTCATACCTACCATCACTTTTCCCATCTTGTTTCGGGTAGCAGTTGTAGAACATGCCTTTTCCATCATGGGTCCACGCCATGCAACTGAATTTAACTCTCTCCAGTGTATCTGGGAGATCCTCAGGACCTTCTACTTTCATAAACTTGATAGTAACCCAATCAGAGCCACTAGAACTCAGGCCATATGCAAAGTATTCACCGTCTTCACTGAACGCATAACCTAGGAAATCAGAAACAAAATGAAGAGATTAAATTGGGATACTAGTTAAAGGAACTGTTCATCAAACACTGAGAGAAGGTTTATTTTCTAAAATACAGTGCAAGCCACTACATCTGCTATCTGATGGGATTCGCAGCACTCTTCCAGTCTCTGTGTACTTCTCAATTAATTCACAGATCCAAGTTTAGGCACAGATGCTCGGTAAGTATCCATGTTCAGCAGTACAACTAATATGCAACACCTGAATTATGGTTTGAATCCTATTTCTTCTACGTCCCTGAGTTTGGCAGGGAGAGCTGGAAAATGAAAATGCACACAGGTAGAGAACTTGAGAGAAGTTTTAACAGAGAAACAGTACCAAAGAAGCTAAGAGAGATGCAAGCCATGTATCCTGAAATAGTGTAAATACTACTTAAAAGATGGAGTTACTGAAAACTAGGCCCTTTAAAGCCCTGAAAACTGAAGTAACCGGGAAACTTTGCCACTAGCATGCAAATGGTTAATTACCGGTATTCTCAGCTAAGAGCTGTGGTATGTATTTCACTTTATCCAAACTGTGAGGAATAAAGAGCTTCCATCATAGTTGGTAAGGATCAAATTCACGCTTGCAAACCAAGTCAGGTGAAGAGACTGAATTATCACAGGCCTGTACAGACCTGAAAGTATCTACCTAAAAAAAACAACCTAAGAAAATGTTGCATTTCATAGACATGATAGTTTTGAGGCACCACTGTGCCACACCAATATATTCTCCCCAATAAGAACATAAGAGTGGCCATTCTGATTCAGAAGACAACTCCACCTAGCTGTCCTCAGGAGTAACCACAATGGGATGCCTACACAAGTAAGAACAACCATATAATCATGGAATGGTTTGGGTTGGAATGGATCTTAAAGATCATTTAGTTCCTACCCTCCTGCTGTAGACAGGAACACCTTCCACTAGACGAAGAGTCCTCAAAGCTCTGTCCAATCGGACCTTGAACACTTCCAGTGATGAGGCATCCACAGCTTCTCTGGGCAACCTGTTCCAGTACCTCACCACCTTCACAGTAAATAATTTTTTCCTAGTAGCTATTCTAAACCTAATTCTCTCTCAGTTTAAAGCCATTTCCCCTTGTGCTATCACTTCATGCCCTTGTAAAAAGTCCCTCTCCAGCTTTCTTGTAGGCCCCCTTTAGGTACAGGAAAGTTACTATAGGGTCATCTCACAGCTTTCTCTTTTCCAGGCTGAATAATCTCAACTCTCTCAGCCCTTCATCATAGGAGAGGTGCTCCAGCCCTCTGATCTTCTTCATAGTCCTCCTCTGGACTCCCTCCCTCCATGTCCCTCCTACAATGGGGACCCAGCTTTGGATGCAGTACTGCAGGCAGAGTCTCACACGAGCCCAGCAGAAGGGCAGAATCCCCTCCCTCACCCTGCTGCCCACGCTGCTTTGGATGCAGCCCAGGATTAAATTGGCTTTCTGGGCTGTAAGCACACACTGCTGGCTCATGCCCAGCCTCTCATCCACCAGCACCCCCAAGTCCTTGTTAGCAAGGATGCTCTCAACCTCTTCATTCCCCAGCCTGTGTTGATAGTGCGCAATGCAAGCACAAGAAGAACAAAATGCAGGAATAAATGCAAGAACAATGCAAGCACATGTAAAATTTCCCTCAAATATTTTTATCACCTCCAACTATTTTTAGTTTAGCAGACTTCTTTTCCATGCAGTAGTTGGCTAATTCTCCTCAGTGCTTCCCTTCTTATTATGTCCACCTTGCCTTTTTCCACCACCACCATCCATTTGTTAGGGGTTCTACAGATCTACTTCTTGCAGCACGAACAATCACCTTCTTCTGTTTGCTTTGGACCTGACTCCCACTGCTTTTATTTGATATTCCCTCATTCTTGTAATAGAAAAAAAGACTTATCAACCCTTATTCCTTTTCTCCATCCTATTGCATGCCACAAATGATTCTGCAGACCTCTAATACCTTTGCTAAATTGTCCCTTTCCCAAGCTGATTAATCCAGGCACACCCAGTTTCTTCCTTTGATTGTTCCTACTGCCCTCCTCCAAACTGTATTTCAGAGCCCCTTTTGAGCTGAGTAGACTGGGACTTGATTTAGTATTCAAAGGCACAGTATAAACTCCTGGGTTTGCTAATCTAATGGTGTCTCCTGTTTTGTTCTTTATTTCATAGAATTATAAAGGTTGGAAAAGAGCTCCAAGATCATAGAATTCAACCTTTGACCGACCACCACCTTGTCAACTAAATCACAGCATTGAGTGCCACATTGAGTTGTTTCTTGAACACTTCTGGGGAGAAGTTTCTTCCTGATGAATAAATTGATATTTGATGTGCTTGTTTCACTTCTACCAAGAACCAAGTTGACATTTTCATGGAATTATGTATTACACTCCAAGCATTGTTCCCAAGAGGTCATGGTGAGCTCAAGAGTTTGCTCCATCCATTCCTCCATCAATGAGGTTAGGACTGTTTGTCCCCTGTGCATCACTTAATTTATCTGCACAGAGACTTTTACCTGTTAATTTATTGCCCAATTATTATTATTAAGGTCTTCCTGCAGCTCTTCAGTTATTCTTCAGCCTGGAGTAACTTTGTATTGTCACCAAGCTCTGCTACCTCACTCCTCACTGCTTTTTATAGTATGTAGCAGCATACTGAACACTTCAATTCCTAGCACAGTCCCTGACAAGGCTTTTCTGGTGATTTCCACTTGACAGCCCTTCAGTTCTTCCTTTCCTTGTCCTTAAATCAATTATTTATCAAAACCAGGAGTTCTCCCTCTTGCTACACAGCTGTTGGTTTTCTAAGTGCATTTGGAAGGAGACTATGCCATAAGACTTCTAGAAATACACAGAGAATCCAATATCCACAGATACAGGCAGGACTTCTCAAAAAAAAAAGCCATATTGATTCTTTTCAACTATCTCACTCTTAGAGAAACTTTCCCTAGTTCTGTTCTCTGTTTTTATTAACTGTCCTTGAACAGACTTAGAGGACTTCTGGGTCCCAGAGTCCGCTTCTACAAATCAGCAACTAGGGAGTGCGAAAATAAACAGCTAAGAGAAGTTGCAGCCCTAGTGAACACCAGTTTTGTGATCATAAAAGTTAATGCTATGTTCCTTCACAGTCTCTTACTTTAACTTGCTGGCTTGTGTTAAAGATCCAAAATACAATTTTAAAAGAACTAATCAATATAAATACATAAACTTTCTATAGATAACCTCAAGAGCTGCTCATATTTCTTTGGAAACCTGTTACAGAGTTGTGAAAAAAAGCACTGGGAAACTGTACCAAGTTACTTGTGGATACAATGTAGATTTAGAAGTGTTCTTCTGAAACACCATACAAATCCAGATATGGCCATTGTGATTACTTTGATTAAAGTTTCAACTTCTGCTGAAGACCGAGACTTACTCAGCAGGAACTGCTGTGTCACTAACCTCGTAAGGCCACAGTGCCATCATCAGAAAGCTTATTTGGATCAAGAAAAACTTTGGCATCGGCATCCAAGGAGTCTTGTACATATAAAACTCGCTGATTCTGGAGCCCTGTATTGTAGAAGTGAAAATACCTAGAAGAACACAAGAGGGAAAAATTAAGTAGGAAGAACTCTGATTTTCAGTTAGGCAAGCACCAAAAACTTGTATGAGATTGTCACGAAGTGAATAGAACAGATGAATAGGTTAGGGAAACACAAGTTTCACAGCAGAGTAGGAAGCATGGCTACAACGTGTCCAAAATACTCACTAAAAATAAAAGCTGCATTTGCCACAGTGCATTTCAAAGAATTCTAAGTATTCTATAAACTCCACATAACTGTCTGTGTTAAACATCCCTAGCAGCTGCAGCACTTCTCTGTTACAAGTACTGGCACAGGTTCCCATCCCTTATGTTCTCAGCTTTGTCATTCATATAGCTGCTTTCAATCCATACTGGGTGACAAACTTATGTTCAAATGACACAGAACCAAAACTGTTTCATCTGTATTTATCAATGTCCCTAAAAATGCGTGTTTGAAAAAGTTGTAGGAACAGACAGAGTTGTCTTTAGTGAGTCATACTCTTCCCATTCTAAGACACTACAGAGTTCAAAGAAATTAACAGCCATATTCTATGCAAGTCAGAGGTACTACACTTTTCTTTCTTCATAGAATTTAACTACACAAACATGTGACTTAACAAACCAGACAGCAGCTTCACCCAGGGGAACAGGGGAATTTACAAAGCAACCTTCAAATCTAAAAATCAGTTCATACATTCCCTAAGACTGACCAGTACTTGGGTACAAACATGGGAACTTGGTAAGGCCAGAAGGGGAAAATATACTCACAAAGGCCTGGTTAACAACATCAGCTAGTTATACATTCAAGTAATAACAAGAATGTTTAGCAAGTGCAAAACTGAAAGACTAAAAGAAATAGAAGGAAAAGAAAATCAATTTTCCTTTTGACCATGCATTTTATTGCCAATTTCACCTCTGCAATGCTGGGTAACAAGCTGGGAAGCAGAGGTCAAACAATGAGACAGACACAGCACCCCCCTGGGCACCCTTCCTTTCTGCAGACTCTACAGAACAACCCTTCAGACACTGTCCTTTAGCAGCTGTTCTTCATCCGAAAACCGAAGTAGTTAAATTTAAGAATTTTTAAGTGTCATAGGAAGTTTAGAAAATTCCTCAAATAGAATAGTTCCTTCCCCCACACCTTACTTAGTGTTACTTAACTTGGTAGAGATCTCTTGATCAACTCAAACACCATAATATAGGGCTTTTCTGTATTATTTTTGAACTGCTCTGATTTAAGTCCAGCAAATGCCAAGAAAGAGTATTACTCAGAAAGACTAAAAAGACATCTATTAAAGTCAAAGTAAAGTGTCATAAATTACAAGCACATTAAGCTCCTGGCACAAATCATCTTCCTGGAGGACAGTCAGCTGCATCAAACTAAGAATTTGTATCTCTTAGCAGAGACTCTACTTATCACTGCCATGAGCACTTCTGCAACATTAAGCTTTAATAGCACTGAAGGTACCAACACCCACACATGTTTGCACTGCACAGGGAGACTGGGTCAGAGAATCCACAGCAGTCACTGACCAGACCTGGTCACCTGCTACATCTGCAGGAGCATCACATACAAACCAACAAGCTTTGCCTGACTCACTCAGTAAGGCATACTTCCCTCGATGCAGCCTTGTCCTAAAAAGCTACACTGCTTCTGGGCTTAAACCTCACGCCTCTATACACTGACATGCCGTGCCACATCCAGGACAATTTAAATCCACAAACAGTTTGGGTTCATTCCCCGCCATATAGCTGCACAAAACCCCACACAGCATAATATTTCCCTCCCTTAGTAACAAGTATCTGTTCCTTCCTCACAGCACAAATCACTAAAACAAATCCCTTTCAGTATCTGTGTAGAAATCTTAAGGCAACAAGATATCCTCTGCTCTTTCTCATCATCTACGGACGATGGTGAACGCATACCTGGCATATCTGGGTGCCCACTCAACATGGAACAAACAAATTGAAAGTACTGAAAAATATTATCTGTGTTTCCTGTGATTAAGAGTGGCTGGTTGCTTGCACTACCTCTTTTTCAATTGCTAAAACAATCTCTACATGTTATTAAGTTAGTAAGTGGTTTCATCCCTTTACTCCCTTTCTCTAGAAGCTTGCTAGTGTTTCTAAAAGAGGTCACACAAAACGCAGTAGCAGCTGCAGTCTCCAGACCTTGAGTAAGACACAGAAACACCACCTCTTGACCTAGCCACAGATTAAGACAGGGATGTAAATAGGCTAGGCACTGGAATATAGCAGGATATCTTTGTTTCTAAGAACACAAATCTTTTTCATCAGTTGCTTTAAGTCCTCTGAGTAATTTTTCTCTTATTCCCTGCAGCTACAGGAACAGTTTTTCACTAGGGAATTCCCACTGCTTTTCACTGGCTATGACTAGACAAAAAAAGCCCAACAGCTGCTCAAAGGATGACCAACATAAGAGCAGTGTTCTAGCAAATATGTAGAATAAAATGCACATGACGGGCTACTGCTGTTTTCAGATGATGTGCCTTTAACTATACTGACAGTGACCAAGCTTTTCTGAAAGGAACTCCTTAAAGCTTTACTTTTACAACAATTATTCCACAAAATTCTCTGACTTCTGATAAGCTCACAAATTCTTCTTATAAAAAGAAAAAACAAAAGAAGAAGATAGTATGATTGGAAACTGGAGTCAAGCACCTTGTGCTCTCCATCATGCAACCACACATGTTAACATTGGCTTAGTTTTCCTACTTCCCAACTATAAAGAAATAAATACAAATATAATTTATAATCTGTTTTCCTAATTAGTAGTTGCCTCTGACTTGCTTCACATTCATCACCACCTACAAAGACATTCCTCACATACCTTTTTCCTTTCTTGAAGTGGCAGCTGTACTTGGGATAATCATAGAGTTCAGTCATTCGTTCCTTGAACAATCCTCTGACAGGACACTGCTCAAGAAAGGGTACTGTGAGCTTGTTCTGAGCCTCCACAAATGCCTGAAAGAAAACAATCAAAAAAATATGAACTCAAGCAGAAATGCATATTTTCTACAGAAAACATTTTCAGACGCAATGCATCACAGTCATCTTTCCCCCATATAGATTATGCAGTGTCACACATGAAGAATCCTACGTGCTTATTTGCATTATGCAAATAAAAAAATTCTTTAATAAGACTCAACTTATATGTTAAATAATGACTCTCCAGGGCATACACTGGGGTAACCAACCAAAAGACACGACATTCCTGCCTTTTCCCTTAAAAAAAAAAACCAAAAACCCAAAACAAAACCCCAACAACCAAAGAAACCCTACACAAACAAACAAAAAACCCCAAAACCCAAAGTAACAACCCCCAAAAGAACAACATGCTTTTAAAAACCTCTCCTCACATGCCTAAATGACAAATATTGCCCACAGACTGCACTATTCAGGAGCTGGGAAGGGTTTTAAGACGGCACAAAAAGTCACACGCATCACCTGTTCGTATTATTAACATAACACACAGAATTAGCTCCAGCCAGTATTACATAAGAAGCCCAAAGTAGTGTTCACAGATCAGTTCTTTCGAAAAGAATACCTAATCTCTGAAAACTTTGGGAAGTCTGGTTTCTTTAAAACACTCCAGCTCCCTGTCACAAACACTTAAGGACAGTGATCAAAACCACTTCAGCTATTTGTTGCATGCATAGAAAACCTGGTGGTCTGTTAGTGTTTCATCATTCCTATTTATAGCATGGTACATTAACATAAAATTAATACCTAAGCATCTTAAGGTGAATCACAGCTGCTAACAAGCAGACGGGCAGGGTTTTCTGTCTCTAACATGAAGTAGGTAGTAGACACTGTGTGTGGCTGTAACTCACAGCCAAATGTCGCAGTGGCAGCTGCAGTGGCACACTCAGACTCCAGCCTCTCACCTTCAGCACAAAACCCCATCCACTCATCTCTTGCTTACACGGGGTTCTTTCCCAGAAGAGGGTTTGAAAGAGCCTGTTGTTCCTACCTGTCCTGAATCTGTCAGACAGCAATCAGATCAACGTGTTGTAACATCTGAGTTACACTTTATTGCAGGGCACGGCCCACAGGAACAGCAGGGCTACAATACACATGTTGCAACCTGTGCTTCACAGACCTTCAGAAAAGCCAGCTGCTGTACAGGCAGAGTACCTGGCACACACTTACCAGCTGCTATCAGTGTTTAGTCACGTATTAATTCTTCAGGTGAAGAATTAATATGTGCACAGCACATCCCAGTGGTAAGTCATGCAGCCACCACATTCCACTGCTGTAACAGTTCCCCCACCAGATGGTGGAAGAACTTAATCAAATCTACCCAAGGATTACGTGTATCTGAACTGGTTTTCACTAAATGGAAACATGTGAATTTCAAAGACCACATACACAAAAATCTGGACAGCGGATCCTACACAAATAAACTAACTTTTCCCGGTGTTGTGAAATTTACAGGGAAACAATGGCTTATAAAAACATGTGTAAGACCATCCAGTGTACTGGACAGGCAAAAGCACTTTCCAGTTTGATGTAGTGAACAGACACTGGCACACATCTTTGTTTCATCCATCAGTAATGACCAAAATGCCAACGTTGCTGCAAGGGTATACTGGAACTGTGTTACTCACTTATAACTGCACAGACACATCTTATCACATCTGCTTTCATTAGTGATATTGGAAGAAGAAACACAGACTTTTCCTTACAAGCATTTGTTGCACAAGAGTATGCTTACATACTAATTTTTACACTAACAATTGTATCACTAGTAATTTTGCTTTTACAGGAACTTAATAGATTTTTCTAATTTCCAATTAACATGCACTAAAGGTTCCAAGATTATTTGTAAAAGGAATGTCACTGCTGTATGAAAAAGGAGGAAGGAATTACAGATTTTTCAAAGAGTTTTACGGAGAAGAATACAATCCAGTTTGGAAACTTCCTGTTTCCACATTTTTGAGTGTGAGGTTGCGCTCATATTTAAAAAGCAATACGTAATTGAAATACTGCTCTAGGTAAAGTACAGGAACATATGTCAGCAAAAACTCTCACAGTAAACGACTCCATCCACCACGCTGAGCTAAACAGACACCACCCAGGCTACAGGTCTAACAGTAACTGGACACCTTCATGAACCTAGAGAGAAAGATTTTTATTGTACCTGCAGATACCTGCATCTGACAATGTACCATATGCCTTGAAGCAGGACAGAATAAGGGTCCAAGTAAGGAAACTCCTTATGGCTATTTCAGAAATTAAGGTAATTTGAAAAGCAAAACAGTTTCTAAAGCATTGTACTAAGAGTAGAGATGGTCTACTTGAGGCTGAATAGTCTGGCCATTAGTTAAGTAGGCCAATTGTCACTTTAAAAGAATAGTTAAACTAAATTTTATCTAAGAAATACACTCCACAAATTCTTTTTACCCATGCTATTTTACAACCCATCAGCTTTCTACATTCTACTACGCTTCTGTATCAAGATAATTATTTGACTGACATTATACTTTCCAAGAAAAAGTCTCAGAATATAAATTGTTTTAACATGACCAGTGTTTGTTACTAGCATGCAAAGTATTTACAGTTCATATATATACATATTCAGTCAAGGGTAGTTCAGTGCAACTCTTACAAGAGAGCACATACCTTTCCTTTTCCATATTACAAAATAAAATTAATCAGACTTCTTTTGACTTGCCCCTTAGCATTTACTTTTTTAGTGTTTAACAAAGAAATATTCAAAGTGCAATAGGAAAACTTATCAAAACATGAACAAAACACTGGTCTATTATAACTACAAATCCATTTAATTGTAGATTTGAGAGTTTCAATTCTAGTCCTAATTCAAACATACATGTGTTCAGAATAATACAACCCAACCCCACATGATCCCTGCTTTTTCATCACTTGTGCATCCCTCATGTCTGGAACAAGCTCAGCATTACTGCCTACACTAGCAGTGAGTTATGGTACTGTATATGACTGACATAGCAGCAAAAGACTTTGCTGTAGTCTAAAAAAAGAGCTTATTTCCCACAAAGTGTTAAAACAAACCAAGAAGTTGAAAGTCCAACTAAGCCAAAGCCAAGACAACAGTGAAAGTGTGGTTTTGCAGTTGTGGCCTATGTCATTACCAGAAATGTTTCACCAGCATAGCACATTTCAGTTATGCTGGGCATGTTTCCTCCATCTGTCTTAGAAGTCAATGGCCAAACAGCAGCACAGCATGAACTCACATTCTGCACTTCCTTTCCCCAAAGTAAGACAGGAACTTCCCCATCTGACCAGGGGTGCATTTTTATTCACATATCTGGAGAAGGGAGTTTGTTTGCTTGTAGCTGCCCTTGACTGCTCCAACCAAGCACACACAGGGGGGATAAAAGGGATACAACAGAGCACACAGATTGTGAACCTGGAAGTGCATACTTCTTGAACAACATCTTTTCCACACGAAATTGTGGATGTGACTTCATGCTTGGCTTTATCAGCTCTAAGACTGTGCACTGGACCTGCTTAGCCACCTGCAGATCTTAATAACCTTTTTTGTAGCAGAAAAATGCTCTGCATACATAATAAGATCATTGCTGTGACCCGGCTGAAAAATTTCTAGATTTGACTTTCGTCTAATTAAAAGCAGAGTGTGGGTGGCTAGAAAAGGAAAGATGTCATTCTTGGACCATCTTAGATCCAACTATCATGTGGCCCTGGGGTGACCTAGATTAAGTACGTATGTCAACAGAAAACTAATCCACAGAAGTGTTCACTCCCAAGCACATCACCTTGCAATGGTTATACCCATGCAAGGGAGGGACAGAAGCATTCATGTCAGTGCAAGAAGGGGAGAGAAAGCAGAGAAAAACCACACAACCCCTTAACTTAATGGAAACGTGCAAACTATACTGGGTCAGGTACAGCACCATCAGCACTCTACTCTCACTGCAAAAATATCTGATTAAGCCAATTACAAAAAAAAAAGTTCCACCCTTCTATGTTCAGTGTTTGTAAACTTCTAGCTATGTCCATGTGGACTAGTCACAGAAAATAATTTTTTTATACGCATAGCTGTAGTGGGTAATTTCCTTCACCCCAGCCCCTTTAGCTCTACAGTGGACATCAGGTGAAACCACCATGGACATTTCAGAGTTACAACCAATCTCACACCTTTGCTTCTTTCTCCATGCTTCAGGGAATAGCAAACTTTATGTTCTGCTGACTCAATACAGAAACTAAGTGAAGCCTACTCATTTATTTTCTGTGAGTGCACCAATGTTTGACATGTCTATTCCTGCTGCACCTAGGGACATATTTGTGTATCCATCTGACAGCATTTTTTTCTGACCTCTTCTATGAAAGAGGCAAACCAGTAAAATACTTTAATTCCCTTTGTTCAGTAACTTCTGAAACTTCAGAATAAAATGATGTACTTGCATACTTACTTACACAGGAACTCTCCCCACTCCTTTTGTCACACTACTTCTGCATTGCAACATTCTGCCAAGGTGTGTGGTTTTTCCAGTGCAGGCAAGCAAGACATAACAAGACCTTCATTCCAGCAATACGTCAACTTGTGTCTGGGCTGCTGCATTTCTGTGAGGATGTAATTCCCTATTCCTTATTCTGCCTCCTGTATAAACTACAAGCTCTGGGAAATGTGATTCACTGTCCTCCAACTGTTCTCACCCAACCTGCTCACAGTACGTGAATACAATATTGAATACAGGGACACAAGAAATCAGGTCTTTGCATTTTCTCAATCTCTAATCTTTCACAGGATCCCAAAAACCACTTTAATAGGTGTCTGTAGGGCATCTTGAAAAGAAAGACATAACTCCACATACATCCCTTTCAATTTGGCACAAAATTATCGTGTGTTTACTGTTTCTTAAAGACACCAGAATTAAAAAATCAAAATTCTCCCAACTTTCTAAATATCTCATTTTCAATATTAATGTCCATGGTAGAATTTTTCATTAAACCTGATCCCAAATCAACCTTTTTAATCCACATGAGTATTTATATATGCTGACAGATTTGTAAGTAGGGAATCAGTTCCTAACTGTACACATTTTATCTTGCTCTTGCCAGTTACTGTAAGTTCTATTTGACCAACCTCAGGCCTATGAAAATGTATAAGGTAAGCACATACCCAGAAGAACCTAGAAGGAATCTCACTAATAGAAAGCCACACTGTTGGATATTTTTGAAAGGAGATCCTGCCCTTCCTGACACAATCATGCATGCTGGGTAGATGTCAGCATTTCAGATCTAGAACTACGATTATCACTAAGTTAGTAGCCACTGCAGAGGAAACCCCCTCCACATCATCACTTACCACTTTCTGGCCATCATCCCTGCAAGTCCCTATGCCATGAATATCGGGGGAACTGGCTCACAAACATTATTTAACATGATTCTCTCTCAGTGGGAGACTGGTTCCAGCAGCACATTCTTGCTATACCAGACTGCAGGCTGAAAACACTGCAACACCTGCAATCTGTAATAAGAGACACTAACAAAACCTAACTTCAGGAGGAAAATGTTTTTGGTTTTGTCTTTAAAAATCAGTTAAAAGAAATGCACTCACACACTTTGTCAGTTTTTGAAGAAAGCAAGCCAAAGAAACTTTCATTCTACCCTTTTCTAACTATTTTATTATGGCGATTTTAGATGTACTTAAGACAGTGGACAAAGCACCCTAAAATTTAAGTGTTTCTCTTCAGTATGACACCACCACCTTGAACATTCATATTGCAAGATAAACAAGGGTTTAGTTTTGCAAATTGTGTGCTCAAAGTTATACCAAGTGTTCTAGACTTTCACAGAACCATAGAATGGTTTGGCTAGGAAAGGACCTTGAAGATCACTTAATTCAAAGCCCCTGCCATGGGCTGGGACATTTGCCAGTAAACCAGGCTGCTCAAAGCCCCAGCTAACCTTTCCCCCATTAAAACACAAGGACAAAATAATTGCACTGGTGTTGGTGTAATTGATATCACATGATGTACACCTTCATAAGTTTTCAAAAAATATTGGCAGGTTCTTCAAAAGCAGAGTACCAATGCACCTGGTCTGTAGAAGAGAACCATGTGAAAATAGCCATTCCCATGCAAAGAAAGGTTACCTTTGTCTGTTCGCTATCAGGGTCTTCAAGCCAGCAGTATGGATCGCTGATTTTACATCCATGGTAATCCGACACCTGAATTTATAAAAGACAATAATTTTAAAAAATACATGCACACAAGCAAACATTATCCATCAAGGAATGACAGTCAGCATGATGAAGGGTATTTGGAATTTCACAAAACCCTACAGTGCTAAAGGGCAAAGACAGGAGAGAACCAACACACTGCTCCCAGGTAAGTTACTAGTATTACCATTCTTTGGTGATGGCACCACAGCAGCAGAGCAGTCCTCAAAAAAAGCTCAAAGAACCAAAAAAATGGTGAAATGCACATAAATCCCTTCCACGACATAGACTGGCAAGCAAAAACGAAACCCCACCAACCAAACCAAGACCCATAAGGTTTTCAAGCCAAATTATAAAATCTCATCACTGGGTGTACCCAAAATATGGTTCCTGGTTACACAAACGGTCTCTGGTTTAGCCCTCCCTGCTACTGTTGCCCATAAATATGTGTATAATGTGTATACAGATAAACAATAATTTTTTAAAAAACCAAAAGCCCACCCCCAAAACAACAAACCAAACAAACTACAAAAGATTAATCCACGTGGTTGAATTTACCTGCTTCCTTCCTCCATTATACAAAAAAATATTAGATACCTGCTGTTAGGGCTTGCACAGTTCAGCCTTTCAGTCAACTACGAAAGTAAATATTTCAGGATTTTTTCCAGCTTTGGCTCATACCGGCAAATATTTTGGTTTAAATGCAATGTAAATACTACCCAGGCCGGTGCCCGATGCACAGTGCTTTGAGGAAGGGAAAGATACTCGAACCCATTTTAACCAAACTTACACCGTAACCCCGTGTGTATCCAGGCACGGTGGGAACACAGGGAGATGGACCTATGTTAGAGATGTGCCATCCTATATCAATAGAGTATTTGTTCCTCTGCTGACGCTGCTGCAGCCCGGGCGGAGGCCTGGGTTTCCCTGACCCACGCCGCGGTACCGAAGCTCCGGGAGACGCCGTGCGGCCGCTGCTCCCGCACCCCGGTCCCGCCGCCCGCCCCAGACCGGCTCCCGGCCCCGCCGGCCCCGCACACGCGGGACACGCC
>VZRO01002621.1:188154-230107 GCA_013397915.1 Daphoenositta chrysoptera
GCCCCCGGCGCAGCGCCCCCTGCAGGCCCCCGCCGGGCGGACAGCGGGGCGGGCGCGATGGCGGCGCCGGGGCGGGCGGTGCCTGAGGGGCTGGGCTGGGCCTGCCGCCTCGGCGCTCTTGGTCTCTGCTCCCCGCTCCTGGTCGCCCTCCTTCAGCGGCGTTGTGTATCTGGCACGGCCCGGGTGTCATCCTCCTTAGAGTAAACGTTTGCAAAAAAAAAAAAAAAAAAAATTTAAAAGATTTTTATTCTTTTTCCACTCGGCTCCCCAGCCTCGGCACACGGTGAGAGAAGAGGCTTGGGTCTGGCTTCCGGAGCTCCCCTCCACACTGGCCCGAAAACAGAGGTGCTCCCTGGGTGGGATTGATTATTTTTGACTCTGATTCTGTGACTCAGGCAGCTCGAAGCCAGGTCACAGAATCACAGAATCGATTAGGTTGGAAAAGACCTCTGAGATCATCAACCTGTAAAAGAACACCACCTTGCCAACTAAACCATGGCAGTAAGTGCCACATCCAGTCTTTTCTTAAACACTTCCAGGGACGGTGACTCCACCATCTTGCTGGGCGGCCCATTCCAATGTGTAATCACCCTCTTCTGTGAAGAAATTCCTCCTGATGTCCAAACTAAACCTCCCCTAGCACAGCTTAAGACTCCGTCCTCTCGTTCTGTCTCTGGTTGCCTGGGAGCAGAGACTGACCCTCACCTGGGTAGAACCTTCTTTCAGGGGGTATTTTATAGAGTGATAAAGTCACCCCTGAGCCTTCTCCAGGGTAAACCCGGCTTGGGCCACTCAAACCTTTAGTGCGTTTCCATCGAACATGCCTCTGCAAGTTTCCAGAGACTCCCCTTTGCCTTAAAAGCGAAGGACAGGTTGGCCACCCGGTCTCAGTGAAGACGGCCACCCCACCACAGCAGCCCCGCTGGCTGGTGCTTGTGCCCCTCACCCCCAGTGTCAGGGCGTGTAGTCCCACACCAGCCCCAGCTCTGGCCTGCGCAGCCAGTCTGCATGAAAGGGCACCCAGTAAAGGTGTTTCAAGTGGATGACTTCAGGCTCATCCACGGGGTGTTTATTTTACCACAGGATTTCCTGGGTCAGAAAACTTGTAAACATCTTTCCCCCAGGGAGAGACCAGGTGTACTGGCCCTGCACAATGGAAACATGAAGGGGACAGGAGGTGGTTTGGCAACATGGCTGAACTGCTTTTCTTCTGAATGAAGCTGCTTTCCACAGCTTTTGCCAAGCTGTCCTGTTACCCTGGGGAGGACTTCACTGCAGCTCTTCATCCAGAGTAAACTCGTGTGTATGTATGGTTAATGGCATCAGCTGGAGACATAGAGGCTCATGTATGGTGTTTGGGCTCTGGTCAGCCCAAACAGCACTCATGGTTGTTAATAAAATAACCACCTGGAATGACAACAGCCTAAAACATTTTAGAAATGGCATCAAACCTTTACAGTTACCAGCTCAGAACTGTGTCTTGATTGCCTTCTCTTAATGGAAAGAGTTACCATTTCTAATTGGACATCCTGTGTGGAGGCTGAGGATTGTATACATATGAAATATGCCAGCCCCGTAATGGCCACTGTTACTAAGTGACATAACCGTGTTCATCATCTTTGCTTGCATCCTAAACAACACCTATGCGGCTTCTTTTCTCTCATCCCTTCTCTTTTGGTCATTTTTCCTTCTCACCTTGTTTCTTTGTTAATCTTCTCCCTCTGGAAGGCAGCAGGACAGCTGCTGACTGTGACTACACCTTTTCTTCTGGAGCTGAAGAACGTGCCACCAGGAAGGAGGTTAATGGCAATGCCTTGACATGCCTGATGCTGATAAAAACTTGCTAATTGTCTGAGCAACTTGCTTAGGTAGATACTGGCAAGCCAAGGCTGTTTCTGTCTAAAGCTTCCCAGACAGAATTGTATATGCACACAAATTTGCATCAGGGGAGAATTATTAGCTCAATACCTCTGTCAAGCATTCGGCTTGCCAGTGTGCAACACAAACAAGCTATATGTGCACAGTTTGTCTGGGAGTTTTGGGCAGCTGACTGCAAATTCATTTTGTAGACAGCAGAGGCCGTGCATCTCATTCAGAGCTGCAGTTTGCCTCTTGAAAATGTTTTTTTCAGCCCGAAGGTGTTGTCTGGGATGAATGTATTTATGTTTGTCCAGAATGTCTGAATGCTTAGCAGCTCAAGCAAGGCTTGTAAGTACCTCTGACTGAGCAGCCAAACATCCCAATATTCTGGGCATTTCCACAACGTCTCCGAAGATCAGCTTCATGCTGTAAAAGCAGCCAGCGTGAGGTGCGGTGGAAGTTTTGGGCAGCTGCGCTTCCTCCACGCAGCTGGAGCTCCCTGAGCTGGCGGGAGAGGGCAGCCTGACCACACGGGTGCTCCGCAGCTCCGCACGGCAGCGCCCGTAGCTCCTCAGGCTCCAGCAGCCCTCTCAGAGCAGGGCAGAGTAATTCCTGAATGGGCTGGCAAGCATCCAGTGGGTACAGGAATTATCCGTCACAATACCTTTCAATTCATCCTGGACACAGAGAAGGTGGGAATATACAAAGAAAAAAATCAAAGTTGTCCAATATAAGATCTTTGGACCTGTAATTTTACAAGCAGTAATTTTCTTTCAGAGGTGAACAACAAGGACAGAAAGGGAATTTTCTCTGTATTATAAATTTGTCTCTTGTTTTTTGGGGGTAATGGGGGGAGAAGGAAGTGAACAACAGCAGAAGGAGCAAATCTACACTGTGAGATCTTTTCTTATCAGAAAAGCAGTTAATACAGGTTTACATAGTGTCTAAAACACTGCCCAAAACATGACTTTCTTATCTGACACCATGCACCCCCTGTACAAATAAAAGAGAGTGCAGTGTGCAGTCTGCTAACAGAAATCCATATAATGAAAGGTGTAGCGACCTTCTCCCTTTTTCAGTGTGTTTGCTTAGCACGAAATTAAAAGTGATTTGCAGTAGGACTCTGCTGTGACTGAAAATTTGAAGCCTCTCAGTTGTTTCTTGTTTTAGCAGAAAGTAAATTTCTACTAAAATGTTACCTTTTCTTGGGCCTAACCAACACCAGCAGAGTTCAGCTTTGATATTTGCTGTGTTTTGAGGATAAATTGCTGAGTAAACAAAGAATTATCTTCCTATATTTAAAACAGAAAGTTTGAAAAACTCTCAGTAGTCTTTGTCATCTTATCACACTCCCGTGTTAGAATGATTCTGATCATTTGCAAAACTGATACTGGTCTCTGCTGATATTAATTATAATTCTGCTGATCATCCAGTCATTAGCAAATCTCTTTCAGCTTAGTCAGCATCTCCACAATGACTCACTGCAAGTAGTATATTGACTCAGTAGGAAGTGAACTCATCATCTTGGTCAGGGAAGATCTGACAAAAAATCTAGCAGCAAATTTTGTTTTTACCTTTCCTTGTCGCCCTTTCCCCAGCCTCACTCGCATTATGACTTACCAATAACTGGAAACTTTTCTGTTATAGAATGAAGATACGTCTGTACCTTTACTCCTGTTTTCTTATATATGTTTTTTATTTCATTTACTTAATCGTGTGACATCAGTTCTGCTGTTCAGCAGTTTATCAACAGGTGTCAGCAGAACCTCAGTCTTGTGCTATGATGAGCATGTGCTGAGGTGTACAAATAACTCCAGCTTCAGAGGAATGTGACTTTCAAATTGTCTGCCCTGATGGGTTTCTGTTTTGGAAGCACTGACGCAAGAGCTTAATTCCTGTCGATTTTCAGTGATTCTTTGATTCCTAAATTATGTTCATGTACTCTACACAATAATTATGATCATTGTGTATTGTTTATAGATAATTAAAGGATTGCTTGTTTTTGAGCTGAATTATGAAGTGGCTTACATAATAAAATATGGTTTTATTATCTCAGTCACATAAACTTCTACATGACATAGGTCTGGTCAATATTTGAACATACAATCAAGTAAAACAGTATTTCATTGTGGCAAACTGCTCTGTACACCATGGGACAGGAAGGGGGCATTGAAGTCAGTGTCACACTGCAGACTCATCCTCTAGCTTGCCCTGGGCTTGTGCATTGGTGTGCTTGCATGTGCTTACACTGCCGGTGCTGTGAAGCCAGTTCGGTGATGTGGTGATGTCCACGAAGCATTAGTATGGCATTACAAAGTAGTATTAAAAGGTATTTCATCAGGTGGGCAATCTAAACCAACCTCTCTAAACTGACATAGGAGGATGAACACACAGATCACAGTATAACTACACCCAATCCAAATTAACTTTTCTGTGAAGGAACTTTTTCAGACACATGAAAGTTAAGGTGTTTTAGGTTCACCTTTTCCTTGTGCAGTGACCTGAGGCGAAGAATGAATAAAATTCTAACCATGGACAAGACTGATGACCAAAATTTTTTCATTGATTCTTTTTTATTATGATTACATTTTAACATATAATTTGCCATTAAAAGAAGGATTTGCCCAAAACCAGAGATCACATAGTAAAATTTGTGCCCTTGTGTCCCTGGATAGATAGTCAATACGCAGGTCTCACTGCATGTGGTGTGCTGGTGTCATTTCATAAGTTTTCACAGATACCTTCAGTGTTTGCAAAGTTTGTAGGTCTGGCATCTACTTATGCACCAAATCACTGTGTTCCTGACACCTAGATTATACTTACTTCAGCATTTATGGAAATTAATCCTAATCTTATACAACTCAGCTGGGACTCATGGCTCAACTATTTTGCCAAATTATTCTTAAGAAGGCTCTTTCAGAAGAAGAGTTAGAAGTAGTTGCACTTTTCTTGCCAGACTGTATTTAACAGGAGAGAAGGGTGTGACATAAAGTTCAACAAAGTCAATAGAAGTTTTCATGTCTACTTTTGTCCTGCACCTATTTCACTGAATCTTGAATCAGCCCTTCCTCCTCCTCCTCCCACCAAACATCACTCTGAAAAAAGAACTATCTTTATAAATATAATTTTCTGTCTAAAGAAATTATATTCATTCCTTTGTGTGGAAAAGTAGCAAATCCATATTAGTAAAATGGAAATGTAAGTGTTAATTTTCAGTGTTTGCTGTTGCCTTTCCAAAGTATCTTTTGTCGTTGTTGTTCTTGTATGCAAAAATACTTTATATGCTAACTCCTGCCTTCAGCATCAAAAGCAACTATGATAATGTTCATATAGAAAAGGTTGACAGTATAAATAATTCTTATATGGCAGTATCTGAAAATGGAGATAAGTATGAATTGGAAGAAGGCTTTTCATTCCTTTCTGTTCTGAAAATGTAAGGATAAAAATTTTCTTGCTTTGGATGAAATCTTCTGCCTGTTGAAGTCAAAGGAAGTTTTGTCACTGATTTCAAGAGTGTAGGAATGGCACCCCTAGTCTTGGCAGTGAGCAAACCAGTAGGCAGCTTCCTGTTAACAGATTATGACATGTTGACAGAATTCGAAATACACTAAACATAGGGAATCTGATATATTTTTCTTGGAACGAAAAACAGTTTTAGCTCTTTTTAAAAGACTCCACATCTACAAATATCTTCCTCTGCAGTCATCATATACCCATGTTTAATACATTTTGAATGCATGTGTTCAAATGGCTTAGAAAAAAAGCTTTCTGTTATGCCTCAGAAAACATGTGCTTTGGGTTATAAAAGTATAGAAACTATAGATACCTGCAGAAAGAATAAACTTTGGAGTCAGAGCCCCAGAAAGTGCTTCCAAGAGAGACTTGTACATGCCTTTGAGAAGAACTTCTCAATACTTGGGAAAGAGAAAGAAAGAAAACCACATGCAGGTCAGTGACAACTGAATCTGAAATTCAAAACTAAATTGGACACTGTGCAAGGTTATCACACACAGTGGTGCTCTAGCCACCCTGTATAACAATTCATTTAAAATATTGCCACTGGAATTCTACAATGAAGGCAAAAATAAGAAGAAGAATAAAAAAAAATTAAATTCCAGAAGTGCCTTTTAAGAAAGGCATTGGATTTCAGTAGATGCTAAATAATTATAATTCTTTTTTTTTAACATTTAGGGATAACTTTAGGCTCTTCTCTAAAGAAATGTGAGTCAAACCTAGTCCTGAAACTGAATAACACATTCCAATGATCCTGAATATTAAATCTCTGCATTTTTAGTACTGCAGACTCTGTGTAATGCAGATGTGGACCAGGGCTTCACTGTGCCATTTTCCACACATGGCCAGATGGTAAAGATGCTCCATGCATTTATGATTTACTGCTTTCAATCAAAGTGAGGAACACAAAACAACAGGTAGCTTACATTCAGAGACATGGAGGAAAATCATATGATGTTACAGGTCATTGTGCATGTAACACTTGCAGCATGCCCACAATTTTGCAGCCTGTGAAAAAGGAAAGCACCTGGGGAAAAGTTGACAGTGTATAATGGTAAAGTTATGTATGTTATTACAGCTTCACCTTGTTTTAGAGCTTCGCCTTGACTGGCACAGCAATGCAGAAAGAGGACATTGCTGATGTGAAAGTTTCCCAAGTGCATGATGGCAGCTGGTGCCATGGGTTGTCCAAGATGGCAACGTGGCTGCAATCAGCACGGAGGAGAATTATGTTGTGCTTGATGTCAGGGGAGTGGTTGGGAACACGGGAGGAGAGGGGAAGCCTGCTTACAGCTGGGGGCATGGAGGAAAGAGCAGGAAATGGGCTCTGTCAAAATCAGGGAGAAGCATCTTGTGGTGAAAGGATGAAAGCTGGACTGGTAATTTTAGCTATGTGGAAGTATGAGGAAGGTCAAAGCTTTGAAGTTTTGTGCATCCAAATTTACAGAGACCCTTGAGAGTCCTAGACTGAAGGTACTGGACAAGCTCAAGGCCCAAGCAACAGAACAGCCAGTGATGTTAACCATGGTGACTGGAAAAAGCAGTAGCAAGGAGAGCTTAGAAGACAGATTAAGAGCTCTGGTGAGCCATACTGAGCTTGAGCCGATGGCGAGACACTCAGAGAGAAACAAGCTGGGCTTTGGGCTTGGACAGAAGGGAGCAGACGGGTGGGTTTGAGTCATCAGTGCCAGCAGTTGGGCTTGTGTTTACAGACAATCTTCCCCAGAGATGAGGTGCCCTTTCCAGTGGGAGGAGGGAAGCCGACCAAGGACAGAGCCCTTTGGAGCTCACAGAAAGCTGGAGAAAAATGAGGGCATTGTATTCTCCAGTTCCAATATGTGATTTTTTGATAAGAAAAGCTTTTAATAACTAATTTTAAACCCTACAACCAAAACTTTTCAAGAGATACATTCCAATATTGTGTGGGGCTGGTACAGAAGCCCTGTGTGGTTGACTCAGTAAATAGTCACTTTTGTAGAAGAATTTGAAGTTTGTCAAGTTACAACAATATTACTGAAAATGAATGTCTTTCATGTATTTTGCTATTTCCTTCTCTTGAAGAATTGTGCAGGAATTTCAAAGATCCAATACATATTAGAACAAGTTAAGCATTTTTCTTCACCTGGAAATTTTAATTAAATTTTTACAAACTTTTTTTTTTTTTAAGTTTTCTATCCCTGTGGTTTCAAATTCTGATAGAAAATGTGGAGAAGGAGAAATTGAGACAAATTTAATGGAAATAAATTCCTCTTCTTAATATTTTTATTAGATGTTCTCCCTTTGCATTCAGTCTAGACAGAGGAGATACTTTTCAGTGCCCGGAGCAGGTTCCTGAGTACAGCCAGAAAACATGGAGCAAATCAGAGAAATTGCAGAAATGACACATTTGGGTAAAAATATTCCACAAAAAAAGTTCCTTTCACACTTCCCTCTAATTCACTGCATCTAATGGATCTAATTTATTTTTGCCTCTTGGCAGGTCTTCTGTTCTAAACTTTGCACATGCCTGAGAGTCATCAAAATGCACAGGACAGGGCCAAGGTAAAACAAGGCCTCTGCCCTGTAATTTCATAGACCAACTATTCCAAAGCACTGCTGAAATTTCCCAGGTCAGAAGAACCCTTTATGAATCTTGAGAAAAAAATTTAAACGAGCATTTGTGCTAAATAACAGTGATGTTATTTAGCTCCCCTTCGCCCCATTCCTCTCATACGTAGTGGGATTGTGAAATCAATATTCTTCAGCCATTTCTGATGTTTAGCTTTTGTAGAACCAACAGACAACCGCTGCAGGTTATTTGATCCTTTACAAAAATTATTTAATTATCCACAGTTAAATATTCTAGAGGAAATAAAAGTACTTGGGAAAGAAACCTAAATGAGAAAAAAGTAAGAATTAAAGACTAGGACACCACATCTTCTGCAAGAAGGGTCTTGCTTGCCTGGTAGACTTTCTTTGATCTCTAATTATGTTAGATGTTATGTTGTTGATGTTAGTGCTGTAAATAATCCCTCTCTGAATTCACTAATTAAATCTTTTCATATTATTCATTCCCCCCTACCAAAACTTACTTTAGTAATTAAAAATGTCATGGTAATTTACTCTGGCCGCATGACTATTTTGTCAGTTATTTATTTAAATAATTTTATTTTATTACAAACTCACAAAAATTCATCCTCATCATTTAATTAGAGATGTATGTGAAAAGCCAGGAGGTATTTGGAGTTAGGCTGTGTTTGTTCACTTTATTTATGCACTTACTCTTGCGAACTTCAGGGTATTTACGAAGGTATAAAGGGTAACAGTTGTTACCACACCAAGTAAAACTTGCAAAATATCTCCATTTGCTTCATGATAAGCATGTTATCTAGATCTTGTAAGCACTAAAGAGATCAGAGAAAGAAATGTACCTTTCTCTTGTGTAATGCTACCTGGATTTTCTTTTTGTCTTGTGGGAGACTGGGAAGTTGCTGTAAACCAGCTTTCTTAATCACTTGTGCACTCACTGCCCTTTTCCTGATACCACTCACATGGAGAACGACACATTTCTACACAGCACTTAGGATTTCTCTTTTACCAGAGCTAACTGAAAGCAGCTGCCTTCGTAAGATCTTTGCTCATGCTGGCAGCTCTGAGCTGGAGGGTTTCAGCCAAAGACACATTGGGGCATCAGACAGACTTGCTCCAAGACTCAAACCTTCGGAAAAAGCACAGTAAATTTAGTAACCGTGCCCCTATCCCTACTAAAGAAACTGAATTTCTCTGCTAGTTTCAGGATAATAAACCTAACAGCCTCATTTCCTGGAGGGTGCTGAAAATAAATTCAGCCACCCCCTGTTCCAGGGAGTGGAAAAGTTGGCAAGTAGTGTTCTCCAAGGGAAGTCAAACAGAACAAGTCCCTTGGTTGGAAACACAGGGCAGCCTTCCTTTTTCTCTTTGCAGAACACAGAGCTGAAATCATGGTTGTCTGAGTTAACCCATTTTTATTCCCTGGAGGCTGTCTGATATGCAAAACAGACATTGTGCCAACAACCAGGCTGGATCAGGTGGCTCGCCTGCCAAGCCATCCACTTCCTACAGCCCACCATAGCCAGGGGAGATCAACTCCCCCTGATTTACTCCTCTTAACTTCTCCATTGAAGGAGGATTTGCTCACCAGTGGGGAGAGGCACTCAGTGATCAAACAGAGCACTATACCTGAGCCTGACACTTCACAAGTCACATAAAAAACAGAGATTTATCCATTGCCATTCAACCCCTCCAATCCCCCTCATAATCTGTCCCTGAATGGGCAAGATCAGGTCTGGAATGACAGCAAGGAAATGAGGAGAGCACCAATTCCCCAGCTCCCTGGGAGTCTGCCATAGAAACCACTCAACCAGCCCATGGATCATGGCCGAACTATTAAAATTGTTGGGCTCATGATTATAGGTGGGTCTTCTGTGGAACCTCATGCCTCTGTCACTCCACCAGGTCTTCAAGTACATTGCAGGATGTCTTCACCACATGTGAGCAGAAATCTTATGTTACCTTGTGCTGCGTTGATTAAACTACTTGAAGATCCTTCTGCAGTGACTCAGGGAGGATCCCACCTTGTCTAGGGAAATGGGGAGTTCTGGAATGGCACCACTGGATGACCATCAGCAGGTCTGTTGTCCAGCTTGCACCTACAAAGCAGGTGATGAGTAACTTACACATAACCAAGTTTCCAGCCCATATACCTAAACCTTTCTGCTAGCATCCAACTTAACTGTGCAGTGAAGACATCTTGCACTGTTTTGCTACAAATCTTGCAGAATCCAATGCTGTCCAAAAGTGTGCTCTGAAAGCTCATTTACCAGTACATACTATGCCGTCTGGTATGGTAAAAAATGCCCAGTCCCATGAACTCAGATCCACTCCTCCTTTCCCCTGCCCTTGCATACCTGCACATTCAGCACTTCCCTCACATAAAGCATGATCTGCCTCTAGGATTGCTTATCAGTCTCAAGAGTAAGTACTATGCAAAGTTAAAATCTGTTGAGCACAAGGGCATTTGACCCTGACCACAACCTGCTGTTCCTTTAACAAACAATTAAGACATTCCATGTGTGACTAAATTTGAAAGCAAACCCAAGAATTAACCTGCTTGTTTTAAATAGGGATATAAATAAGTACCAGCCCAGCCATTGCCTAAGAGATAAGCCAAAACTTTGGGGTTCAATAAAAGTTCAGTCACTTCCGAAGGCTGGATATTTATTTAGGGAACAGGGTCATAATTTAGGGAAAAGGTCTTTATTTAGGGATTTTAGGGAACACAATGTCCCCCTGAATCTCATTTCTATTTGAGTAAGTTTCCTCTGAGTATGGATGATGCTAAGGAAAATAACAAAGCCAAATCCATTCTTGCCTAGCACGAAAAGTAATTCTGTGGGACTTCTAGTGTGAAGTAGCAACAAACAAAACAGTTACAAAAGTATCTGCATAACTTTGCACTGTGTATCTATCTCATGGCTTGTGGGAAGACAATGAAGTAAAAAAAAAAAACTGCATTTAAATCAGGCTTGAAATAAAAGCTTGGCTGGCCTAATAGAGATTAGCTTTTAAAAAGATGCTAACAAAATATATTCAGATTTTGAAGTTAATGGCACCTTGCTTGATCAATTTCATTAGAATGGCAAATACCATTCCTTATATGGTGTATTAGATCCTTGAATAAGCTAATTAAAATACGTCTTCTAGATGTTCATATGGTTATGTGTTACAGTTCTGGATCATATAACTTAGGAAAACCTAAAATAGTTTTAATGCTCTATCTAGGTTTAAAAATGCTGTAATAAAACTGCACGAATCAGGAGAATTTGAAAGTAGCTTTTTAGCATGAAAATTTTATGTGGCAGAAAAATAGACGTAAGGAGAACTTTGTTTCTGCTTAATAGTGTGAAGTTAACAAAATCAGTAATTAAGTTATGAGATCATGGAAAGTGATTATACCCACACATTTTTCGAGGTGATATGGAGTGCAGAGAGTTCGTTTTTCAGGGTTTGTAAATTGAAGATTACACATTAACCACTAACCTAACTGATAACTCTATGGACAGAGTCCATTCTTCTATGTAACATGGCCTCACTTGTCCCATGCATGATGTTTTATGAGAGCTCTAAAACTTATGCTTGCACTGTTTTCTTGCAAATTATTTTCCATGTGGGTCAATAGAGCCTTTCCTAAAGGATTCAGCAAAATATCTGAGGATTTTCATGCAGATAAAATGAAACCTAACATGAAAACTACTACAAGGAGGAGTTTTACTTCAGAAGATGAAAGTGATCAATTATTCCTATTACTTTTGAATGGAATTTGGAAGAGCACTGCTGTTTGCCTAAGAATTGCACACTACAGCCTACCACTACTGTATAATCTTAAGTACTTGAAAGTATTTAAGTACCCAACAAGTATCGTGATTTCAAAGAGACTGGGTACATGAGCATATTTGAAATCTTAGTACCCTCCACATAAAATCAAGGGCAGTAGCAAGGTCAAGGGGTTTTTGTGATGCTTCTGACACTTCTCCTTTTTGTGAGAGATTTTCTCTGAGTAGCAGAGAAATTGTTATTATATCTTAAGTTGCTGGTTTAATATTGTGTTTTAACAGCAGAGGAAGGTAAGCACATTGTTACAGCAATTAGTACAATGGTAAGATTTGTTTTGAAAAGAAGTTTTCATGCAATATTTTAAAGAGATCTTTCATGGCAGTATGAGGGGTCAGATGAAAGTCAGAAGATCCATTTGTTCTGCAAAACACAGGAAAAAATATAAGCACACAATGGTGTTATTATCTTCCTAATTAAAATCTTTAGTGTCACATGCTACAAGTGAACTAAAATTGTGTAGCTGTTACAGTAAGTTAACACTCAGATACAACACAATGGCATCAATATTGAATTCTAGCGCCCTGTAGATCCCTTGTGATAGTTTTTTCTTGCAACCTTATGTAAATAAAGGGAACACATAGCATTCATTAACTAGTACATCATTTTCTGTATGCATTTATAGCACTAACAGAACATTCATTTTCAACCAAATAATTTTTTAAGTCTCTAATTTCATAGATGTCCTACAAAAGTGTTTCAATCATCATGATGTTGAGGTTTTTCCTTATTGGTAAAAAGAAATTAGAGGTTTTTTGTTGAAATCAAAAGGATTCAGAGCATTTCAATGTCCGTGTTTGCAAGAAAAAAGTTGTACTGAATCTTTTGATTCACCCATTTGTTCCCACTTCACCATCCTAATCCATTTTCCTTACATGGCATATTTTATTAATCCCCCAGATTTCTGCTTTTCCAAGAAATTTCATATTAACAGTTTTTCCACAATAAAAACTGAATATCAAAATGTTAAAAATAAAAATCGTACTAAAAAAAGTTTTATTTTATAACTAGCAATGGTAATTTTCATTTGGAGTAATTTAAAAAATGCATTTCTTCTCTGTAATGTACAACAAATAAATTAAGTGTTCACTTAGCTGTGGCAATAGTTATATTTTTGACAGGTTTCAAACCCAAAAATATTTAGAATGTTTTAATTAACTTCAGAGAAATAATGTATTTTTTGCTTTCCTGAAAACTCACTTTAAAAGGCAGATAGTACCTTCTTGTTTGATTTTTGCCTCTTTTCAGGAGCTTCTTAAAGATCACAAAGTTTAGAGGTCAACGAGATGATCTGACCCTTAGTAAGTGAACCCCTAATTATTCCAAAAGACTGAGGCACTGAGGATCTGGGATCTTCATTATTCTCCAAAATGCGCTGTTTCCACTGAGCTCTGTTGAGAGATCCCTTTCCTCAATCAGCTCTTTGCCCGCCTGGCAATTCTATACTTTACATTCTTGTTTTGCAGATAAAACAAAATCTGTCAAATGAAATATATACTTGGTCTTTCTTATCATATTATTTTACCACAAATGATGCAGCGCATGGTATACAATTTTAAAATAGCGCTACAAACTATTATAGTCTGCTTCCAGAAGTGAGGCTGTCTGAAGTCCGCAGATGCTGGCAATGTCTTTTGAAAACCTTCAGGAGCTTGATCCAAAACCAGCTCAAGCTAATAAGACATTTTCCACTGACTTAAAAAATGTGACTCCTCAGAGTGCAATACATGTTGTGTGTTACAAAGAAATAGGTGGATTTTACTTTTAGGCTTTTTAGGGTGTTGCGGTGTGGAGTTTTCTTAAACAATCAGTTTAAAGGCTAGCTCCAAAGTCCACTGGTCTCAGAAGGCTGAATCAAGCTGAAAATTCTGTTCTGTGAGTATTAAATATTTCACTAAGGCAAAATTCAGCTCACAAATGCACTCATCACTTACCCAGCTGAACAGATCCTTCCTCATCCTGCTTTGCCCTTCTATTGAATATAAGCTGACTGGTGCTCATGTTTGCAAAGACCCTTGTACTGAGGCAATTTGTTTAATAGTTAGATTTTAAAGACTGTGACCTGTGCTCCTAAGCTGTAATGATTAATGATAAAATAATGCAAAGGTTTCAGGCTCTAGACCCCCTTTTCTTTGGGTCTGATATTAACAAAATGACAAGAAAATACTCATTTTCTGACCCATACTCTGAGAGATGCCCACTTTTTAAAGGTATTTTATTTACACACATGATCCCAGTTACAAATGAGTAAGAACTGGGGAATTCATTCAGTAAAAATAGTGACTGACCAGGAGTGAGCTCCAGTTAGGAGTTCTGCGTGAGTTAAATATGATACTTCACTTTTTCACTGCTATCCACCTCAGTGAAATGGGTTAGTCTTATTATAAAGAAACAGCCAGATTTTTGTCTTCCACCTGTTTTTTATTGCAGGTTCCTGTCTTTTAACTTTGATTTGTATAGCTGCTCTGTCTGCTGGGTGCTGGTGTCCCCACAGGACCCTTTGTTTCCTACCTTTGAAAACATCCAAAACAAACAAGACCCTTTCTCTTCCCATAGACAGTACACATAATATTAATGGTTATCTACCTGTGATAAGTAAAGCAGTATCATTTTACATGACTTGAAAGGGTCATCCATATCGTCAAGCACAATTAACTTGTCTTACTCTCACAAAATGGGCTGGGGGAAGTAACTAAGAGGCCATAGTTCTTCACATACCTGGAAAACAGTTCCTGGACAAGAAGACACCCAAAAGACACAAAAAGCTTCTAAACAACATGCACAACAGGCTTTCTATTGAGAAAAGAAGTTGTACTGCACCTTCTCGATGTGATACTCTCTGTGGTGCCTGCGTGTGTATTTACTGAGATGATCAGTTGCATACAAGTTTGAACAAGTCAAGCTGCAGGATTTAATTTCCTGCTATCCCACTTTTAAAGAAAGTAAACACTCTGAAATATTTCTGGGAAACAGAGTGAAAGTTGTTTTGAGGATATATCCAGACTTCAGTGAAAAGTATTCTGAAGTGTCACAGAACATGCGCTGTTTCTATATTCAGGTTTTGTTTTACAGCCTACATAGATCAGAATAGCAAACTAAGAATGAGTGGTAACTCCATTTCTCTCAAGGAGGCTTTCACACCCTACGTACCTTTCAGTTCTCAAAACTAGTAAGTGAAACGAAGATTCTGCTTAGAGGAGAAAACGTCCAAGTAACCACTGTGTGGAGAACAATGTTTGTAACGTAGCATGTTAGCATACCCCCTCTGAGTCAGCACTGAATCAGTGTCCCAGCTGATGTTTAGGGGAGTGCCATACTGTTTCATTAAGAAGAAATGAAGTTGACCACTTGGGCTGTGGAGAATGGCGTAGCAGTTGTCACAATAACACAGCTATTAAATGCGTGACGTGACCAAATGCCATATCAAAGTACTGCTCTAGCCACATGCATTATTCCTGCAATTAAATTAAACACATTTCACTTCCTGTCTTAAATAACTGGGTAGTACTGTTACCAACAAGGTGTTGACTTTCAACAGAAGAATGATTGACTGTCAATAGCCCATCCCTTATCCTTTAGAGTTTTTTCTTGAAATGCTTTAGGGTCTTTTAGGAGAAAGTGACCTGGTTAATGTAAATTTTTTCTGTATTAAGTTTGAATCTACCATTTTCTTTTCACTACTAATGAAAAAATCTTGACAATGCCAATCATGTTGTGGCTTTTCCCAGATTAATATGCCTATATAGGGAGAGATGGCCAGAACAAAGTTAGCCTGTCTTGTTCAGATAAAATTTAAAATAGAGAAACAATTGAGACATCCTCTGTGTTTTTACAAAAAAAAAAAAAAAAAAAAAACCCAAACAAACAAACAAAAAAAACCCTGTAGATTTATTTTCTTCAGCAGAAAAAAATGTCTTGAGAAGAAAGCAAAAGTATTCCCCAATATTCCCCAGTAACTTCGGTCCATTTTAAATTCTTCCGTGATTCTGTGAATCATATCTATGTGCGTTTTCACCTTGATAAGAAAAGGGAAGTCGGAAATGCTTCAGACATCCATTTTTATTTCTTTGACAACGATTAAAGGGGGTTTAAAACGGGTCTGTTTTGGTAAAGAAATCAAAACGTCCTTTCCTGCTCTTATCCTCTAGTGTCAGATTTTTTGCCGGCTCTACGCCGAGCGAGCGCAGCCTGCATGCAGAGCGGGAGGTTCGCAGGCGTTTGGAGCAGGCTGCGGTGGGCGAGTCTCGTCCTGCAGGGAGTCCCGGGAGGCTGCGAGGGGCTGAGGACGGACCAGCTCCGCCGGCACTCGCAGCCCACGGCTGCTGTAACTTGAAGCTCGGGAAAGGTCAGCGGCCGCGCTCTGTAGTCTGCTCTCTGCCTATCTGTGCCATCTCTTGAAATAACAGCGACTTCCAGGACTCCTTCACCTTCTTCCCTCTCCGGCCCCAGCACCCCTTCCCTCCCCAGTCCTTCTCTGGCACGCATCCTTCAGCGCCACTCTCTTTTCTTCCTTGAGCTTTTCCTGTTGTCATCACAAAGACCTCTATGTCCTTTATTGTACTGTGTCCTCTCGTTGCCTGGCTCAAAGGCTATCTCTGGCTCTGGAGATAAAGTCTTCACTAAGAAAAGGATGGAGATTTAATCTGGGGAAAAAAACGCCATAAAGGGTTAAGAAAAAGAAACATGCTGCTGCCCTGTTTTGGGAACAAATCCACTCTCTCTGTTTTTTAGTCACATAGGTAAGTTCAAAAATTGCCCTTAATTATCTACTCTCTCCTTATCATACCCAAACATTGTGAATTTCCTGAAAAATCTATTTATGATCTGTACCCTTGAAACTTGGAAGCAGTTCATTTGAGAGAAGCTTCCATATTACTCTGCCAAGAGGATTACCAAAATAGACCTGCATTGTTATTTTTGAGTATTCGTGACCCTTCATTCGTTTGTTTGTTTTAAAGGGAATTTTTTGATTGAAGCTGTTTTGCTTTGGTCGACAATGAAAGTTGAAAAGGGTGTTTTAAGCAATAAAAAAGTAATTGTTTAAGTTTGCAGTGCAAATTATTTCAGAGTGATTTGTGTATTTGAAAGAATGAGACTGCTTCTGTAACATGCTACATTATGTGGTAGATCAGGTACTAAAAAATATGTACCATACTAAGAAACTCCACCAATCTGGAACTGGAAATTTGGGTAGAAAAGTAATTTCTTATGTACTTTTAGGGTATAAAATCTTGATTAAATTTTCTTCTGAAATGAAGAAGCCAACCTTGCTGCAAGAGATCTGCTTGGGGGTGCGGGGCCACCTGCAGTTCCTTTTCCCACGTGTTCCTCACAGATGCGCCAGCAGTGGGTCTTTTCATGCTGGGAGTGTTTGTCACTAGCAGGGCCTCCTTGACACCAGCTCAGGTGGGGCACCAGCCTGGTAAGTGGCAGGGGAGGGGGAGACAGGCTTTGCTGTTCACTGACACCAACCCTGTGCAAATCAAACAGCTGTCTGCAGAGAGGCACGGTGGTGAGTACCAGAGTCCCTTCTCTCGACTCTACATGTAGCAGAGGAAGAACCCTGTGCGCTGTCACACCTCAACACTGGTGGCACTGAGCAGTAACAGCAGCCTCTGCTCTTCCTTGCATTGCTAAGTGGTTTTGCTGCAATACACGTTTCACATTTGAAAAAAAGGAAGCATGCAAGCAAACCAAGTGAAGGTTCTTAACCTAATAGAAATATTATGATCAGTGCACAGAATTTAACAGACTTCGTCATTAACTGTTCCCCAGTGACTGCTGAAATATTTGACCAGACTCTCCAAGGAAATTCAGTTATAATTAAGTAAAGAAGACAGTGGGGCCTATTTAAAAGGAAGATATTTGTAGTAAAATAGTTTGAAAATGTTTCTAGGACTGACAGATAATTTCTAAAAACTTCCATGCGCTTTGCCACAATGCTGTTCCTGGTTTCAAAAAGAATCTCGGAATCAAAATAAACTTTGATTGCTGAAGCTACATTACAATTTAGGAGCATCCTTGTATCCACTCTACTGAAGTAACAAATGTCTTCCTCAGCCCCGAGTACCTGCAGCCTATTTCAGGACCAAGCACTGAGGTAGTGCTCTGAACACATATAAAAATGTATTTGTAAATCATAGTGTACACATACATGTTGCCTTCTCAAACATCATGGTACCTATTAATCAGTGGTTCATTTGCATTGCTTGTTCTTTGATTTACTTTTGAAGCTCCTAAGACCCAAGGCAGATCTGAGGTCAAGAATTACAGACATGGTGTGTCCTTCCTGAAAGTTTCACTGTGAGACTTCTGAAAGAAAATTGTCAATTTTCACACAGAGAACAAGTATTTCTTGCCCTTAACAAATGCATAACTATCTGACTATACCATTGTAAAATGCTATTAGATAAATGCCCCTCTTGTAAATGTGGTGGAATTATATGCCATTTACAAGAATATCTACTGAAAACTTATATTTTAGATCCAGAAAAAAATACTTTATCAAATGGTAATTTCTTAAAATTATGGATTATTCCATAACTCCAGAGAACAGACATATTTATAGAAATATGCATGCATTTCTGTCCCCCAAATCTGTGTTTATCTTCCAAAAATGATGACCAAGATGTTGTCTCCATCAAGATATGTGGTAGGATTTCAGGTCAATAAATTAAACGGATATGTCACTGGAGGAAGTCCTAATCTTTACATCTCTTCCACCTTTCCTTTACACTATTACTACCAGAATAGCCCATTTATTTGACAGGTAAAATTATAGTAAAGAGTGATTGATTTTAAATAAAGTCACGACAGAAATTGTGTGAGTGAATGGTAGAAAGTATTAAAGGGCCTTGTAGCCATAGTGAATAACTCTCTTGACTTTTATAGGTTGACTTAGACTCCAATCTAGAAATATTGTTATAAATCCTGCTCATCCTACATGGCATCACAGCTGCCACTTTTTTGTCACCTCTTTCCAGTGAAGACTTTCCATCTAATCTCAGTAGATGATGACCTAGTTTGCTTATTTATATCCTTTTGCTGGGGTACAGCAATGTGATGTACACAGGCTTTTGAAGCTGAAGAAACATCAAATGGCACAGGACACTACAGCATATAAATTATCTAAAGCTACTTAAAAACTTTTCTTTTTCAGCTTCTACAAACCATTACATGCACAAACCAAGAGATTCCCATGCCATGTGAAGACCATGGGTGCCAAAAGCCTTCCCCTGCTCTAATGAAAGTAAGTGTAATAAGAATGATGATTTTTGAGGAAGACAAAAGATTGGATTAATGAATGAACTCCTGTCTAAAGAATACCATGAATTCCATCAGCTTCCCTTCCATGGGCCTGGCACCTTGGGGCCCATTTCTTGGACTTGCTTGCCTTGCATAATTATATTTAGAACAGAAATTAGAACACATTTTTCAACCATTGAAACAAAGGGTTCTGAAATAGCTGCCAGAGTTGACGAAGAAAGAATACAAAACTACTTCTAAGATAAATTTATGAGCAGGATTAAATAGCAAGATATGATGATGATGATCTCCAAGCATGGACAATAATATTTAAGTCATCAGACTTTGTTAGTTTCATGTCTGGACATTCTGATCAACACTAAAATAAATGTGATCTCAGTTCATGAGATGAATTGTGTCACATTAAGGGAAGGCTTCACTTTTCTGCTGGCCACTAGCAGAGACCAAAGATTTTTTTTTCTCTCTTACATTAAACTTGACTCCAAATTTGTTTTGTGTTTGAAGATAATTTCTTCCTGCTCCCTTCTGCAGCAATAAACTGCCTATGGTAAGAACAAGGATATCACATAGGATGTGCTGGGGCTCCTGGCTGCTCTCTTTGGTGCATAAGTAACCACCAGATTTGGGATCAGGAACACATTTTCCCTCATGCCCAGTTGGTGAGGCCCATAGGTGTTTGGAAGGCAGTGAGGGCTTCTCTACAGAGGCACAAATAAATCAATTCCTGCTGGCCTGTGAACAAACCAAACAGCAAACATAGACAGGGCATTGCCAGTAATCTTGATTTCTCTTGCTCTCTTCTTGTGGCACTACACAGTCCTGCAAGAATCTTCACAAACCTTTTTTCTGTGGTATGCTGGGAATTATATGGTTTGTGGTAGATGGAGACATGTGGAACACATGTGCTCAGCATCCTTTTAGGCCTTTTGTCTGGGCCCCAGTCTGTGTGATAGTCTTTGATTCCACAGTATATATATTAAAAAAAAAAAAAAAGAATGGAAGGTAAAAAAAGTCCCAGATTCTGTACCAAATCCAAACAATGCACAGCATGCCTCTCCTCCTGGGAAGAGGACAAGAAAACAAACATTTTATGCATATATGATGGATGCTACCTGTGCTACTTAATGCATTCATAACAATTACTTGCAAACTTCTGGTGATTGAGCTGTAAGACTCTAAAGCACAGACTGGAACAAAGTATGGGAAAGTAGCATGGACAAGCAGAGATTTCACTTTATAACACCACAAGTATTTTTAGCATGCTAAGCATAAATTTCCTTCAATTACATAGATCAGGGAACTCAAAGGTGAATGTAATTGTTAGTATTCCCAGCGTGTGTATCTAAAATATGTTATTTATTGACCATTTGTACCATGAATAAGTGTACTTAAAGACACTTTAGTGTAAAGTGTTACTGTCTGCTAAAGATCTCTTCACTAAATGTTTGTAGAGTCCTGAGTGGTTTGCAAGTCAATTAAACCACTGATGGAACAGAGATAAACACTTCCTATTGAGAAATGTCACATCAGTCTTTCTGCTTCATTTCATTGTGTCATTTAATGCACTGAACAGCATTCAAGTGACACAGCACCAGCTATGATATCATGGCATGGGCTATATAACATGCCGAGCCACGTGCAGATGGATAAACAGTATGGTAGTTGTACCAACTGGCACAGAGAGCAGAGACAAGCTGTCATGTATTTATATTTAGGGCACACTAACCTGCAGCTGGAGTCTTGATGAATGGATTTTCTCCCATGCATTACTCTCTAAGGAGCAGCATGCAGGCATGTGCAATTTAACACCTGCTAGCTCTCCCTTCCTTGAAAATTAAGAAGTGTGGCAACCAGTATTGTCAGGATCTTTTTAGGATTAGGTTTCCTCTTGCTTTCTGCAAATGGGAATGTCAGCAAACACTGTCACTCTGTTCTACTTGATACATTACTCACATTGTTCGGGTTAATAGATAAGGCACTGAAGTTTCAGGAGTGCTAACGTGTTGCAGTTCAGTTAGTGCTTGCAATTTTTCAAGCAGATGAAGTATCTACCTATTATAAACTATCTTTATGAAGAGCTCAAGAGTCCTGATTTCTTAAGAGCTATGGAGTTACAAGGAAGGTTAAAGCATTCTTGGTGAGCAGAGAAACCATATGTCCCTATTTTAATATGAGGCCCCGTGAATTAGGTTTTAAAATATTTGAAAGTTTCCAGATTTTTATTTCATTGTTTAGGTGCTCTACTGGGGTTGCTAGCATGTTGTTTAATAACAGCTAAATATGCCAGAGTTGACTCAGAACTAGTTTTAATCTTGAGTGCTATGTTTCATTCAAGTCTAAATTGTGGAGGAAGTATATAGTAGTATTTAGAAGTATTTTGTGAGATAAAAACAGAAAAAAGATGACAGCTCAATGCACTTGGGAACTACTAGATTTGGTCTTGTACTTTAAAGAAATGTTGGTGTCATATAATTAATACTTTATGATAAATTAATGGAGCACCTTGAAACAGAAATAAACAAGGCTCCATTTCTCAGAAATGTGCTTGCATTACTGTTGAATCAGAGTTTGGCATCAATACCAATGGAACACATGAAAGTGTCCTTTTTTCTTCTACAGGAATATTTTTGGAACTGTGTTTTGAAAATACTGTAGAGCTTGTAGCTGCAGCAAACCAAAGGTGCGCTAGGTAGCCAATATAGCCATGAATGAAACTTGCTGCATTTCCTCATCAAAGCAGTGTCACAATATTTTCTCTGTTCCTCTTGCCAGCTAACGGTGCTAAGCCTCCTTCCCACTGCCCCTGAACCATGCTTCCAGCACTGGGTGTGTCAGATGGAAGAGGGACGTATCCTTCTTTTCCATCCGTGCCTTTGCTCACAGATGCACCTCAATTTGACCTTGATTATTTTCATACATTCATGGCCCTTTTTTTGCAATGCATTTTAAAAACAAAATTAATAATTAAATTGGAATCAGGGAAGTAGGGTTGAAAAGACCTGGAGGCTCCACTTTCTGTTTTTGGGAAAGCAAAAAGATATGAAATGATAAAAAGAGAAATATGCATAGAAAACCAAAGTCAGGGGTTTCTCTATGTTTCTTGTCACCCTACTGTATACAAAAGAAAAGTAATTAAGGTTACGAGTCATGAGAGTTCTTCTTGATGATAAAATTGCTTTGTCAACAAAAGGGCTAAGTATATTAATATATCACATTTCATCTCCTGCTCTTTCTGTCTATATATTATATGCTTGCTCATTTGAGTATAATAAACCCCTAAAATTTACAGCTTCTTCTAGGATTTTTATGTGAAGTTAACTGGAAACAGATTTTACTTGGGAAAAGAAAACAAAACCTACTACAATGTTTGCAACTGAAATGCTTCTGCTTTGGAATCAGTTCTCTGCACAGAGAAGGTTCTCAGTGAACCACTGCTGCTGGGTCTCTCTGCTGTGGGACCCTGTACACAAGGCTCTTTGGCAGATGGGAACACCCCCTCTCACCTGTGCATGTCCTCCTCAGGAGAGCACAGCATCAGGTGTTTGCTTATTTACTCTCCTTTTGGACCTTTGGCTTGACCCATCATTGCTCACCCTGACTCATCTCCAGCAGGAAGGGTGGAGGTATCTGTCCCAGAAGAACCAATCTGGTGGTTACAGAGTTCTTCTGGGATGTGGGAATTTTGGAGTCAAACTCTCTGAGGCTGAAGATACAAGCCAGACTTCCTGCTTCCTGGATGAAGGGACTATGGCATCACGCACAATGTGAGCACGGGTACTTTCTTCTTCATCCAAGCTTAAGGAAATAGATGACATAACACTGCTTCCCTGAGCACAGAAAAGCATTTGAAGCTCTAAAGCTGTTTCACAAGGCTGCCAAATGCAAGCAAGAGAAAAATATTCCCGATGCCTCTTTTTTTCAGTGCTCATTGTAGTTCATTTTGAAAGTCCTGTCATGCTGAGTAGAACACTGACAGGAATTCTTGGGTGCTCACCTCTATCAGTTCATCCTGCTAGGTACCTCACCCAGAAATTCCCCTCCACAGCCAGGTGTTCTAGCCTGTGGTGTGGGTTATTGCAAGGCTGAAATTCCTTCTGGTGCCTTGGCCTTAACAAGGTTCTTTTAAAGTAATAGACACTCAGCATTGGTGTGGGCCAGCTGCTTCAGTACATTCCCATTCTGTCGTGGACAACACGGGTGCTGAAGGTCGCCAGGAGGTCACCTAGAAAGGCATTCGGGTATGGATGAGTGCAGGCACAGATGCAGCTGGCCACAGAGCTCTTCCAAGAGAAAAATCTCAGATCTGCAGTAACCAGAATCCAACCCAAGGCCTGTAGGAGTCAAAACAGGTATTGCTGTCTTTGACGTGAAGGAGCCACTCCATTAGCTGCAGGAAAAACCATGAACTCTTCTTTCCAGCACAGGCCAGCTATGCAAAAGCAACATTAAGCCACTTCACTGTTAAGACTTTAGAACAGATTAACATGAAGATTATTGGGAAATCAAAAGAAAATCTTTAGAAATGACTACACTACACTAGGGATAACAATACATATTAAAGGGAATTTTCAGAGAGCTTGGATAAAATAGTAAGTACTATAACATTTTGAAAGAGGCAGCATCTTCTAAGAATTTCACCAAGAGCCTGGATTTTTTTGTCTAGCGGAAAAAGGAAGTGTGAAATAAAACCTGAGCAAATCGATGAATCTGTAGTATAATGCTGCAGCAAGCCAGTCTTAGGGCAACATCTCCAACTGCAGCTACTGAGCCCAGAGGCATTGCCTCACAGAATGTGTGACGAAAGTCAACAACACACGTGATCTGTCCTTTCATACCTTAAATCCTGCCCATCTTAACCTTCTAAATTGCCACAGCAGTCATGTCACAGTTTAAAATATATCTTTCCCGGTTCCTTATGTTTGCTACCCTGAGAGTTACTCTTGAGGCTAGAGGAAGGCAGGAAGTTAGGTGCTGTTATTTTTTTCCATGTATATGTAAAGCTTAATAGACTAAACTAGGAGGGTCAACAATAGGCGAAATTAAACAGTTCTAAAAATGAACTAGACAAGAGGAAACAATTATAGGGCAGCTATTTGGAGGAAACAAGCACTGGGTGGTTCAGTCGCTAACACAATGAAGGAGACAGCCCATGATGGTGCTTCTAAACCCTTCCTGGTCTGATATTCCCAAACTGTCCAGTGTTGTTTACTTGCCTGGAACACTGCCACAGACACATCCTGATAGGTCAGAAGCAATCCTCGGCAATTGCTGTGAGAAATAGGAAGCAGACAAAGAGGGCAGCAGTAAGTGACATCTGCTCCTTTGAGGAGCAGCGAGCACTTTCCTCTCTCTGGGTTGTCTGAGGCAACGCCTTTTGTCAAAAAATAACTCCAGGAGTTATCATGGATTTCAGAAAACATCGTCATATAACATTTAGGGTTGTCCAGGTCTGCTTTTAGGACATCAAAAGTGTTTGGTAGTATTCTTGCTGCCATACCCCCAAATCATTAAAGCAGTATAAACTGGTGGGGAAAAAAAGAGACATCACCTTAAGCCAAAAGCACTGACTGGAAACTTAGAAGACTTGTCCTGGTTGTTGTGTTGATACAGAGTTACACTGACTGAATCCTCAGAATGTTCAGCTTTCCACCTGCGACTAGAGTTCTTGCTTTCTCCTTGTCCTTTAAATGATACATTCAGCTGCAAGGGGTTTGTGGCAGGCACTGTCTCACGCTGGGTATTAATACTTCACATGCCACAGCAATACTAGGTTTCACACTGCCATAACAATAACAGAGAGACTCTTGAGTCCCTCTGCCTTACTGCTAATTAATGAACTTACCTGTTAAACCCTCAATCTGTACAATAATCAGTTTTATTTTTAGTGACAGACATTTGCCAGGCTCTCTGATGTCTAGCTGAAAGTTAATGATTAAAAAAAAATGGGTTTTTTTTGAAGGCATGGAAATGTCAGAAATGGAAAGTGCAAAGAGCCCAACAGATGTGTTACGCAAATATCTATTGATAAGCAGGACAAAGATAAGAGACAATTTCCCTAATGTCATTTTTTTTGTGCCTCCTAAAAAGTTTCTAGTAAGTGAAGGTAATCTAAAAACTTTCATTCAAAAGGATAAATAAAAAAACAATGAAGTGTTTTCAAACCTCTGCTCTGGAGAATTTATAGAAGACATTGTGCATAGATGTTCTTGTCTGTCAGGTTTTATGACGTGAGGTGAGAGTGGTGGGTTTTTTAATCCAGAAAACAATATAGACCACAACTATATAATCAGAAACTTACCACATGGTTATTCCTTTTTTTCTGCAGACATTTTAATTGCAGCTGCAAGAGACTGAAAAATCCTGCCTGATAAGCGAGCTTTTCTGCTTTAAAAATACAATGGAAAGCTACCATGCATACACAAAAGCTCATTAAATTAAATGCTAGGGATTATCTCTGAAGGTAAGTGAATATAGAAGGTAGGTGGAGATAATGAAAGCAGGATATTATCCCATTAACATTTGTTCTGTTACTGCACCCACTTTGCTGTCAGTTCTCATTAGCATCCCACCAGAAAGTTACAGACTAGCTGGTAACTCCAGCACCTCTGCTCAGCCGGCCACTCCTGCGGAGTGAGGAAAGGTGCTGATGGCTCCGTGTCAGGGCACTCACAAGCCAAGGAAAAGTGCACGCTGCAGCTGAGGCTGCAGAGAGGTGCCTGATACGCCCTTCTCAGCACAGCCAAATGCTCTCGGTGATGCAAAAGCTTTGCTCGGGTCCTACCAAAAAGGTATATGCTCTTTCAAGGTTTCATTGCCTCACACCATCCATGCAGCTGCTAATGGTACTCCTTCAATTGAAAAGTGATTTAGCATGATGCACGTATCCCAGAGCACACACAACACCTACAGACCCCTCTCTATTACCTAGGAACTCAATGTACTCTTTAAACACAGGCTGGCAACAAGGGTGGTGCAGTGCTATGCGGGCCCTGGGGCAGCTCAGGGAATGGAAGCAGGAGAGTGAGGATCCTCCCGTGACTCCCGGGCTGCAGAAGGGGCCAAGGGTGACCTGGCAGGGTCTGCAGCTGTGTCCCTCACTCAGGCTGCCCGGGTCTTCCAGAACAGGAAAGTCAAAGGGGAAGACTACAATAGGACAGCTCTGCTCTGTCCCTGGCTCTGCCCTCTGAAGTTCCCCGGGGAACAGGAGAAAGGCATTTCACTGCTCTCCAAGGGTTTTTTTTCTGAAGAATCACAGTCAGGGTGATGGAAAAATAAGGGCCACTGGGAGCTAGTTCTTGGGACTTGTTCAAGAGACTGAGTTAGAGTATTCCTTTCCTAGAATTTGAAACCATTTCTGCACATACAGACTGACCTTGTTTGTTCATCTGGTTAAGCACAGACTTTCATTCCTCCTGCAGAAGATGAGAGAGTAGATCTAGAGGGAAAGAAAGCATCCATGGAAGAGTCCTTATGGTGCCCCCAAACTGGTAGCAATTATTACATGACAGTAGAATTTGCAGGAGAAAGGGGACCCTGTAATTGACTGGCAGTCAATTCATTGCTAGTCCTGCTCATTGCCAATTCATTGCTAGTCCACTTTCAACCAGTGCCCTCACTGTTTTTACCTCTTTCTTCCCTCCCATTCTTTCCCTTGCCTTTGGAGTTTCTCCTGTGATTCCTTTCCGTTCCTTGTCTTTCTGTGAAACTAATCTCTTCCTAATTAAACCGTATCCCAAGAACCAAACTCCCAAATCCATTAATCACTGCTCTCCCCGGTTTTATGTTTTAGTTTTCCCTTACCCCATCTCTAGTTTGTTTACATACATTAAAAAACCTAATCTGTTGAGGTGGGGAAAGCCCATTATTCCCTGTTTCTATTCTAAGTCTCTTTTACCTCTTTTCTTTCCTTCTCTCACCCCCTAATTGCCCCTAGGGCCCCAAGTCTTATAAACAAAAATACAACTGTATTTGGCTTTGAAGCACATATCAGCCCCATACAATAAGATGCCATACAGATCATACCTATAGGCTATGCTTCATTTTTTAAACTGTTTTCCTTCCTCTTCCCTGCTCCTGTTTTCATTGTCTCTCTGTTTTTGTTTGTCTTCTCTGCCCCATTTTTCATCCAGGACCTCTCTCTTCTTCACCCCACCCTTACAGCCTCACCTCGGAGGAATGCAAACCAAATAACCATTCAAGACTGGTGAACTTTAAAACCCATGACATTCAAGTGGGTTGGAAATGAGACAAAACAATTTCACCCAACCCTTGTTTAGGACCCTGAAGAGCAGCTCGTTGTAGCTTCTGGGTTAGTGTGTAGAAGGATGTGCTGCAGCATGTCTCCCTTTCATAAGGGAAACACTGGAATGTGGCTGGGTACCAAAAAGCCTGTTGCAACATGGTTTGTTAGAAGGACACCCTGGATTCCCCACGCACATCTCATACACAGGGTTTTTCAACTCACCTTCTTTGATAGTGAGCACATGGAAATGGCAGGATGAGTCTTGCTGATTGCTTAAGCGGAGTAATTTTTTAGGGTAATGAATAGACTAGTTAGCAAATCTGCTTGGCCGAAGTTGAAAATCTATCCCAAACTACTAAATAGCGCTTTGTTTTCTTGAGTGAGAAAACAAAATTAGAAGGACTCCCCAGTTCTCATTTTCTTGCTTTTTATAAACCATTTCTTAAGGCTGCCTAAGAAAGACACATACCATCCCTTTATTGTCTTCAAAAATCACATCCAAGCTGGGTCCAAAATGCATTTTATTTACTTAGCGAGTAGTTTAAACAGTGTCAATATGAGCAAAGCCAGGGTGCTGGAGTCTGAGACATCAGGAGAAGATACTTTCCCCTGTGTCCCCAGCGTGTCAGGGCTGCAGGCAGCAGCGACAGACCCTCGATGTGGGGGCTTCCAGACAGTGGGGAGCATCAGTGGGTCCCCAGACTAGAGAGGTCCCTGCCCACGGTGCAGCAAGAGGGGACAGGGGTTCCAACACGGGCGCCAGAAGGGCCAGTGCTGTGCCACTGCACGCAAGAGCAGCAAAAGCCCACCCCTGCCCATTGTTACTCAGCTGTCTCCCTTCTCTCTCTTCACACGCAAAACCAGGCTTGCAATTGTCACAGTAACAAAGCTGGAACTGAATTTCTTCTCTGGAAAACCTTGAATATCAGTTCTAGTTTTGGCTCTTATAGGATGAAGCTGTTCTTTTTACAGGAAGGGGTGGAGATAATTTCTTGAAAATGAGCAAACAAAGTGAAAATGAAATATTTGAAACTACAAGAGAAAGAAAATGCTTGAATCCAGATTCAAGCAATAACAGATCTCTAAGGGGCATAAATCTAATTTTCCATGCAATTAGTTTCAAATCATGATAAATGACAGATGCTTTCATTTATTTGGCTTAATTGTGACAACATTCTTTTTTTTCTATATCCCTCCAGGCCTGATCCAAAATCTACTAGTGCCAGTGGAAAGACTCCCACTGCCCTCAAATGGGCTTTGGATCAGGCCCTAATTAATCTAGGACAAACCAATAAACTCAAATACTTAAATTGTTTTATTCTGGGTCTCAAACCATACTTTTTTTTCACTCTGTGTTTACCAGAAAAGCTGTGAATAACTTAGACCCCTTCATTTAGGAAAGTTTAACTGTATTAGTTTATATAAAAAGCCCCCAACAAGTTAGAAACCTGCCCTGGAAACACATTGTGTTAAGAAAAAATAGGAAAAGTGTACAGTCTTTCCATAGACACAATGCACACATTTCAAACATCACAAAAAGCATACCCAGGAATCTTCCTTCAGCAGATCCTTGGTGTTCACTAATGATAGTCTCCTGTATGTCTACCTATACCACAGCAGCTGATGTATGTATGATATATAAAAGAGTGTGTACACAAGGATGTGTTTTAAATATACCTATAAGCAACTATAATTTTTATTGATGTAAATAAACTACGCTTGCTGAAGGATATTTTTTGTTGATATAATTATATCTACATTAGAGTTCTTTTGGCATGACTATGTGCTTCAGGTGAATTTTTCACACATCATAGCAGAGCTGGCAAGACTTTTAAGGGTTATTAAGTCGTAGGCTGGATAACATTTTAGTTGGCAAGGTGTAAGCTTCTTGACTTGCTCTGCACGAAGATGATACAGTAAAATTTACCTAATGAGCACACTGGGGAAGGCACTTGGTTCAGATGCTTAAATAAAAATCTTGCATCCATAACAGATTTAGTGCCAATCAAAAATTTTTATAAAAACTAAACGATGCAGAAAAGGTACACAAACAAGTGCAGACAGCTGCCCTTTCCCTCTGTTTATAATTAGAGCAGACAGCACCCTACCTAGCTCACTCTGTTTTAGAAGTCAGGTAGCCAATTTATTATTGCCACATACTCTTCCAGCAATGTGGTTTATTAGCCTGGGCTTGCTGCCATGAAAGCACAGCCTCATGACGATCAAAGTAGATCTGGTGTATGTTTGGCTAGCTCAGAACAGAGCCATGTAGGAATCAGCTGCATTGCTATACTGGGTGGGACTTCTGGTCCAAAGTTAGAGGTCCACCATGTAGGCATCTAAGTCTGAGTTAGTTATCAAGGCTCTTTTTAGAAGCAGTGAAGAGAAATGGGCACATCTGGGGTTCAGTTCCTCTCACTTGCAGGTGCATGTCTAAAGTCAGAGGAATTATGTGTGCAGCCAGGTGTATAAACTTAGATGGGGTGATCTTCAACCACCTCCATAAATGGCTGCAACTGGGGCTTGACAATATGGAAGCTGCACAGGTTTAAGTGAAAGAGAGATGCTGCAGCCACATGGAGCTATGGGCACAGCACATAGTTGGGATGTGTGCCTATGGATAGTGAAACCTAGTGTTTTCGAGGATAATTCTGCAAAATTCGTTTTTGGAGACACATCAAATCATTATGTTGGTGCTGTAACTACTTCCCTGGGGAACCTGTTCCAGTGCTCAGCCATGCTCTGGGTGAAAAACTTTTTACTGATATCCAACCTAAACCTCCCCTGACTCAGTTTCATGATGTTTCCTAAAGTCCTGTCACTGGTCATGAGAGAAATGAGTGAGAGTAATTGCAAAGGCAAATTATGTTCTAAGTGATGAAGAGCTCCCAGATACTGAGGTTTTCTCCCTGCATGGAGTTCCAGTGAAATGGAGGATGGCTGTGTCAGCAGCCAATCTTCTTACTTAATCAGATCATTTGCAGGAAAATAGCCAGCACAATCTTAGGTTAGAAAACATTTGCGGGCTTTCAGCAGCTATCTGGTATGAGATGTAAACCTCCCAAATGAATAAGCTGTGTGTCAGACACTCCTCACCGAGCTTGAAAGAAAAACATTCTAAAAGCCTGTTCACTCTGTAAAGTTCTGTATGTCCTATCTGGTAATTGGCACATCTCTTCTGTGAAACACCCTGTTAAATAAATTCATTTGATCTAAGCAGTTTTTGCCAATGGTTCAGACAAGTTAACCTAGTGCATCTTTAAGGACTAAATCTGCAGAAAGAGGGGTTTATTTTATTCTGAGGCAATACTTTTAACAAATCTCGGCTGCATGGGAATGAATAAATGGGTGGCTTTAGAAGGTGCCAGCCAGAGCCTTTGATGTGTATTTGATTTTTAGATATACCTTCATGTTGTAAAGGCACCTCCTATTTCCCTTTACAAGGAAAATAGAGTTTCTGGGTGGAATCCTTCATGCTCACTGGTGACCAGATAATCCTAATACTCAGCACATTTCAAAGTTGGGGTTCTTTTAATCTGTCAGTATTAAAGTCTGCTTCACAAATTTATCTCATTACAATACATAGAGGTCAAAGCAGGTTATTCATATAAATTTGAATCAGGTGTGTTATTCAACAGTCTTTCCTGTCTTGTTTGGCTTCCTGGATAACCACCACCTGAGTATGTGCACATAAAAGTAATCAAATCCAAATCAGCAGCCTGCCTACCTCTGTGATTTATTTCATTCCACCTGTGGAAAGATTTTTCAAAGTTCTCACAATTCAGTCTTTTAACGGAAACAGCAGATTACTTTCCTGATGAAGAGGGGTAACATTTTTATAAACACCCCAGGCATTTCAGATTGACAATGCATAGTAAGAAGGACTCTAAGCACTAGATGCAACTTCTACACTTTAACCAAAGGCTACTTAGAAGAAACTATTTCCTCTTCTATATAGGAGACAGTTTTTCCGTCCATTGATTCTCCCTACTAAGGCCACTTACGTACCTGGACATGCCCAGCTTTTTAATATTGGTCTTGCAGTTTTTGAACAACTCTCCATCAGTGTAGCAAGTAAATGTCATAGGGATCACTAAAGTAGGGTTACATAAGTCAAAGAATACCATTTTATGTAATTTAAAATGGTGTAACTCTCCACACTGTTCTTCTTGCCTTCAGATATTTGTTCATCCAGCTTTGAAAGAACAGTTAGAACCATAGCCCTGGGGGCTAAACTAACAAATCTTTGACCCAGCTACATACAAATAAGCTAGTGTTTACTCTCTGTTTGACAGCTTGGCAACAAATTTCACCCTTGGTTTCACCAAATCCTTCAGAAGAAGTTGCATTTATTTTGACAGCCGTTGTTTAGCCAGGTATAGTGTGTCCTACCAGATCAACCCAAAGTTTCCTCAGGTAAATGCATGCCGTAAGGTGAGACGCAGGTCAGGGGATGATTAAAGGCTGTATGTCTGGCCTGGGGATGCCAAGGTGTGGGTGTCACGCACCCACGTTGTTCTCAGGGCAGCTCAGCACCCAGACGCCCTTCCCTGCCCAGAGGACCTGCCTGCCTCCAAGGTGGGCCTTTCCCCAAGGAGCGCGCGCCGGCTGGCCCGCGGAGCACGGCTGCCTGACACGGCTCCAAGGCACGCCGGGGCTGGATGCAAACCCGTGCTGAGCCAGCCTGGCCTCTCCTGTGAGGGGCATGCGGGGCCAGCCTCCTCTGCCTCCCAGTGTGGGTTTGCTCAGGGCCCTCACAGGAACCCCCCGTTGCCATCAAAATGCTTGGACCGCTGTTCAAAAGGCATTATAAGGGCTCAAATCAGAGTAAGGTCGACACGAAGCATCACTGGACAGTTATTTTGTGACTTTAGCCTGACTTTTTTATCCAGAATTCTGGAAACCATGTGCTTGATCTCTGGTCAAAAGCCAGGCTGGGCTCAGCTGTCACCATAACGGGTAGATAGGAGTTCTGGTGGATGCACAGTGGTTTTCCTAACTTCAGTACATCCACTTGAAAATGAAACAGTGCTGTTACACTTGGATTTAGTATTTCCAGAACTTAATGTCAGTGGGCAATTAGTCACTGGAGAATGAGATAAATACTGGCCTGGAAAAGGGACCTCATGAGATGAGTCAGCAGATCAGCCTCTGCTCTCTCCCCTACCAGGCAAATCCTTACTCAAATCCAAATTAGAGTATTCTATAAACTGGTAATCCAGGCAGAAGTTCTGTAATGGTGTGAAGTAAGAAGAAGGGATATTCCTAAATGTTTTACCCATACACTCATCCCTAGTGTAAGGAGCTAAGTTTCAGCTCTCCAACAGATGTATGTCAAAGTTCACATAATGTTGTGTTAAGTGTTCATCATTTGTATTCATAAACTAAACTTATGCCACATTTCTTATTAGAATTTAAAAGAATGAATGAAGCAACGTTTCCTCCATGGAAATTTCTTGGCACAAGTTCTTGGGTAATTTCAAACATGATTTTTGAAACATCTTTTTAAAAAACAGAAAGTCAGTGCATATTTATTTGGCCTTAGCTATGGATAGATTTTCATCCTCTGGCCTAAACCAAAAAAGCTACTCCCCTGAGTGAAAGGAGATTTATTTGCTGTGATTTCAAGGCCAAGATCTTATTGAGCTCATGTCCACCACTGGCTATTTTCATCCATACAGACTTTGTCCCTGTTGTCCTGTTACAGGTTCACTGTCAGCACCCCAGAAACCACTATCACCCTGACAGCCCACTTTCCTTCTTGCACCTCCAGTCTCATTGCAAAGGCAATTCATGCATAGGGGCAGGGCTCTCCTCACCCCCACTACCATTCAGTGGGACCCACAGAGCCAGAAAGCCCACTCCCCTCCTGGACCCTGGTTTGCAAAGACTCCCTGACACCCTTCTGCACCAGCCCCAGGCTTTCCATGTCTGATGAGCCACTGGCCACAAAAGGATGGAGATGAAGACGACTCTTGCAGGCTGCCTGTGCATAGGTGCAGCTCCACTAGCACTGGCTGATCAAGCACACTCCTCCATCCCCTGCTCACACCCAGCAGAAGCTGGTCCTCTCAGCCTGGTGTTGCGAATGTGCAAAAGCACTGTCTGCAGCCACTGTGTGCAAGCAGGCAGGCAGCAAACAAACAGCATAAAAGGGTGTGCTTTTTCGTTGGATGCAAAATACTCCCCGTGAGGTATGGATTTTGGGACGTGTGGTGTTCTGACTTGCCGGTTGCCTTCTCTCCAGCTCACTCCCAGAGCAGCAGCAAGAATGGTATGCAGAGGGGCAAGACAACTTTTGTCCACACTTGTGTCCTTCAGCCTGATTGTCCAGCTCCTGGGGACAATTGTCACTAACACGTGCCAGAGCACCCTAACCTGACACCATCACTCCTTGCCAGACAGCACTGGACCTCTGTACTCATCCTTTTCCCCCAGGTCCTGCCAAACACTCTGAGGCAGAGGTTCCCCTTTCTGCCCCCTGTGTCCTCCACCAGCCAGCCAAGCCCAGCTGTCTTGGTTCAGACAGATTCCTTTGCTTTGGGAAAAGCAGCCTCTGAACACGTCTGTGCTGCAGAGAGACAGAGAGCTGGCCAGGAGGACAGAGAGCTGGCCAGGAGAACGTCTTCCAGGGAGTGGGGCAGGGTGCTGCCCTGGCTCCTGGCTTGCACTGCTTGCACCTGGGTAGTCATAGCATTGGCATCGGCCTTGCTAAGGCTGGAAGGTATTGAAGAGGCAAAAGTGATGCTGATGTTTCTGAAAAGGCCTTGCTGGGGCTGAATTAGGTGTGAGTCTCATCTTGGAGAGGTGAACCACAAGCCAGCTGGCCTCCTGCTGCCAGCATGGTGGGGCTGGACCCAGTTCCTCCTAAAACTCCAAGGACTAGCATGATGGGGCACACATCTGGTGATCAGAGGGTGGGGAGAATCTAAAAGAACTGAGAAATAGGCTCCAGAAGTGCTGTGACCTTTGCAGGCAGTTGGTCTGGACCTATTTTGTACTCTCTTCCTGGCCTCACCTTTCTCCTCATTTCTTCCACGTCTTAAAATTGCAGCCAAAACACTCCCCAGATGCCTCTTACTAATACCTTCATGTGGACTGTCCTTTCCCAGGACCTCTAACATACTCAGGCTACTGTGTTGGCAAGAGAAGGAGTCACACTTCTACGCTCTTTTGGTTTTGAAGAAATGCCTCTATGGAGATATCCTGAGAGATGTCTGGGGAAGTTGTCTTATAGAGGGAGAGCCTCAGCCCAGGGAACACCCTGGGAGTTGCATCCCTTTTGCCACTGCTTCTTTTATTTGCAACAAATGGTGCTCAGAGTGTCCTGGTAATAATTTAAATGATCACTGACTTTGTTTTTCAGTGTGTCTGAGATAATCCTCGAGCTGCCTCAGGACACCTGCAAAGCGAATTTCTTTACACACCCAGTTCTTCCATGGGCTAGGAGCTTGAGCTAGTCAGGGCAGCAGGTCCAACAGCATGGACCATAGGGAGGCTTGGGGATACTGTATTTTGAAGAGGGTTTTTCTATTCAAAGATTTTTCTATTCAAAGGCCTAATGCCTTTTTCCTGCATTTCTTCTCAGTCTGTTGGCTAAGTAGCCAGTCCTGGTTTGAAGGCTGACTTGAGCTAGTGCTGGACTAAATGCTGTTGATGCAGTTGGCACATCGCAGTGTGGAAGAACAGCAAACGCCTGTCCTCCATGGAGCTCTTCTATGAGGATCCTGGAAACTGAAGGTAATTTCCCTCTTTCAGAGTATTTTTGTGAATCCTGGAGGACTGCAAAGCATCACTCATAAATGTCCTGACCCATGGGGACGGGCGACAAAGCTGCCAGTTCATGACTCCCAGCCTGTGCTACTTGGGAGAACACTTGTGTTTTATCCCAGGCAGTATTCATAGGCTTTGCCTCTGGGTTGGGAAGCTATGTCACATTACTGACCTGCATCTCATCTCCCAGCTTGGTGAGGTGGGAAAGGATGAGCCACAATTCCTGTCACGCCAAGGTGTGTGCAGTACCAGTGAGGGCCACCGCCACCGCTCGGAGATGACAAAAGAGAGCCCGTGCCCGTGCACTGTGCCCAGCCTCCTGGCCCTGAAGCCTGGGCAGAAGAAAGAGGAGAAGGTTTCTCAGAGCGTGCAGGCAAGCAGACAGGCCAGCTGTGTGTGGGTGGAGCCTGGCTGCTGTGTCCTTGTGGGCGGCTGGGCAGAGGCACAGACAGCCCTGGGCAAGCGGCGCAGAAGGCGGCTGGCCCAGAGCTCTCTTGTCTGGCCAGGGCTTTTCCCTATCCCCTGCCTTTGCTGGAAGGTACTGGTGGATAATGTAGTGACTCAGGCAGTGCTTATGTGGTCTGCTGCATTTCTCCTGGGGACAATAGGTGTTTTGATTTTGTGGTTTGGGTTTTTTCTTTTTTTTCTTCCCCCTTCTGTCAATAACTGGAATGAAAGGTCAGGAGAAAAAACTAGAAAGAAGGGGAATAGAAATATTTATAAAGTGAATAAGCCTCTGGCTGGGAATCCTGGCTGATATCTATTTTGCACAAAATTCTCTGGTAGCTTTTACTGTCAGAGATGACCAGGGCTGACAACTCAAATACCAAAACCACAGCAGGGCCGAACTCAGTCCATTCCCTGGACGGAGAGCCAGATTCTGGAAAACATAATGGGAACTGGCAATCTCCACAGGTGTTTTAGTAGACATATAATCCAAATCCATGTATTTAACTCAGCATGCCCAGTGAATAGCTTATTTGTATTTCAACTGCACAGTTGAGGCTTAATTGAATCGGTACAAATCTCCCTCTAACTAAATAAGGTCTCAAGGCAGCATCAGTTTGAGCCTGCTTCATGAGGCAGGGCAGAAGTTTTGCCTCCTTCTCCATCTACTTTCTAGCAACCTGACAACACATCTGTCACCTCTCTTGTCAATTTGAACAGGAACCAGTCATTTCGAGGTAGCATTAAGAAAGCTTTGCATACTTACAAATTAGCTTGTCAGTTACCCATTTATTTTTTGGTGTGTCCTGTCGATGCATTTTTGGTAATTCGAAACAGGCAAAGATGAATGTCCAGAAGATCCAAGAGGAGAAGATTCTAGTAATTAGGGTGGAAAATAGTCTGGGCTTGTAAAAGGTTTCCTCCAAGAGCACAGAGAATAATAACTTAGTTTTAAAGAGGCTGTAGTGCCAACATTTATTTAGGTTAGTAACTACATCTGTGGGGAAAAAGAAGACTCTAGACTCTGAACTGAGTAGAAAAGGACAAGTAGTTCAACAGGTTTTCTAGCTTTTCTTCTTTTCAGTGCTCTGTAAAAAAGCATGAGATGGAAAGGGGTAGAGATGACAGGAAGAAAACCTTAAACCAAGTATTTTCTAAATCTCAAATTATCAAAAACTCAAAAATTAGTCACTGTGTCTTCCCAAAAATTACCATGTATCTTACCATTTTTGGCCAGCTCTTATGGACAAAATATCAAACATGATTTTTCAAGAATAGAGTCACAAGAAAGGACCAAATCAAACTTTGGCCATAGGGCACAGACATGTCATTGAACTAATTTCCTTCTATGTTCACTGAAAGCACATACTGCAATTGGATTAAACTACAGGAAAAAGGATGTGGGGCCTGAAGAGATTAATTTTTGAGAGAAGATTTAGATAAGAGGTGTTAAGTGTATTTTTAAAAAGAAGACCATTTCTAATAATTAAGAAATTTATGTAGTGCAGATACGTATATCAAAAAAAGGAAGAAATATGCAGGAAAATCTCTTTACAGTAAGATGCACAGTTCCTTGTGGAATTGTCTCCCACAATAGCTGGTAAAAAAATAGTAATTTTTTTTAGATCTGACCAAATACCAGGCCCCAGGGCAACCCTGCATAATATTGACCATTTCTTTCTTTCATGGTTTTCCTCTCATAAAGATCTCATTTTGCTTTCAAAATGAAGCAGGCGAACTAGCATGGCAAATCTGATACAGACAGATTAAAAACAGGTGAAAACAAAGTCAGAAGGTGCTATCAGGACCTTTCCTAAACTGCAGGGGTGGCAGCCTGACCAGTAGGCTCACCAGTCCTGATACCTCTGCAGGAATTACCGTGCTTCATTATGCAAGAGCAGAAAATACTCTGCTCACCTGGCTCCTTTTTGCTCATCCGCTGCGCAGAGGTTAGACAGCAGTGAACCACCAGATCTTATCAAAGGGTAAAAAGAAATGAGTAGGTTTGTGAACAGCAGAGCCAATGCAGCCTGGTCTGCGAGGAATTGTGTCTTGTGGTTGGGTTCTGATGTCTAACAAGGTGCGAGCTTTGCTTGTAGCTTTAAACACAAGAGAAACACTTATTCACCATTGCTGTCTCCCACGTGAATTCTCTAATGCTTCATGAAGGGTGAACCCATGAACACTAATTTCTTAGAACTGGATTTCTTGGAAATAGTCTTTTTTGTTCTTTAATCTCTCCTCCCCATCCTTTGAGACCTCTCTACAGCTAACAAATTTAGTGAACATTGGTTGTTTATGCCCAGGTCATTTCTTCCCCCCCCACCAATAGTCTCTGCTCCCTGGAGGCTTTCATGGGACCAGAGCAGAGAGCTGAGTTGTCCAGAAAAACTGAATTAAAAAAGCCAGTGGGCCAGTTCAACAGAGTGGGCCAGATCAACTACAACATGTTCTGGCTCCCTCAACTAGGCTCCCCCCAAATGCTTGAGCCAACAGAAGGCAGGGGACAGCCCAGGGCATGAATGGTGGTTTGGGGCAGGATGGCAGCTCAGCAGCTTCCTCCAGCAGCTCTCTTCTGGCAGCTGGTGATGAGCCTGTGGTATAAAAAAACACGCCTGGAAGTGTTAAATAGTAGTCCCTGAACAAAGTTCACTGGCTGAATCCAGACAGTGTGTGTTCACACCTACTCGTGGGCAAGCCTGGGGCTACCCATCAGGTACAGGGACTAGGCTGGGCCAGTGGCTGTTTCCCTGAGAGAAAGCATGTCCTTGCCAAAGCTGGTTTACAACAAGCTCAGAGGACACGCTCAGAGGCATTGCTTTATTCTCAGATAAAGTCAGTTTTTAAGCAAATGGAAATCTGGATATGAAGAGTTGCAAAAAGAAGTGTAAGTGTTAAAAGGGAGCTGTCAGGTTTTTCACCAACTGCTGGTCCCACTCCCCTCTCAGTTCCATACTCTTCATTCCCAGGGCAGGATGTAAGGCCTGGCAGCTGCAGCTCTCTGGTGGGAACAGAGAGACTTTCAGGCCACAATCCCCAAAATATTGAGTTGCCTAAGTTGTCAGACCTCTGTGTGCTCAAGATCTGGGCAAGACATTAAGGTGAAAAAGAAACCGATGCTGATTTCTGCCTGTCTGAGTCTGTGTGGCAGAAATGGGTAGCTGGTGGTGAAGATTTCTTTTTGTGGATTAAAGTTGACTGCATGTGATGCTCTGGTCAGAAATGATATGACCACCATAGAGGAACTGTAAAGACAGCAAAATTCTGGCAAGCTAAGGAAACCCATGGTAAACCATCTATTTAGATAAGTATAATTCTCATACATAGCATCTGCCTCAGTCCACACAGTTCCTGGTAAATCCAAACGCTGTTTCATAATAAACCCCATTGCTTTTAAATGTCTTACTTTCAGTGCTGCTTCCTAAAGTTATCTTATCAGACATCATTTTAATTGATTCTATGATACTGCCCTGGTAGTGTGAGTGCATTTGTTTTAGCTGTTTTGTGTACCAATGCCCAATTTTAAAGCTCCTCCACTTTTTTTCCTTTGCTGTAGTAGATGTGGCAAGCATGCCCCAACTGATTTAGCTTTGTCTGCTTGTCTAGTCAGTGAGGTCTGGAAAAATTACATTCACACAGAAATGCTGAGTTAATAATGATGAGGTGCTGAAAAAGTTTTGGGCCGCTTCCAAGTCTGTGTTTCCGAAAATGAGACCCAATGTAAGAACTACAGACTCTGAAAAATATGAAAATCAGATTCACTTTTTAACCTTACAAGGGGCTTTTTCTTAATTTCAGAGGAAATTCTGTTCAGTTACGCACATGAAACTTCAACAATGTGAGGATGTAATCCTGTAATTCTTTGTCAGACAAGTCTCCCATTGACTCAGTGATTTCAAAGGCATTGGTGCCTGTGTATGAATGGCAGGATATGGTGCAAATTTATGATCATGAAGAGCTTTACTCTGTACTTTCACATTATTTTTTTTAATTCACTTTATGGGAACATGATGGGAAAAAGATCCTGGCTTCAATTCATACAACTGGAGCTCTGCCACCCACTTCCGTGGAGCCAGGTTTCCCACACGTTCTGCTTTTTGCTAGATAAACAACTTGTGGACAGCATCCCTGGAGTGAACCTTGAAACAGCATCCAAAATCACCAGAGAGCAGGTGATTGATTTTAAGCAAATACACAAATTGGTTTCTTAGGAGAAGGAGAATCAAGGGTGTGTGGCATAATGGCACTGAGACAAGAAAGTTCACTCTGCAGAAAAGATCTCACAGTGCAGTGACTGTACCTGACAGAGACAGCTTATGGCAAACGTCCTAACTTCCTTATCCTCCCAACCTCCCTTCTTAATATGAACTGCCTTGATAGGAGGTGAAGGATAAGATGGATTAATAGAATAGCTTTCCCCCACACCTAAATCATGTACAAAGTAAGATTTATGGCGCAGTTGGTGTCATAAAACAGGGATGTGATATCATTGCCGTGACATTATCTCCCATGCTACCCTTGAACTCGAGAGACTTAATGGCCTTCAAATAAATGATATTTAAACAAACCCCTTTTCAAATGATCTTGTGGAACCTATTTAATCATTACCAGGAATAAGTGGCCATTGCTAAGAACTGGATTTTCCTGGCTGCACAAGCAATAGTCAGTATGGCTCAATCCCTAGGGATCAAAAGTTTGTTTAACTGCTTTTTTGAGCACAACTGCATCATTTAACCAATTTGAAAAATGATGCCACAGATTTAGAAGGCTCCAATCACAGTTTTATTATCATGAGTGGTCTGCAAACTGCCAATCTTAAAATATGAGCTCCAACCAGTTAAATACGTATCTTTTTATATCTTCTTCTCCGTATACAATATATGGATATATGTATTTTTAACCTTCAATTTCATCATTTTTACATAGTGGCCAACAGGAGCATAACTTATTCAGGCTTGGAACTGAATACAGTGATGGCTAATCACCATGCTTCATGTGCTGGAAATAAGATTCCCCATTCTTTATCCAAATATGCAATTAGTCATAGTGGTTGCTGTAAAAACAGAGTGAATCTGAGAAGATGCATCTGCTTAGACAGAAAAAAAAAAGTCCCGAGGAACTGCAAGTACTTTCTTTCTCATGTAATTTCACTAGTGTAGCAACAACGAAGTTCTCTGAGCAGGAGTTTCTCTCTTTAACCATATTCATGGACTGCAGCAGTGGCTGAGTGCACGTGCTATATATCAACTCTTTGACTATTATAACAATAGTTCCTGTCTATTCTCATTTTCCCACTCTATATTTCAGTCTGTTTCAACTTTATGTCCCACACCATGATTCCACCATAGCTGTGGATCTTAAACACTGGCATTTATGTGTGAGATGTAGTAAATTGGGAAGTTAGATGGATCACTGCAGAGAAAAAGAAAAAGAGCTGTTATCTAACAAAATCCAGTGCTCCATATGTTGTCCTGCAGGTGTCCCTTTATGTTCTTGAGCTGAGTACTTAAGCGCTCTACTTTTTGCATAAGCACTGTCAGATTTTCTTTACCTGTTTATATCGTCATGTCCAAAACTCCACAAAAGAATTTTCTGTCAGCAAAGTACTTCTAATGCCAATCAGAGGAGACATTTTTCTCAGCAAAGCCATACTTCTCAAGTGTCAACTTCTCTCCTATCCTGAAACATTTTTCAAAAAGATGAGAGAAAAGGTATTAATCTTCATACAATCATAGAATAGTTTGGGCTGGGACGATTATTTTAAGGTGACCTAATCAAACGTCCTTGAAGTGAGTAGGGACATGTTCAACTTGGCCAGGTTTGTCAGAGCCCTGCCCAATCTGGATTTGAATGTTCCCAAGGATAGTGCATCCACCACCTCTCTGGGCAACCTGTTCATTTGTTTAACCATCCTCATAGTAAAAAATTCTTCCTAAGGTCTAGTCTAAATCTACTCCCTTTCAGTTTAACCATTATATCTTGTCCTAGCCCTGCAGAGTCTGCAAGTCTGACCCTATTTTTCTTTTAAGCCCCCTTTAAGCACTGGAAGGCGCTCTATAGTCTTCCTGGAGCCTTTGCTTCTTCAGGCTGAACAGCCCCAGCTCTCTCAGCCCATCTTTAGAGGAGCGGTGCTCCAGCCCTCTGATCATCTTCGTGTCTCTCCTCTGGACCTGCTCCAGCAGGTCCATGTCCTTCTCACGCTGGCATCCTAGAGCTGGACGCAGCGCTCTGGGTCTCACCAGCGTGGAGCAGAGAGGCAGAATCCCCTCCCTCGCCCAGCTGGCCGCACTGCTTTGGATGCAGCGCAGGACGCGGCTGGCTTTCAGGGTGCTCACTGGCACGTAAGCCCAACGCCACAGACATTCCCAGGCCAGTGTCCAAGGGGCCAAGGCACGCTCTTTGGGCTTTTTCCCCACGCCGAGCGCCCTCCCGCAGGCAGACGGC
>VZRO01002621.1:230128-418968 GCA_013397915.1 Daphoenositta chrysoptera
CACCGCCCCGCCCCGCACCGCCCCGCTCCGCACCGCCCGCACCGCACCGCACCGCCCGCCGCGGCACCACCGCCTGCCTCCTCCCGCAGGGCTGCTCCCGCAGCAGCTCCGGGCGCCGCCCGCTAAAAAGCCCTCTTAGGAGGTAGCTACACGCTGCCTTCCCGGCTTTGCACGGAGGGAAAAGGAAAATACCCCTAAATTAAGCACCTTTCTTAAGGGCAGGGAATAGGGCTATTGCAGGTATCCGGAAGAGAATCTAGGGTGACCGTCAGCAGCAATTATTTTCTTTGGAAAAAATAATTTGTCATCTTGAAAAGGTCCTAAAATCTGTGCGCGGTTTTAAGGACTAAGTGATACCAGTGACTTGACTGGGACAGCTCATGCTGCGGCATCCTCTGAAATGTGCTGCCCTGCCTTGGTTTTCTGAATGTCTTGGTTGTTTCACGTCCAGGGAGATGGCTTTGCCAGCCCCGAAGAAGAAACCTAAAATAGAATAAACTTCAGTATCTAAGGTTCTGGGCAAAGTTTCAGTTTAAATCCTAAATAGCCCTAAATCCATTCTTGGTAAGATGTGAATCATCATGTTTATAGTCAGAGCTACAGAGATAAAACCCAGCACAGTCTGTAAAAACAATTCTGTATTAAAATGTGAAACTGCAGTTCCTCTTCAAGCTCTAAAACCTGATACCTGATACTAAAAAGGTATCACCCTCTTAACACAACTGCCAACTATCTGTTCAGACAGGAAAACCTGCCAAAAAGCTGATCTCCCTTTTCCAGGCTCTGCAAAAAACCAAAACGAACATCCCCCCCCCAAAATTTAACAGTCAAAAGCATTCAAGCTACAGAACAGATTTTCTCTCTTATTAGGATTTTTTTTTCCCCCCAGGACTGTTTGTTCTGTCCCCTCCTCACAACCCATGTTCCTCTGGTACAACTGATAAACAATGTTTTTTATTGCTATAGGCAGACAGTCCTGCCTAATACAATAGCAGGCAAGGCTTGGCGGGACTGCAAAGTGCAGGTGTTTGGAGTATTGTGGTCATCCAAACCAGATGCTGAGGAGATGGAGCACCTGTTTCCCTTCTTTTCTGCACCGGAGAATACAGCACTATGCAGGCTACAGAAACAGCCTGACATTAATAGCACTGCTGCTGCAGTTTTCCCTTGACAGGGTAACAGAGATGTACCATCTACAGCTTTTGCAAGCTCTCCTCTGAGTGCTCAGACACATGAGCTGGTTTTTTTTGGTTTTTTTGGTTTTTTTCCCTGACTGACAGAAAACATTCAGAGATGGGCCTGTAGCATAATTTCTTTCCAGATTATTTTATTCATTATCAACTGTGCCATGGCATGAAAAAAAAAGTTAGTTTTTATAGCCCTGACAGCAGTAAAGATAAACAAAAAAAATATATATGCATTTTATATCCATTTTTACAGGTTCTACAAATGTCTGTGTTGGATGTAGAAATGCATTTATAGTGTCGTGCTCAGGACAGTTGACTGACAGCTACTGCCTCTGCAAGCAATGGAAAGCCCTCTGCTGATGTGAAAGAAGTTGGAAACCCACCTCTACTGAAATGCAGTAGCAATCCTACAAGAAATGGTCCCCAGAATGATAACTCTAAATAAGCTCTCCTCTACCCAATTGGCAGTCCCTATGGCTTGCACGGCTGGAGTCAGGAGATCAGCTGGAAGCTCCAGGCACCAGCATGATGGCATGCCCTGAGCCCCCCTGGTCTCAGCCCACCTTCATCCTCTCCTTCTCACCTCCCACTTGCCGTAAGTGGCACTCTTCAGAGAGGGAGGAAGAGCACACCCTCACCTGCAGCCTTTGTGGGACCAGGATGTTGTCAAACCATACAGAAAGGACCAACTTTTCACAGCCTGGGGGACTGTGTCTGATGCAGCAGCTGTAACCCCCATTTGTGCTGAGCTCTGAACCGTAGTCAGTCTTTAAGTGAAGAAATGAAACAGGTTTAAACCAACAGAGAACATAAAACACCAACCACTTTATGGCTTTTTGTTTGTTTCTTTGTTTTTAATTTAGGGAAATTTGAATGGGGAGCAATATTTTCCAGTTTTTGGCAACAGAAATATTTGTGCTAAGAAAACGTAAGTTTTTGGAAAAAAAAGTCAGAAAAGTAAAATTTGAGAAACTTTGAAGAATTTTATTTTAGGCCATGTCACTTTTAAATTGAGCTCTAGCTCTTACCTCTAAAAGTATACATCTACCTGGAAAAAAAAGAAACCAAATTCAGACAGTGTCACTTTAGTTTTACCACCATATAAATCCCAGTGAAGTCCAGCTTCCACAAGGAAAAAAACACTCAAGGTGCTATGATAATATCACAGTAAAAGGAAGACACTGTGCTTTCACTGATTTTACCTCAGGATGGCTCACAGCCATTGATTATCTACTGGAACATGCAATCATTTTTGTGGAGAAAAGATGATTGTGCAAATACTACCTTCCCGTGTTTTCTCTCTTATTCATGAGAGAAACAGATATGCAAGCAAGGCTCTTGCTGGACACAAGAACTGCTCCAAGTCTTCAGCCATTCAAGCAGCTCTTCTGACATTTGTATTTCACAAGGAATTGGCTGAGAGCATGCAAGCCACAGAAGCAACATCTCAATTGCATCTTTTTATGCATGCCCCCTCAGCCAGCAGCTCCTGGCTTCCTCAGTCCTCAGCCAAAGCCACCCATAAATCCCAAATCAGTCAGTGTAGATGGGGATTTTTTTACCTGACTCCTTGCAATTCATTGTGCTGACAAACGAGAGCTCATCATTGCTACCACCTGGCATTCATGAAACTATTTTTCTCACGTCTCCACGGGCAAGGTACACTGGTTTCACCATTTAGGCCCAGGCTTCTGGTGTATCCTTCAGCTTAGCCCCCAAAAGTCCCCTACTGCAGCAGAGATAAACCCTGCCTGACATAAAAACAACCACATTCAATCTCCTTTCTTCTTCCTGCTCCCCCTCCCTGCCCTAAACAGACAGCGTTAATGAGCCAGAAACTGTTCTGAATCAGGAAAAAGGGAATTTTGGCAACCAGAGACCTGTTTCTGTAAGGAATCAAAAACGAAATCAAGAGGAGAAAAAAATGTTACAAAGAAGCCGTTTAAGCTGGAATCACAAGAGAGAGGGAAATTGCCCACGCTGGGAGACAGGCAAAAGAAGGGCAAGTTGGGAGACAGATACGCTGGGCAGACTTCAAGGTCTACAAAAGATTGGTTGTCTCTTTCGGGGTTTACACTCTCTTTGTCTAATTAGACTAATAGAGGTAGAATAGAACTGGGGGAGATTAAAAACCATGATAAACAAGGCATCTTTTATTTGATATTATTGGAACTGGTTTCACTTATCTTTAGAAATCTTTCTTTTTGTGCTCCTTAATTTGTCCTTGAAGTCCTGTATCTAATCACTAGTTGAGCAACCAATAATCCTTCTCCAGCCCCTCCACCCCTTTTTATGGCCAACTTTAATCTTTCAACTCAGTGAAAAACATGTTTCCCCTATCATAACTAGTTTAACAAAAATTCCCTTTCAAGTTTAGATTGTGCAGATACAATGGCTTTCCTGCAGCTTCATGCTGAAGAGAGGAATTTACATTAGAAAAAAAATAGAGATTTATGATAGCATTGTATTTCCATTTGAATATGGAGAGTTAATAACATGCATATGTTTTTTTTATTATTATTATTTTAAGATTTAAGCTATGCCATAAGCAAAAGGAAACCTGGAAACTGTGAGACTGGCAGGGCTCAATGAATAACCTAATCTGGATTTCATTCACAAACAGCAGCTCATACATAGGGAAAGGGCTGGTGTGTTTCGCCAAATCGGAACTGGAGTAAGTGCCAGGATTTCCTGATTTGTTTACATTTCTCAAAAAAACTTTTTTTCCCCTGGATGAGGCTAGAATTAGACTTCCTTTTCCACTTTTGGCCCTTTCCAAACTATTCTTGCTTGACATATTCTCTCCTTTTCCCTGTATTCTCCTTTGTTCCAGTCTCAGCTGGCTCTTTTGTCTTGGAAAACAGAAGAGGCAATGAAAGATGTCAGTCTATGATAATAATGATAATGCAGCCAGGTTTGCATGACAGCAAAACAATGCTGCAGGCTTTTCCAACACCCTTGGATCCACCACTCTTCTTACAATGGCTGCGGGGAGGTGGAGCGAGAGGTATCTCTCCGGGACTGCAGACTGGAACAATAGTGTCATAAGGCAAAAGAGATAAAAAGATGAAAATGAAACAGACTAGCCCAAACTCTCTTGATGAGGCGTGTCACTGAGTTAATCAGAAATCAGAGGGGGCGAGTTACACATAACGAAATCACCTCTGCATTAGCTCACCGGCTTCTCAGTCAGCTGAAATGGTCGTGTTCCCTGCTAGTCCTTTCTCACTTTCACTGACTTCACTGCACTTTGCCCATTGTCTGCAACCCCAGTGCAATCACTGCAGAAACTTGTTTGGGAGACCTTCTCCGTGCCTTTGTTTAGAGCCCTTTGATCATCCCACAGAAAGAAAAACACTGTAGCTTGGACCAAAGCCATGGTTTTCTTAACATGACAGGACTGCCAGCCTGCAATCAGTGTTTGATGCGCATGCGTTTGGGCTGCTAGGGACTTGGAAAATCATGGGACGACAAGCAGCAATGTTGAGAGTTTGAGGACCGTACTGAGCAGAGGTGAGAGTTGAAAGTCCCTGCTGTGGCCACCCTGCCACTGCAGAACAGCAGCCGGAGTCACCGCTGTTCCTTAGCAGCAGCGTTACAGCAGCACAAAGTTATTCTTGTGGGGATGTCAGGTCCTTCTTGCCACAGCACCTTACTTGCCATGAGAGATTGCCTTTAACAGCATGAAGTGTTTTCTGCTTTAACAGGATGAAGTGGCAAGGAGGGGCACTGCCAAGCACAGACTTCCAGCACACAGGCAAAGCGTTCACAACAGGAGGCAGGGGTGCAAGACTGAATTTCTGCATTTCAAACCAGTGTTGTCAGCCAGGGTTTTAGCTGACATCGATGTACCAATGCTGATTTACACCCGCTGATGAATATGCGTCTGGGAGGAGAGTGCGACAGGGCAATGGTGCAGAAGAGTTAGATGGGAAAAGGAAGTGAGGGGGAGCAAGATGAAGATAAAAGGGGAAGGGAAGGAGAGACGTGATCATGGGACTCAGGAAACACAAACTGCAATGTACAGCTGTGGGAAAATGATTAGAAGAGATTGCATCAGACTGGACACCAATTTTGCAATTTCTGCAGCACCTTTTCAAGATTCCATACTGAGATACTGAGCAGAATGTGTTAGCTGTATGTCTGGAACAAGTCCAAGCAAAAGGCCAAATGCAATCAGTCATCTGTGTTTGCTGGATCTGTGTACTAATGTTTCCTGTGCAGTCACTGCAATATATATCTACTCTCACTGTTCTAAATTCTGTTTTTCACCTTTAACTATTTGTATCATATTTAGTTTCTTATTCTGAGTATAAGCACCTGTTTTTAGCACATTGATTAGTTTGGGGGCCAGAAATCGCTGTTCCACTCATACTCAGCAGACAGGGGGGTAAAAGAGAGAGAGAGATGGGGAAACGTACATGAAGGAGAAGTAAAAGTCTTCTGAAAACAGGAGTAAGATGCTGTAAGATGTGGCAGAAAGCACCTCTGCACGCAAAGTCATCAGCCAGCTTCTTTCAGTTCAGGAGATCTCTGCAGAGAAGCAGAAGATCCAAAAGCTGTTCTGCTTACACAATTGGTTTAGCTGTTCTCAGTAGTGCTTCTCATGTGAGTAAGGTGAGCAGGAAACGGATTGATGTCAGCAGGCAGCCTGTGCTAGAAACTCACACCCACCCTTTCTGCTTCATCAGTTGTCTGAGCCCACAGTTTCACTATTAGGTTTTGGTGGTGCATTTTTAGATTTCCAGTTACAGATTGCATGACAACTGCTGACGGTCTGCACCTGACCAGTTACTGCCATTTAACTTGGTAAGAACCATAAAAGAAGCATTCTTCCAGGAGAAAGAGTAGAGAAAGATACAAGTGCATTTCTTGTGCTTTCCAATAGCCGAGAACCATGACTTCTGTCAGCCAGAGTATGGTTCTCACTGAAGTGTCAGTAAGAAAGTCTTACTTTAAGAAAACACTTCTGCTTTTTTTTTTTTTCTGCATTACTGATAACTAATACAGATGAAACCACAAACCTGAAGGGTTCAGACTTCACCAAATGTCAGTCATGCATAATTTGCAATAAATGAGTATGTGACAGTAATTGGCATTTCATTTGGATGTTCCTTTTTCTTTTTCTCACAAACACAAATAAATTTTCATTTTCATTTTTCATACTACTCCTTCTGTGGTAAAGATCACCTGATTGTTTGAGCATAAAGTTTAGGCAATATTCTCTAATGTGGTCAGTCATAAAGGAGGTCATACTAAGGAGCCCGAATAGTTGACCTAGCAGACCCCTTTTGCCCACACAAACTTCTGGTGACACTTTATAAGGAAAGTTACGTTTGAGTTATTCATTTTCATTACAAAATGTTATTTTCCATGTTTCTACACCATAGCTCCAGGAAAAGAGAAGCTGAATACTGCATGTGCAGGGTGACACCATTCCTTTTCTCTGTCCAAGGATATGAGCTGATGATCTCCATGCTGTTCTGCTGTGGTTCTGTCACTCCTGACCCGACCTTCAGGATACACTGAGAATATTGTGAGGCTTTACAGCAGTGTCAAACATTAGCACTACAGGGCTTTACCTACTTCAGGCAAGGCTCATCCTCTGGCAATGGGCTATCTCTGGAAGCTCATGAATTCCAGCCGGTGCAGAAATTATAGTAGCCAAAATGTGTAGGATGCTTTCAGTGATCCCTTTCCTCTGTGGGAGGGAGCTGCTGGCAAAGAGCAAGACTGATTTTATAGTCAGCAGGACATGGCTGCTAAACTCAAGATGTTTTTCGCTATTAGCCAACCACGGCTGCAGTGCAGCCTGCAGGTTGATGGGATGGAAACACAGCAGGTGAGCAGAGCTGGACATTCCTGGGCAGGAATGGGAGGGAAGGTGGTACTGAGGATTGGCTTGGAGTTTTTGATGGAGTTAAACCAAGAACTCAGACTCTGAATCCAGAAAACCCCCTTCAAACTCGAACTAAACCCATACTTGAAAGCGCAAGTTAAATTTTATTGTCCTCAGACTGTGGTATAAGAAACATGCTTGACTTAGAAGAAATCTCAATGTTCCTCACAGAAACAGGGAATTGCCTTTCTGGTACAGCTACAAGAAACAACATTATATTTTTATTTTTTCAGTTACAATTAACTTTTTTTTTTAAGGAAGAATGTAACATTTTCCAAAACATTTGTAATAACTCCTGATCAGGGTCCAAGGCATAGTTCTTCTGGTTTTCCTGACAGAATTCATATTTCTTTGTTGTGAACATGCAGAGTTTGTGTAAAATGAAAGAATGACAGCCCTCCCCACTCCAGACCCTTACATTTTCCTTTGTCCCTTTGTGATTATAGTAGGACATAACTGACAGAGGTGAGATATATGGAATTTTTACAGAAATTTTGGTTTTTATTATCTCATTTTTAAAATGGAAAGACTGTGATGGGTCCAGTCAAATCCATGCAGCTCAGTAGCCTTACTTTGACACTAGCCAGCTGAGGTTGTCTAAGCAAAGAAGAGAGAATGACCCTTCTTTGGGTAAGGCAAACAATCAAGAATTCGGAGAATTTTTGAGCCAGAGGCTGCATCTGGGCTATTGTTTTTGATGTTCTTCAATGGACCTATTCTTTATAAAATTCTTTATTACCATTTTGAATCCATTTATATCTCTTGGCTTCCATGACATCCTGTGGCAGTGACTTAATTATGCTTTGAGTAAAATAATTACTAGCTTCCTTTTATTTTAAATACTATGCCTCAAAATTTCAAATACTGTACCCTCTTGTGTGTTAAGAAATAGTGAATAAATGGTGCCTATCACCTTTATTATGCCTATTCACCTAACTTACATTGTAAGTTTCCCCAAATGCCAGGGTAAGCTCCCTTTGTTGGAATGAACTAGAGAAAAAACTAAAATGTGAAGTTCCTGTTTATCAGTTTCTACCACTTTCAGGATCATCTCTGGGGTTTGCTTTTGTTTAGTTGTTTTTATTAGAGAGAGTGATTAATGATTTTGGGGTTAGCATTACTTTACTTAAGTGCTTTCCAGCACTGTCTTTGGTTTCTGGCTCCTCTCTCTTTCTCACACTTATAGCAACGTGATATCCAAGTGAAATCAATCATAAACATAACATATCCCAATTTTGAGTGTTATACTGCATTAGTCTCTAAGGAAAGCTCTCTCTATTTACAATTTTATAGCATGCTTAAGTTTTTGATCTGAGCAGACACAACCCATTCAAAGATAAAAACATCAATTAATTAAGCAGTTGTTGAGATCAGAAATCTGACACCCATATGGTGTCAAATTAGTGCCTGAAAGCAGTTAACTGCCAAAAGAAGCACATGTATCTGTTGCAAGAGATTAAAATGAAGTATCTATTAATACTAGGAGTTTCTTGATTGACTTCAAAATTATATTGCTGAACTGATTGTCTTTGTGTTATTAATCTTTAATGTCATCACTTGTAAATAAGGACTTGCTTCAAAACTATCAAGTTCCAAGCAAATGCTAAGTACCCTCTAAAAAGCAAGCAAAGGAAACTCAGCTATGAAGAGATGCCACAAAGCATGTGCTATGTTTTTGTTCCATTGCTAGGAACTACATAAAACCAGATGTATGCAGGAGAGAAATGCTGCCTGATATAACAATGAGCAATAAAGAGTATCTCACAATCATAGGATGCATGACACAATAATGAATTGTATATTACATGCCTAAGAAACACAATTAAAACTGTAGTTTTCTTTCTAGTGGAAGTTCATTGGCAGAATTGTGATACAACAAAAATTCCACTTCAGGTCTTTCATAGTATTTTCCTGTTTTCATGTACTCACAAATAAGAAAAAGTGCAGATGTTAGAAGAACACACACTGTGTCTCTCTGTATCCAAGGAAATAATTGTTTCAAAATATGCAGTTATCCGGTTATCACCAGCTTATTTTTAGCATCCTAAAGTCAAAACTACATCTGCTTGGGTAACACTGAATCCCAAGTCAGACATGTCTGTCTCAGTCAGGCCTCTTGATGGAAAAGGAAATATTTCATGCTAACTGAAGTGGTGACGTTCTTTCTTCTGAAGCAATGACTTGATATTAATTTTATGAGGATATATATTCTGTTTCTTTAAACACGTAGCAGGAAACCAGGCAGGATGAGGATGGGGAAAGAGTCTACAGCAGCAAACCTACAGTGAGGAGACAGAAAAAGAGTGAGTGCACATGCACTCCTTATTTTAACAAATATATTTGTATAAGTGTTCAGGAAAAAGAAAAAAACAACCAAAATCAGGGGCCAGGAATTCCCACACTGCCAAGACTGGATTTTGTGAGCAATGCAAGGGGGGCATACATTTCTGAACATAAAAGTCTTCTCTGACTTACCTAAGATTCAGTCTAAATAACTCTCACCCAGGCTACCCGCTTTATACCTGCTGTACCACTAGATAAATTATGTAGAAAAAGTTATTTGGAGATTATCAGCAAAATGGCTACTTTAGAAAACATACCTTCTCCTCCCTTTTTTTTGTGGACATTGTCTGCACATGCTGTGTAAGAAAGCTGAAAACAGATGCCTGAAGTACCCTGCCTCTGGGACAAAACTGTAAGTCTTCGGGTCATTTCCTTAGAGAAAATGGGAACCAATCTACTTCACACCAATGAAATTCTCCCCTCTAGGGTAGGCAAATTAATGTATCTTCAAAACACTGATATCAAATACTAGGACAAATCTAAAGAAGTTTGCAGGCATTTTGGTCTGCACACAGATGACACTTTTGTCTAATAGTTAGGCTCATAAACTAAACCAACATTTTAAGGAAATCTGTATTTCAGGGGGATAACTATTCTGTCTCAAGCTTCCCATTGGCATTCCTCTAAAAAGGACACTGAAAGAGACAGCAAGATTAGCAGGCACATAATTTTAAAAGTGTCTTCTGGGGACAAAATATTTTGTAAACTTTTCTGGTTTGTTACTGAAGAATAGATATATCTCTTAGACACACACTCCTTTATAGTTTTTCACACACACTCTCCTTTATGGTTTTTCTTATTTAAATCTTCAATGAAAGACATCTCTTCTCATGTAGGGAACACCCATGGAGTCACCAAACTAGACAGATATTCTGGGTGTAATATGGAATGGTGCCCTCCTGTTTTGTCTGCATTGTTTATTTCCATGGACATGTCATTTGGGCTCAAGGATGAAAGAAAATGCACAGAATAATGCCTTGTTAAGATATGTACCAACATCAGGCTGCTAGTAACAAATCAAATAGAAGTCCTGCAAAAAAAGATTGTATCATTTTTATTCATCAGCACTTTTCTATCAACACCGGAAATTTACTGTTTCTCGGTTTAAAAATAAATAAAATTACTCTGATTGTAGCATTTCTCTTTATGTGAAGCCAATAATAATTACTTTTAAGTTAATGTTTAAGATGATCACTGTTCATGCCCTGTGAAGTATCACAGCTCCTCCATGATCAGTTAGAAGCTGGGGGAGGAAGACAAGTTCCCCTTATTAAAACTGTGTCACTGACATGAAGAAAGCCTGGAGATGATCTTACAGTTCCCAAACACAGCCATCTCCTTTTCAATGCTCCTTGGAAATTCCTCTCCTTTTTGACAGATCCTCTTTATACACCACAAAACAGGTAAAATAAATTCAGTAAAAAAAGTACAAATGCAGTGTCTGAATGGTAAATCCCAAGACTGAGTTCTCTCCCCATGTCAGTCCTATATGCATCTTCTTCTAAGTCCTCTGCACCTGCTGGAGTCATGCTGCAGAGCTGTAATGACAAAATCTCTCCCCAAAAAGGACTCCTTTGTGCAGGCTTTGATGGAAGCTGCGTCCTGAGTACTACACCTCTTGCTCTGGCATCTGTGGTGGGCCAAGCTCAGGCCCTTGGCAGAGATGGGCTTTTTGGGGTCACAGAGCAGTCCAGCAGCACCACAGGGAGCCCTGGAAGTTGCTAGGAGACTGGAGAAAAATCTTGCAGCTTTGGCTGCTCACAGATCTCTCTCAATGCTCTGCCAGGATGTTTCTGTGCCAGGAGGACCTGGTACAGCTCATGCTTGGGAAGCTACCATGAGGCTTCAAATGACAGGAATATTATCTCCTCCTTGGCATTCAAGTTCTCATCTGCATTTCTCAAAAGGTGCTGTGTGGAATTTCTCCCTGACTCTGCTTCACTTTGAAGTCTTGTGTAAATTGTTGTTTAATTGAGAGCTGTTTTATTCTGTCCAGAATGAGAAAGAAAGCAAAATGTTCACAACTGAATGGGAAAACTTCAGGAAGCACTGCAGGCTTTGGTGTATAAATTCAGCATATCTCTATGTAGGTGGTATGAGAACAATCCACATTATGGAGTCATTTTGGTAATAAATACCTGCTCTATCCAGATCCTTCTAAGTAAATGATACATGATACTTTTGTCATCCTAGTCAGCATCTAGTAGCATCAAATGCTCCAGAATGTGTCGATCTGCATCCATCTGATTTTGTGAACAGGCAAATAGCCATCTTACACAGTCTTCTAACATCTTTAACTATCTGTGAAGAGCACAGCGGGTTGTCCTTGTGCACTTCTAAAATGTCCCGCTTACTCCCTTATGCCTGGTTTTAATATAACTGTTCTTTACAAGGGTCAGCATCTGTACTATGGTAGAAATAAATCTTGAACAATGTTTGCCTGCAGATTTAGGGGGATAGTACATGTGTCTTACGTTTTATTAGCATGAATATGGTCTAAATGGCATGTACTTTTGTCTTGACAATGTTAGAAATGCTGCTCAAGAAGTCTACACCGGATTGACCGTGTAGTTTTAGGAGTTTAAGGTCCGTATTTGTGTACATATTGGCATCCTGCAAATGTGTTGATAGCCTGCAGAAAAAAGAGGCAAGCTGTTTTTAATGGTTGGAGAATTATTTACAAACACATGTATTAACTGCTTAAAAATCAGAAGTTCCTAGAAGCACAGACTGTCTTTGCTGAACTCACAGTCATTTATGGGATCCACAGAAGATGAGGGCATTCACTGTGACCCAGTCTGAAACCATCCTCTGTTGCAGTTCACTGAGATTTGGATTAGATTATGACAGAAAACACAAATGTTAACCTTTTCATTATCAGCTTGAGTCACTATAAATCCCTGTTCTGTGCTGAAGCTGGGATGGGCATCAGATCCCCAGGGTTATGCAGAGCTTTTAGCAGCCTCAGTGGGGCTCTTGTGCACAGCTTGTTGCCAGCCTGCAGTGAAGAAGTTCTGATATAAAAAATATTGCCAGCTGTAGGCGGAAATGTGTGACAGCTGGAATTTCCTTCTGCATCTGTGCAATGGACCAAAGTCATGAGTGACTTGCACTGCCTTGGAAACTTTGAAATTTTGTCAGCTCTATTTGAACCCAGAAATAATTTTGTTTAAATTTCTGTGAAGTCATAATGGTATACTTAATCAAAACCTAAAAGAGTAGGTTGTTCTGAATATGCACGAGATCTTATATTCAGACACAAAGAGTTTTAATTATGTTTCCCATTCATAAAAGACCACGAAGATTAATGAAAGGTATGGGAGAACCCTCTGTTTTTTTTATTGCCACCCTAGGTTGTAGCTAATACAATCCAAGAGGCACCCATTTACCTCTCTGAAGAGATAATACTGAAAATCAGAGCATATTTCACTATAATCTAGCTTGCTTTGTCACACAGAAATCTTAATGGAGACTAAAGCCTTCTTGAATTCATAGATCCAGGCATTCAAACTCATTTATTCATTTATAAAGTTATTTGGCTTAAACGTTGCCTTTATGAGTATCCAACCAAAAGCAGGATCTATAGAGCTGGACCCTGTACAAAGAAAAGTCACCAATAGAAAAAGCTAAAACTATAAATGGAATTAATGAAGGAATGAACATTCCCAATTTATACTATTACCACATGCCCATTGCCCACTGGATGGGCTTAATATACACGTCACATTTCTCTCCGCTGATTCCAGAAAAAAGACAGTGTCTGACAACCTGGGGGCTGTGAACGAATGAATTTCTCATCCATCTTTGTCTCGAATTTACCACAGCAACAACAGCAGCTTTGGTTCAACACCCGCAGCCAGGATTCCCAGCAAACCAGCATCCAGTCCAACTTTGACTTAGAAAACATACCAAAAGTAGGAGCATTTTTGTGACTCAGAACTGATTTTGTCCAAACTCTACGCTTTTGTGGGTTTGGACATTTTTTCTTTGTTTGTATTCCAATTTCTGATATTCAGATAAATTGAAGAAATTGTGTGTCAATATCTTCTGAAGTGGGATGAGGTGAGGATGTCTAAACTGAGATTCTTTTAATCATTTTCCACGTGTTTCTTAATTGGCTTGGTTTCTGGGTTTTTTTCTGGCTTTGTTCTTCAACACTGGTTCATTCATTTCCTGAAGTTTCACTTCACCTTGTCTGGTTTTTCCGTCTGCAGTGTGTTGTTATGTGCATTTGGTGATGAGAATTAGCTCAAAATAATCTGTACCATAATTACTGACTTCAGACTTGTTTGTGTCTATAGGGAGATATCCACGACAAAACAAAATAACAACAAAGAGGGAAAGCTACCACGTTCTTCCATATTTGGACAGCCCAGATGTTATTTACAGCATTGTTTATGAAGCTTTTTCTTTGCCTTGCTGGCTTTGATCCACACACGTTGTCAGTTTTGAGCACACACGTCCTGTCACATGGTGACTGTGTGCCCCTGACGAGTAAACATGCGGGAATGCAATTTATAAAGGCAGGCTAGAGCAGCAATTAAGGAGAAAAAGAACTACAAACAAGACAAAGGAAATTAGGCAGGAAGATGAGCTAAATCTGGTCAGAATACAGGATATCAAGGCAACTGCACTTAATGTCATTTATTCTTTAGTCACTAGCAAGTGTCAATATCAGTATGTGATGTCTGTGTACCCGTGAAGCTTTTATCGTTAGTCTGCAAGAGGATGAGGGGCTCAGAGAGACTTGTTGCTACAGAATGCCCAAAGTGTGCGATATGTGAAGGCCAAAGATTCATTATCATGTTTGGCACTTGGTCAAAGTGATGGAGTTCTTCAAGCACATTTGGACAATGAACAAACAGAACAAACAGAAGACTGTAAAATCTCCTTTTCCTAAAAAGTTGAAGAGGGAGCAGTTGCCAGTAAGGATCCATGGAATATGTAGGAAGAGGAAAATATCTGACATGCATTACATTTTCATGCTAAAGCACAGCAATGCCACAAATGTTTCAGGCAATAAAATTCAGTCACACAAATATTTGGGTGACAGCAGTGAAAGGTTATGTACCAGAACTCATGGGGCCTGGGAAGGGAGCATGAAGTATTGCTTATTTCCATGTTTACAAACAAACCAAGCCCAGGCAAATGCTGGGATTTGGGAAGTTCATTTAAGAGACTGTGGGCTGAGCTGCTGAATCTTGGGTCTGTTGTAGGAAGAGGTCTCTGTTCTGTAAGAGGAGTACTTTTTTATAAGGGCTATCATATCAGCTAGGGGAACTGGTAATTAATTATCCCTGTATCTGGTGGGACAGTATTCTGGTAGGAATCTTTCTTTTAGCTCTACCCATCTCAGTCTGTAGGAGAGGACAATGGAGGAAGCTCCTTCTCTGAGATTAAATAACTCCATAATTGCTCTTTTCCTTTCAGTCATCTGCCATGTTATCTTCTTGACCACTGTCTTAACAGTTGCTATCCTCATAGGGCAGACCTTGGTTTTTCCAACCCTTTTTTGACAAACCTCACAGAATGTGGAAGAGAACTTTGCTAGTAGTCTCATTTAAAGAGGGACTGAATTTGAACCAACTCACATGGGAATGTGCTGTGTAGGTTTAAACCTTCACCTTAAAAGTTATTTGCCACCTGGGACTTGTAACAAACACTTGCATTGTGCTTGGATTTTTGATGTAAAAGCACTTTTATTTTCTATGATGGCATCGTGGCTTCTATACATGCATAATCAAAGCAGTAAACCAGCCTGCAATTTATATGATAGTTTTGAAATACCCATCCAAAGGGTTTCTTGTTTAATGTTTAGCTCATCAACTGGCAATGAATCTTTGCCAATATTTAAGAATCCATGTCCAGTAATTATATATGCCTCTGGAATGGTATCCAACTGTTCAAAAAAAGTATTAAGGTAATCTGAAATTAAGGATATATATGAAGTGCTGGATGCAATCCTAGCCTCCCTATTTCAAGAAAGAATTGAAGCAGGTGTAGTGATGGGCCACAAGGATGAATAAGGGACTGTAAGACCTGACCTAGGTCCTAGAGAGCTGGGACTGTTCAGCCTGGAGATGAGAAGGGTCAGGGGAATCTGATCAATGTGTATAAATACCTGATTGGTGGGAGTAAAGAACAGGAAACCAGGCTCTGCTTTGTCACATGCAGCGACAGAACAAGAGACAACAAACACAAATTAAAATATAGGACACTCGATTTAACATAAGGAAAAGCTGGTTTTTTACTGTGGGGGAGGTCAAACGCTGGCACAAGTTACCTAGAGATGTTTTAGAGCCTCCATTTTTGGAGATACTTAAATACTGACAGACATGGCCCTGATCAAGATGCTTTTCTTGATGGTCCTCTGAGCAGGAAGGTTAGACTAGACCATCTCTAGAGGTCCCTTCCAAACTCAGCTGTTCTGTGATTCTGAAAAGGGTATGATAAAACAGATGCACGTCCAGAGCACATGTCCAGATATATGTGCAAATTCAAATTATGCATTCCAGAGCTCAGCAACTCAACCAAAATGTCATTTGCAGGACAAGATAGAAACCAAAAGGAACCAAGAAGTGAGAATGACAGAAGAACCTCATACACATCCAGTCAGCGAGACATGGGAAGAGGAGCTTTGATTCATTTTCTCTATCTGTATGCTAATATTCCTAACCACTTACAGGGCTAATGAGCACAGACAAGCCAGCAATGCAAAATACAGATCAGTCAAAAAGCAGCAGTGGGTAAAGCTACATCTAGCACAAAAGTGGCTACCCTAAGGCTGATCTAAAATAGGGGTAAAGATAGGCCCGTTTTTTCTTTCCTAAAGCTTCAAGATTCTAAGACACTTGAGGATGCCACAGAAGCAACTGTTAGTACAGCTAAGAAGAAAGGCTGAGATTAACTGCCTTAAAACAAAGAAACAGAATTAGAAGCTCCAAGCAGGGTGAGAAGGACAGACAGCTGTTGAGGACTGTGTGACCAAGCACATTCAGATACACTGGGTAGAGCTCCAGGTGACAAAGGCACCATGACCTTAGTCAGGCCATCCATCCTCTCACTGGTAAAGGGTTTCACTCTCTTCCCTGGTTTTTTTTTACTAAAACTTATTTGCTGGAATAAACCAGGAGTTTGAAGAGCTAATTTGAAAACAAGAGTATAACTAGCGTACACTTGTTTTCAGCTGATTGCTAATTGAGAGCAGAGTGACCCCAAGGATGAAGTGGCCTTCAGGTTCCTGCTAGTAGCGTCTACAGATCAGGTACCCCCCAAAAGTGATGGCAACGCTTATCAGTACAGATTTGGAGGGCTACAGCAAAGGCAAAATAAAACCTCAAGCCATGGCAGTTTTACTGCCTCAGGCAAGTCCAGAACCAGATCTGGGCTCTCACAGCAGAAAATAGGATCAAGAGTCTTAGTACTGGATATTCTAAAAAAGATCATGATATGCAGATTAAGACAGAATTAAGAATTAAGACAGAATTGAAATATATAAATCACTTAATTTCTTTAGACTGTTTACCTTCCCCACCACTTTCCATCCCATGGTTTTGTTGTCTTTTCAACTTAAAAGAGAAAAAATACCTATGATTACATGATCAGCAAAGTTTTTTCCACCATTCTTCAGAGAACTGATTTATTTGCATGTTAATATTCTTATCCGTATACAAAAATGTGCACCATAAATAGTTTTATAAGGGAAAACCAGCCAACTGGAAATCCTTCCTTTATTTTAAAGATAATAGCTCCATTTGTTTATTGCTTCTGCTGTTGATTTTCTCCAAGCAGAACAGCAAATCTGCTCTCAGTTAGGAGAGCACAACCCTTCTGTGGCCAGAGTTCAGTACATATCCCAGGGTACCTTTCCACAGTAAAACACCCTGCCTACTTCAATGAAGCTGCTCACAATTAACTCTTCTGGATCTGGAGATCCAAGTAATATAGCCTTTTATTGATTGCCTCGGGGCTACATTCGTATGGCCTGAATTCCACCCAACTCCCCCAGTGCTTGCTCCACAGGGAGAGTTGCTGCAGTTGGAGGGGAGACTGGGGCAGGCAGCTGGTGGGAAACTCTGCCCACGGGGGCTCTGCTGGAACATGTGAGCATCCCCTGGACAAAAACAGAGGCCAGCTACTGCTGTGTGGCTGAGGCTGGGTTTGGTTCAGCTGGACAAGCAAGGGTGACTTTTTTTCCCTAGCAAGTGATACTTATAAAATTTACTGTTTTATTATTTCTTTAGAAATGTCTTACTTTTTCCATATGTTTGTGAACAAGGGTCGAGCAGAAGTACAGAGAGATCAGCATCAGCAATTGTTTTCCTTTAATAATTATGTTTGACAACTGTTAAAACACAGACTGCAGTGAAATCATCGCTACCCCTTTATTATGGTAAACTACTCAGTTTTTTCCAGTGGTTTGAGGTAAACACTCCAAACATACATAACAATTGGTTGCACCAGGACACACAGTAAAATCAACGTAACAAGCATACTGGGGGCAGTATGTTGCTGCAGGGTAAGCTAATGCCAAAGAGCCACAGTACTAATGACTTAATTATTGCCTTGGTGGTTGTCAGGATGACACCAAAACATCAAACAAACTGAGTCTTTCTCCCCAGCTGGGTTAAGGTCTCTTTCTGTTTCCTGGTCAGGTCATCATCTCTCTCACAGGAGCTTTATATCTATATTTTTACAAATTTATACCAGAGAACTGCCTCATGGCCTGAGCTGTTATTCCCAAAGTGTTCTGTATTGGACTGCAGCATCCTGAATCCTTTTCCCAAATGTGTTTTTGTTTTGAGTAGGATAGTCAGAGAGACTTATCTTCCATATCTCAGCAAGGAAACTCTGGATGTATTTGGAGTGGTGAGCTGCGAAAAAGGAAGGGTACTAGAGAGGTCTTATCCCCCAGCTGCCACCAAGGAAGGGAACAGGGCCTTACAGAGCTTACCTAGAGTAATCCCTTGAAAATATGTGACTTAGTCAGCAAAAAGAGCATTTTAGTAAGACAGGCCTTAACACTGGTCTAGTTCTTGCTAGTCTTCATTCTGAGCTGTGGTGCTGTCATGCCCTCCCTCCATTGCCATGCACTTCAGGCAGCACCAGGACCTAAGTCTCAAGTAGCAAAGGTTCAGACTTTTCCAGTAAAATATTGCTTAGCTGGAGCCAGTCATTACAGCTTTCCTCCTCATTATGGATCTTACAGGAATGAGATCAAGCAAATACAGTCAAAATCATGACCACTCAAATATGAGATCCGAGAGCGTATTTAACTAATGTGCAGCCAGAAAGCAATTGTCAAGAGTTTAATATGATTCAGAATGTTCTTGGTTTCCCTTGTAAAACAGCCTCCTTGAACAATGGAGAGGTTTAAACAGGATTTTTGTTACTCACCCTGTGAACACAAGGAGAGAGTGCCAGGTGATTACAGCAAAATATTCATTCAGTTGATTTGAGGAAGGACATTCATTCTTTTCTTCATAGCTTATTTGATGTAGTCTTATCAAACATTTTAAAGCTGATCCCCTAAAATACCAGAGCAAGTTGCTTCATGTACCTTCCAAATAGTTTTCTTCTGAGAAGATATTGATCAGAGATCCTTGAGTATAAAAGAGTATACGAAAAAGTCAGTCAGGATAAAGCCCCTTTTCCAAAGATCAGAAGCTTATCCAGACCTGACCCAGATAAGCCAGACTGGTTAGGTCTAGGAGCACTATAGCCCTAGGGTCGAAAAAGAAACGAAAGTTAACACAGAACTGGCCAAAAGGGGACAGTAAATCAATTATTAATACATCTCTAATACAAAGGTTCAGGCTTTCCTAAAGTCTGGGTTTCCCCTCATTTCCTCTGGGGATTTTTTAACAGCTGGATGAGTGGGATAACTTGGCTTAAAGACGCTTTTCCTGTACTGGCTCCTATGTTTGCAATCAAAAAGGACTCAAGATCACAAAAAGCATTCCGGTCTGAAGAACAATGATCTCCCCCAGGTATCGAGAAATATGATATAATCAACAGGCCACAGTCACCGGTATGCTTGGGATGCTTTGCATCCTCTTGGTGATACAAACCAGTCATAAACCTGGACTGTCTGTGGAGCTGCATAAAGCAGCCAAGGAGAGGTCTGACCCACAGTCATCAGCATTATAGATCACATGCACCAAGAAGCCCCCAAAGAATTATCCTTTCATATAGGTCTCCGGACTGTAGCGAAACACTGCCCAACACCACAACTTTTATCATCCTAATCACAGAAATCAGTTCAAAACAGACCATCTTGAAGCCAAGTTATTCAGCTATACCAGGTGTTTTGAAATTCCCCAGAGGAAATGAAGGAAGACTCAGAATGCATCAATAAAAAAAAAATTTGTAAAAGATTAAAAAATTTATAAACCTCTGTGCTTTACAAGTAAGGCTGCAACAGAGTGAGAAATGCTGCATGGCCAGGGTGGGATCGAGGCTGCAGAAGCTGGCACAGAACCAAAGTCAGAGAACGCTGCTTCCTGATGGCTGGTTCAGGCAGAAGTCACCGAGGTGAGCAGTGCAGCCAGAGGCAGCACCATGGCCCCTCTATCAGCCTTCAAGATCTTTGCCACTAGCTGGGTTAGGTCAGCAAAGAGCCTTGCAAATGTGCTACCTATTCCCTGGAGACACTTGTGGTTCAGGCTCTAATTCACTGTACTGCTGTCTGCCAAAGAAACTTCTCTAGATTATGTTAGGTATTGGAGGAGATTACACACACACAGACCCTGGGTTTTAGACCCCTAAACCACATCACGCAGCTCAGTGCAGGAACACTGCAGTTCTATCTGTGTGAGCAAATAAAATTGGAAATGTTTCCAAGCACTGAAAATGGAAGCTCTCTTAAATTATTTGAATGGCCTATGCTCTGTGGTGATGTCTCAGGCTGAACCATTCCTAGGCACATCCTGAAAGTTAGTGCAGCCAGAGACCACAGCTGATGGAGCTGTCCCACTTTGGAGACAGGTTCTTGCTGTGGTTGTGGCCTTCCAGGGAGACAGCAGATCAGGTCATGCTTAATTTCCTGGTCAGGACTGACCTGCTGGGACTGCTTCAGCTGTACTGGGCATGCAAGAGACTGCCCATAGTTCTGGTTTTAAAGATTATTGTGTTCATAGGAAGGAGACGTGTTGCTTGTTAGCTTATGCAGAATCACCTTTAGTGGAAGATTTATGTATGGTATAATGAGTTTATCTGAGGCACACACTTTCATTACAATGAAATAAAGTCTCAAAATCTAAACCCAAATCCCATTATTAAGACTAAACTAGCAGCAATCAGTCTCCATCCTTTTCCAGTCCCCTAAGCAGCTTGCTAGGAACATTAGGCAGCTGTTACAAGTGACCTCAGGTAGGCTGCAAGCATCCTTCCTTGCTTTGACTATTCAGAACATCTCCTGAAGCCACTCTGGGCAGTTACTTAGAGTGCTCCTTTCCCACTGCCCTGGGGAATGACCTACTTCACCTTCTCCTTTCCTGTTTATTTGTCTCTTTCCCTGTGATTGGATGCTGAGACATTGCACGACAACGTGGGGAATGAAGTAATTTCCTCTTTTCATACCTTCAGTCTGTGAAGTCATTTCCTTCCCCCACCCACTCAGCATTTCTCAATATTTCTGTATTGTATGCTATTTACCACTTTCTTGGCCTTATTCTGCTTTCTTCTCTCACAGCCAAAGACATACATATCAGTACAATATTACAGCTCAGATCATAAGAAATATGACTCTGGCAAAGAATGCTGTATATGTCAAAATTATTCTTTCTTTGAGACAACATAGCATAACAACAGGGTACCTGCATTACTAAAGTGTGCCCCCATCAACAGTGCTGGCTAGAAAGGGGATAAAGATGAATGGAGCAGGAGGCTGAAGTAGCCTTGGATGGTTTACAGCTGTAATGGAAAGCTAGACACCTAGAAATTTAAAAGCCGAATCTTGTATAAAATCACCCATAAAGAGTAGCATCACCATGCTCCTTTCCTCCATGGCAGGAGTCTATCTATCAACAGCAAAGATCAGCTGAAAACTCAAATCAAATAAACATGCCCTGCCTACAGATAGGCACCCTATCCTGCAGAAGCCAGGTTTCCTGTGGGAGTTAATTTCAGAGCTAGGGAACCCAGGGCAGTGCAGTCCAGGCACCAGCGTTCATCCCTTAGGGCACAAAGTAAGAGATTTCTCCTTGGTCCCTGCTATCCCAAGAGCCTACAGGTAAGCTGTGGTGATCTGTCCTGTTGTGAGACACCACAGCATGGGCACCCCCGACAGCTGTCACTGTTTGCAACCAGAGACAGTTTAAAGTGAAGCTCATGTATTTGAGTCACAACAGAGTGTTCCATGTACTGTGTTTCCCCACAGCCATGTCAGCCTTTTCCATTTCAATTTCAGGGCATACTGGAACAATTACAGATAGAGCCAAGAATTCACACAGTGTCTGTGCCCAGGACAAGTAGTGCAAGATATGCCCGAGAGTACATCTTGCTGCCTGATTGACTTCACTTGGGAATTTAGGAATTCCATTTCAAACAAAAATACATAGCTGGAACTAATTCAAACCACAAGGGAATAAAGCAAAGAAATAAAATCAAACTAATAAATCAAGATTACAGCTCTCTCAAAAAAAGATGTGTTCTAATTCAGCCACAGGTTATGAGATGCAGGAATAACTGGAGGTAACTCTATAGCCTGTGATTGCTGCTGGTCATATGAAATAATCCTGTTAGTCTCTTTTGTCTTCAGTGTGAGCAGAGAAAATATAGTTGTGTGAATGATGACAAGGTCTCTTTCTGCCCACAGTGACTGCCAGCTACCAATTACACGTGGGGTGTCCACAGTGAAACAGCTGAGGAATCTCCACAGATAAAGAGAGGAGCATCCCACTTGACAAAAGCACCTTCTCGAGCCACAGCTGGCGTCCATAGCCCAGGAATCACACTCCACAAGTGTCTTTGCCTTTTCAGTTACAAACTGCCCTTTATGGAGAAAGAGTTTAATGAAAAACTGAGTGCAGCAGAATGCACTCTTTGAATTGACAGAAAAAATATTCTTAACAAAATCTAGGTCATAATGATAAGAAAGGATATTGGTAGGGAGGGGTAAAAAAGTGTTTTCCTTAGTTCTCTTTGTAAACCCTAACTTGGTGATACTGTATTTATCCTGTATTTATCACTGTATATTCCAGGGAAAGGGCTTGGAAATGTTGGCAAAACATTGCATTGGATATTCTGTCATTGCTGCATTTTAAAAGCAGCAAAAGCTCTCTGAGAAGATTCATGCCCTTTTTTAGTCAATGACAAACAAATATGTAGTCCAGAGAAAAATCCATTCTCTTTCTTTTTTGCAGTCAGTGTGACTTTCCATGGGAACATGTATTTTGAGTATGTTCACAGCTTTGCTACCACCAAAAGTTTTAACTGCTCCAACCAAAATATTGTGGAGACAACTTTACATGATTTTTGAACTATCACAACAAAATTCAAACAGAAGTTGAAAGCATAATATATTTTTTGTTCATATATGAAAACTTTGCTGTGAAAACAAGTCATACCCATGTTTCAGCCGACAGTAACTGCCTGCAATTCAAAACAATGATTCAGCACAGGGTATGTGAAGTTGTGAACAGTTTAACGATTTTTTTTTCCTCAAAATTTTTGGCACTTCAGCCTCAGACGCTATTTGTACAGAGCAAAAGTTCAGGCAAGTTTTTCAAACTAAAAAAACCTGAGAGTTTTCGGTTCATGCTTAAATGCTCGAAGAGCAGTTCAAGCCCATTTGGATTTCTTTGAGGACGTTTTCCAGAAGATCTGTGTGTTCAAATGCAATGTGAGAGGGAAGCTCCAGCGGCTGCTTTCTGTTTCTGTCTCAGATGAGCGACCCTTGTTCCTACACTTACCCTCTCACCCTCTTGGGCCAGCTCTCATCTCTGCACAGACCTTTATTGCAAAGGATCTTCCCATCCATACCCTCCGGGGTGACAGGATGGTGGCCACAGACTGGGTTATACAGTCTGGGTTATAGCCTGCTCGCAGCCAGACAGACAGATGGTCCGTGAGGCTCTGACCCCAGCTGTAGGATGCCATGACTCACACCTGCCCTTGGGAGTGCTGCGGGGAGTTTCCTCTCATCACCTTCCTGGAAAACCAGCAGGAGCGAGTGGGGCGCCGGATGCCTCCGAGCTTCCAGGTAAGAATTACCTGGCATCCAGACAAGTGGTGAGACAGGCTGGAAATGGAAACTCCATTCTCCCTTCCCGGAGGGTTTCACCATGCACGTGGGTTTGTGTCACCCGCCGAAGTGCCAGACCTCCTAGGAAAGCCCAGCACGGCATGTCTGCATCCTCCAAGGAGGAGCCTTCCCATCCAGCCAGCAGCCTCAACGCCCGGAAGGCGATGTCCAGGTGGGCAGCTGCCCACCACCTCTGTCCTAGGATATTGATCAGTGGTTTTCAAGCTTCAGCACCAACAGATCTCCCCATGGAAGTACAGATTCTTGGGTGGCCAATTAAACTGATTGATATTTCAGTTGTCCAAGGACCTGCAAAAGAGAACCATAGATCAAAGATGTAAAAATCTGGGAAATGGAGGGCACCCAAATTAAAGCCCTGTGAAGTATTAAAGCCATATTTTGAAATAAAAGTAATAAATTTTATACTTTTATGCATCTTCTTCCTTTTGGAGTGATAACTCAAATCCAAATGTTCTCTGAGAAGTGTGAGAGATAAAAATAAGTCTAATTCTTGTGAATTTGTTTTAGTTTTAATTCGTGCTGTCCTTTTCCAAGAATAAACATCCATTTGCAGCCAGATCAGCAGAGCATAATAAGAGAGGGAACCATGAGTTTTTGAACCAAATTTTGGTTAACACAAAACAGGAATTTTCTTTCCAGGAAGAATTTTAACTGTCAAGGTACATGGTAGCATCTAAATATATGCAAGGTGTAAGATGAACAGGGAAGGTCCAAAGTTGTTAAGCAGGTGATGGTGACACTCGAAGAAGTAACACTAAATACAAGAGAAACTAATTCTTAAGTAACAAACAAAGATAAATTGAAATATAGTAACTGCTGACATCCTTGTTCTTCATTATTAAAGGGCCAAGCCGGCTTATGAAGTACAGAGCTTGCAAGACAAAAGGAGATCTTTTTAAACAAACTTAGAAAATCCAAGAAAGAGTATTAAATTATACATGTCTGGGCTGATTCATTACACTGACTCTAGATGTAAGTCGCTGCAACACCACGTTTTTTAAGTAATTTGAATATAAATTTCAGCATAAATTGAAATTGAGATAATGATGTAGTAATACAGTATAAGGTTTTTTAAAAACCATTGAAAGTGTATCATAAAATCTAGTACTCTGCAGCCTTTTCGGGCACAAAAGGAAAACATTAAGGATGAAGGTTATTTTTTCTTCTCATAAACTAGTTTTATTCCTGGAAAAAAACCCTTGTCTTTGTCTCAGTGAAAATTTTCGAGTAAAAATGAAATATTGAGATTCAGCGCTTGAGAAAACAATGCTCTTAAGAACAATTGTAATGTCCCAGTTCAATGCTTTGGAAAACAAATAATTTTTTATATTTCCTTTTTATTAGATACCGCGGATTTATTTTAATCCTTGAAATCTTGAAGAAAAAACTAGTTGTTTTCAGTACTGCATTTCCTTCCCTGAAGTACCAATGAGGGGAAACAGAAAAAAGGTTATTATGTGTGATCATAAATAAAGTTTAATAAATATCCACTATGAAAGATCCTACCTTTCCTTTTCAGATTCTTGTCATTTGCCTATTCATACTTCTAAGAAGACAGGTTACAGAAAAACCTTTTGTTCAGAATTCTGTAAACAAAATTTTGTAATGTGGGAGTTGTGAAAGGAAAGTTGATCTCAGAAAGCTTTGGATTAATTTTCTTCTACATTGTTAGACAAATTTCCTTCACTCTTCTTTCTAAACGGTGTTTTGTGAAGTTCTTTTTTTTGTTGTTTTTTTTTTGTTTTTTTGTTTTAATCGGAGGGTGAAAGACTATTTCCATCCAACTCATATCCCTTATGAGGAATCTGCATTTGTTTCCTGTGAGCAAGTATGGATTTTCCACTTACATCTACTCAGACCCTGATCGTAACAGCACTGTGTCAGCAGCTTTGCAAGAGTTCACATGCTTTTTCCAAGATCTGGTGATGGAAAATCTGGAAGACAATATTTCATGTCTCTCAGAAGGCTGTTTATTCTCAAAAATACTCAGTTATTTAGCCTTTTAGCAATTACCCATTCCTAATTTGAAGACCATTCGTCCAGGAGGTAAAGCATTGAGCTGCAATGAATCATTTGTTTCTTTTATGGGGATTAAGTGCATTGCTAAACAAAAAATAAGTTGNTAGAGGCTCCATTTCTGGCACTGCCAGTACTACCAGCAGAGCCCGCTATGGGACTACTCAAATTTGGAGGAGAAAGGTGGACATTCACAGCCAGGTTTCTGAGATTTCACTGTTTCCATAAATCACCAGAATTAAGGTTCACAAAGAGCCACCGTCCATCAGGCCTAAGCACCTACTTAGCCATGGAGGAGGAGACACCGAGTGTCACCCAGCGGATGTTGCCCTCAGCAGATCAGCAGTAATCTCAGAGGTAGCACCACGTCCACCTAAGCTCATCCTTCCTGAATTTTTGCAATGATTTGCTTAAGTATAGAGTTAATTAAACTTCCCAGCTGGTCTAGGAGACAAGGCGTCAGATGGGCGTAATGTATTCAGCAGCGAAGGGACAAGGAGTATTTAGGTTGATTGTTAAGCAACAACACTACGTGCTGTGGGCAAGAAGGACACAATGCCAGCTCTGGGAATTTCACAACTGCTGAGTTTTTTTTCCTCAAGACTTTGTAATTGAGGCTTGCGGGGTTAATAAACAACAACCACCACCAAAAGTAACACTTATGACAGGAGAGAAGAAAAGGACAAGAAGAACATTTTGGACTGCTTACAGTTGTTATTCTGCTAATACTCCAGTAAGAAAGTGAGAGGTCTTTTGTGCCTTTTTTAGTCTAACAGCACGTCTTAAATAAATCCCAGAAGGGACACGCTTTTGAACGCCAAGATGAAAGTGGAGGTTAAAGCAGGCGGAGGGAAAGGTGGTTTTGGCTAGACCCGAGCAGCTGTGCTTTGCATGTCCAAAACCAAAACCACACTTTAACTTTGCACGTTGGGTGTCACTGGGCTGGGAGCGGCGTGTGCAGAATGGGGCGCATACGGCTCAGCGCAGCCCTGCGTTAGCAGCCCGTGGAGAGACTCAGCTTTCCCATGTAGAAGACAGGAGGGTGAGTAAGGGAAAGCACAAAAACAGAGCTGGAAGCTAGCTGGAGCCACAGGGAAGAGAGGCCATGGCAGGAGAATGGTTCTTGCTGGTCTTGGTGTACAGCGTACAGAGTGCATCTGGGGTGATGTGGGTCAAAGCTGAGGTAGCAATGAGCTCAAACTCTGGTCTACAGCTGTAGACCCCACCTACTCCCCAAGGATGTGCAGATAAGAGAGTTATCTCTGAGGTAGATGGACATTTTAATTTTCTGCATGTGGAACCCTGGGTTGAACCACTTGCTTTATCTCAATGACTGAAGGAAAAACAAGAGAAAGTCTTCTCTGCTTGCTGCTAGCCAAGGCAGCTGCAGCAATAGATGTGTGCTGAGACAAACCTACCCCAGCCAGGCTCACATGCACAAATAGCAGTGCAGGCTGTGGTTGCTTAATATCACAAATGAGTGTCTAATTACTTCATGAGCTAATTAAGAGTACCTAGGCACTGTCTATGCAACCTGGTAAAAATAGGTCTCCTGCATTCAAAACCAGGTCAAACACAAAGCAATGCAAAAGAAATGGTCTGTGGAAGGGTGAGCAGCACGTGTCTCAGGCTCTGCCATTTGCCCGTGGGCAGCCACTCTCATGAGGGCACAGCATGGCTAAAACTCAAGGACTGGTGAAGCTGGGTATTAGTGTTAAAGAAGCTGAGTTTAAAAACCAGAGCAGTGCTGAACTTAGATAGTGCCCTGTGTTCCTGACAAATCCCCTTCTAAATAATGCTGAAAGTCCAGCCAGACCAGGCTTTTGTGTAGGCAAAATGTTTCTCACCGCTATACAGAAAGCATAAACCACAGACAGACAGCAAAATTATACTTTCTTGTGTCCAAAAGCTGGTGTGCTGGAGTCACGGCCACAGGAGGGATCCATATGCTGAAGTTTAGTGGCAATTGCTAAAATTAAAACAAGTTATTCGAGCCACTGGAAAGTCAAGTATTCTTTCCCCATAGAATGAACCACTTCTTCTTGTGGGGCTACTCTGAGCTGCCTCTGGAAGACACGGGCAGCACGGCACGACCACAGAGAGGCCACTGAAAACAAGAGGCAGAAGGGAAACAGAGGAAGAGGGATTATTTGAGGGGCAGCAACTCAGAGTATACTTTTCTTAATGTGCCCAGTTCACTGCTGTTGAATGAAAGGAAGAGAATGATCGTGGCAATAATTTGGGTTTTTTTAAGGTGAAGTGTTGTGTTAGCCTAGATGCATGATAATATTCAGTGACTATTACTATTATAGTAAGGCAGTTTTAATATGCTGCATATGCGATGTGTGTCTACTATTTTCTGGACTGTACAAATCTCTGCAAATTAGCTGCAAGACACTAAAAAAATGCTTCTGTGGTTGCAAATTAAAATTTTTTTAACTTTGGCTTTGCAGGAAATGTGACTTGTTCCACCCAAGACCTCCCAAAAAAATGCAATTTTGAAATATATCTCTCCCACAAATCCTTAGGGATTTCAGTTCAACAGAGGAGCTATGGGGGAAGATTCACCATTGTAAGATTTTGCAATGATTTGGAGTTTGAAGCTGTCTGAAAATAGCAGATCATCTGAGAGTTGGACTATTTATGTCCTGGATTTAGACACACTTCCACTGACTTAATTGTCTCTTATAATTCTCTTAGTAGCCTTTGAATTAATGGTCTCTGCTTTTCTGGTAATAGATTTTCTTGGTTTTATTTCAAATACCTGGCCAACACTATAAACGGGTCTCAGGAATTACAGTTCTGAAAGTAATAAAATGCAATGGAGTAATCCAAGAGGTAGGGAGGCAATATGTTAGTAGGTAAACACTTGTTTAATGTGACAGCATTTACAAATGTGTGGTATAATTTTAGAAGATAATTCTATTGCATAATTAAAGCACATTAAAGCATAAGATGAATGCTTTTGTTGTTTAAGACCACGACCTTTTATCGGAACATCTGCATCTTTCCAAAGTAAGCTGTTTACTGGTTAAAGCTCGCTTCCCTTCTCAACACTTTTGATCAGGGCCTAGGTAAAGACCACTTGCCTATGGTCTGGAGGTGAACCCACAACTTGGGTAACTGGGGTAAAGTGCTTCTTGCAGCAAGACCTGCTTGTTCCCCACAAGCATACACATATATTTTTGGGGAGTGAAAAGGACTGGTGCAGGGTGGGAGAAGGAGGGTAGGAAGGGAAACCAAGCAACGTGGCAAAAAGGCAGTGTAGGGGAAGGCTAAAGCTCACAACTTGTCCTTTCTTTTCTTTCAGCTAGGAGGACACTCAGTAATTGGAACTGTTTTTTGACAATAGGTCACCAGACAATACTACCACCAGCCCAGAGGCTGGGTATTTTCTCCCTTGTCTGTGCATGTTTTATTCTAATGGTTGGTGGGTTGCTTTTCACCTCTAAGAGCCCTTCCAGCACCCGTGGGTTTCCCTGATGATTCCTCAGCCACTGAGCATGGAAGCTATGACAATGTGTGTACCCTGGGTCAGGAGAAAAAGAATGGAAAAGTGTCCAGAGCAGCTGCACAAGATGGTCATAAACAGGAGGCATTTTTCTTTCCTCTTGCCCGCCGAATGCAGCTTTTGGGAGAGCTGTGCTCCTTGCTGGAGTGTGGCCCTGCCTGGCCAGAACAGATACCCGTTTGGCATTGCAGAACCAGAAGAGGTTATCCGGTCAAGGTGGCTGTCTGGAGCAGTCTAAACAAATTCTGTGTTTCTGGGAATTACCACTCCGTTGGTCAGAGCGCTGGTCGTGTGGCTGCTGGCATACCAGCTCTACAAGCAGAGAAAAAAAAAAAGTGTCAGGACTATTTTAATAAAGGATTCCAATGGGAGTCAAAAGCATGTTGATGATTTCTTTCATGTGTTAATGCCATTAGCTACCTCAGGCATTAAGCGTGGGGAGTACCAGTAACTGACAGTGCACGGAGTGGGGAATGAATCATTTTATTTTTATTTAAGTAACTTTGTTGTTCTCATGAAATTTGGCCTCGGCAACATTGTCAGGTTTCAATTAATGTTGGTAACTCTGGTTCAGAAAAAAAAAATTAAACTTGATCCATGATGTGTTACTAGAAATTTGACAAAGAGTGCCTTCCAGCCCCCTTTAAAGTGGTCTGTGTCATGAAGGGCATTGAGAAAAAACAGGGCTATGGCAGAGGGACTGCTCTTGTGTCCTGGTTTTTCATGGAGGATGTAAATAGAGAAAGTTTCCTTACGTTTCTCCATGGCCAGCCCATCCAACTTGCAGGCATCTCTTAGGTCAAAATGCATAAGTTTTGTACAAATTAAGCTTTTGTGCCACTTCCTTAACAAAGACTGCTGAGAATTGTCAGATTCATAGCAGAAAGCACATCACAGCTGGAGATGGGGACTTCTGAAAGCAAGAGGAACAAACACATGAACAGCATTGCAACCAGAGAAACATTTTCTTTTCTGCTGATCCTGCCCGGCTGCATGCTACTTTTCTATTTGAAATGTCCAGCAGAAACAAGAGGGGGCTGGAGAATGAAGGGCAGAACCCCAGAGGTTACACTCTCTGCTCTAAAATTAAGATGTTCAAAACCCGGTGTAACAGTATCCTCCCCTCCGCGCACCTTGATGTGCCTGAAGCCCATATCCAGAGGGAAGTTGGTCCTAATGAGGATCTGCAAGTCTCCTGCCTCAGGTGTGTGTTCCTGCTCCCTCCCCCACCACGAGCCTAGCTACGGAGGCAAACTGGCTGGCTGGAAAGTCACTGTTTTTCTTTGCAGGGTTAGTCTTTACCTAGCTCAGCCCTGAGCGCTGGCTCCCTGCCCGGAGGAGCTGGATGGAGAAGGGTAGAACGGCAGCAGCGCTGACTAAGCTTGGCTTTGACTTACAGGGAACCGATCTTTCCCCTCCGCCAGAAACGCGGCAGCCGTCGTGGCCTTGAGCTCAGCATTGCCTAACTTATTTCGCTAAGCAGACCTAGAAGTATCGAATCAGTTCCATGGAGAGTGAAAAGCATTTCAAGAGTAATTAATACAAAATCGCCTTTAATAAATTTTAATGGGCAGACGCCTGTCTCTTGATACAGACCTAATTACTAAGTCATTTAGTAAACAAAGGAGTAAAGCTTTAGTTAAGCATGCAGAGTTGACCCTCTTTAATCTCAGTGAAGAGTCTGGCGACTTGTATCACAGCTCTAGAGCCTGCAGGGCAGCATACACCTAAAAATGAGTGAAAACCAGAGCTTTCAAAGGTTAACCCTAAAGTCTCCAAGCTATGTACAAGAGAGAGAAAAGCAACAGTACTACAGATATGCTCAGGCAGAGTAGTCCCTGTACTTAAGTCAGTCAAGTCTGGAGGAACCTTCCTGGGAAGTTGGAGGATATTTTACTATTGCTCCTGGACTTCTTTGGTGAGGCTGCCAGTGGGTGTGCCAATTAATTCCTATGCTGACTGAGTTTTAGCAAGTGGCCACCTAAAAGTCAAGCAATGATTACCAAATAACTGCATGTATTTCTTCCCCTACAGACGTCAGTGTATAAGCTGACCTGTCAATTAAATGAAACCTTTTTTTAGCATGCGAAGACTGATGTGAATAACACACGCGTCTGCATACATATACATAAGAATTTTCTTTTTGTTTGTTTGTTTTTGTTCTGAATTATGAAATACAATAAAATCTCCTGAAAAATTGCCCATGATGAATTTGTCATTACAGGCGGATTTGAAACTTTGAGGCCTGGGTGTACAAACACTACCCATCCTTGAAGGAGATAAGAGCACTTTGTGTGACTGCCAGCCGCAAATTCACCTTTCCCATGCACTAAGTCATCACTTCACCAGCGAGTTGACAGCTGATGTAGGAAGAAGAACAAGACAGCTGATCAGAAGTATTAAAAAGGTCTTAGTATGCACAATGGGAAGAGCAAAACAAACTACTGAACCTGTTTGACCTGGTATGACAGTGTGTTGTGCCTTAAAATTGCTAAATCTAGTTCCCACTCCTCCTCATTTCTCACTCATGTCTAGACCAAACACTGAATTTAAGGTACTTTTACCACAGCATCTGTTTGCTTGGGAACTTCACTGGCCATCCTGATCACTCTGACTTTTTATGTCTGAAATGTGGTCACTGGGTCAGCTGCTGCAGCTCTCAGTTTGCCTGTCTGCATTGTGCTTTCTCTTGACTCATAAAAATTCTGGCTCATTAAGGAAGCTTCAGACAGTTCGACAATAGTGTCTACCCATTGCATACATATGTTTAAATCCATTTTCATCTGCATTCACATCCAAATAGTACACAGCATTTGCTTTGTAGTTCTGGCATAATAGCCACAAACCCTCTGATGCATTATGAAATCATATGTTTGTAGCCCTTTCTTTTCCTTAATGAATTACAGTGTAATCAGACCTCTCAGCATCAAAAAAAAACCCACTCAAAAAGCGAAGATGAGAAATACTTAGAAGACAGGACACAAATAATCTGAAATAAAATCCCATGACTGGCAGGGTTCGCATCAGTGGTTTGTGATTATCTGTTTCACACACACTCACACAAATTGATATGATTCACTTTGAATGCTTGACTTTTTTTTCCTTGCATAAAACAATTCCATTTGATTTCAGATTGATGAACAAAGGAACCGAGCTATTGAAAGGGCAAGGGGTGAATGACTGTAATCAGGTTAGAAACATCAGGACTATAATATTATAATTTAACTAATGATCAGTAACTACTGGAACAGGAAAAGATCATGAAAACCAGATCCGGTTATCCCTTCCCCTTGTGTAATCAATATGTATCAATTTTTTAAACTATATAAAGATACCTTTTGAATATTGGCACTTTTCTTTGTGTCTCTATTCGTAACTATGATGGTACAAAGAAGAGGTCAGGACTCTCAGTACAAGAGGAACTTGTCTGCTTGCTGCCAGACCACTGAGGGTGTAAGGGGGAAGACCTGTCACTCTGCCAGACAGGTCTCTTCTTAAGAAGAAAACCCAGACAGGATAAGCCATTGAAGTTTTCTTCTTATCTATAGAGAAGATCATTGGGAAACTCATGACACCAAGTTGGTCAGGGAGAGCTTGCCAGCACATGTGCTTCAGAGGAATTCTTAGGAAGGAACTGAATTCGAAGTTTCAGACTTCATTGTCTTGTACAAACTTCCACAAAACAAGAGGTTAACAGAATTTTGTGTAAAGCCATGGGTCTGAGTAAAACATTTCACTTTTATTTAGGTGGGGTTTTTCTCCCGGTTCTGGTAGATAAGAGAATGAATCACTGGAATTTTTGTACTCTCCATTTCTAACCAGGGGGAAGGGAGGGCTGGTTATTTCTGGTAGGATCGGTGTTTGTAGTGGTTTCACTCTGCGTATTCCCTTTCTACAAAATCAGCTGCTCTTTGCCAGAGTTCAGAAAACAAACCCATCTCACCTAAAGTAGGTTAGACTTCTGAGAACTACTGGCCCTTCTCTACAAGCCACTGTTTATCCTGCTGGGATCAAGGAGACAAAATACAGCCTACTTTCTATGGTACTTCCCAGGAAATAATAGAGTCTGTCCCTCAGATCCCATCTGTGGTGAAAAACAGGAGGTCCTCACACTTGTTGCTGAGTTCCCCAAAAATGTCACTCAGCTTTGGCTTGGATTTTACCACCAAGAGCACTGACTTGAGTGAAAAGCCAACTTTTGGCCCGTGGACTGTCATTGTGATTGGTATAGCTTTTCGTAATAACATATGCCAGTGCTTAAGCAATATGAATTGCCTGGGTTTTTCTGCATTTCTGACAAGGTGACAGAGGGATTTTTTTTGTCTGAGGTTAAATGAAAACTTTCCAAAGTACTGGTTTCCAACACACAACCTTGCTCAAGGTACTATCCAAGACTGAAGCGAAGGAAAGTCTGCTGCCTGATTGCAATGATTTCATAACAGACTCTTGCTCTTTCTTCACCTTCTGTTCCCTGGTAACATGTAGAGTAGAAACAGAGTAAAATTTGAAGAAAGTAAAATAAAATAGGAACATAAATCAAAATAAATACAATACAATACAATACAATACAATACAATTAATTTAAGAGTATTCCAATAATATTGAGCTGTTTTAACAGTGAAGGGCAAAATCATTAATTTAACTCCGTCTGTATTTGAATATGCCCTTCCTTGGCATGTTACTCTGTGTATTGAGGACAAAAGGAGTTTAATCTATTCTTAAAATAATGGTGACATTACATGCATGAAATTATTGGCTACTTGCCAAGTCTAACCATTCAAACTGCACATAATTTCATTCTGCCCTGCTTAAAATGAATCCTTTTCCTACTGAAATCAAGATTCTTGTTGCCATTAGCCTCAGGAAGAGTGGCTTCAGACTGCTTTTCAGGTGCTTAGAGGAAATATTTCAGGATTTTTCATCTGTAAATTGACATGGCTCCCTGTGAATAGGCAGGGCAAGATCTCAGGAGCCTCTGGAAAGGGACAGCAGAATTACACTGTCATTGCAAAGAGCATTGCTCTCAACCATGCAGCAAGGCTCTAGACCAGAAATCCTGAGGAAAATGTGCCTCCATCATAAAGGTGGGATGATGGTTTAGCCCCTAAGGAGATCCCTAAGTCTAAATAATAATAAAAAATCTAGTATTTTTGGATGGAGCCATGTGTATCTACTGAAAGACCAACCATAAAAACCACAGTAAAAGCTTAATGTTAACATGGTTGTCCCACAGGGGCTGTATAAGGGCTTTTTCACATAATCATCCTGTGACTGCTTAAGATTTTGCCAGTAACGGGGATTTTCCCCTCTTTCTTGGGACTATGCATTTTGTCAAGTGCAGTAGGAATTTACCTGGGAAGGAACGAAGGGGATGAAGTTCACTTACACAGAAGCTGACACATGAGCTCTGCGAAAACCACTTTACCAGTCCCAGGGAAAGCATCAGTGTTATTTCCTCATTTTGAGCTATAGGAGTTCACATCCTTATTTTTACTATAGGCACTTTCAGATCTCACACACACACACTGAGAACATACCTCCCTCCCAGTTCTCCTTTTGAGTTTGTAGTCCACAGGTTCACTTTTTTTGCTGGGCCTCTTAGATCTTTGGAATCAGCACATTTATATTCAAAACCAAGGACAGGTATCCATCCCAAGGAAAGGAAAAAGGCACTAATCAGGTCTTGCCTCTTCCACAAGTTTTTGGATGACCTCCAGAAAGTTACTTGTGAACTTTAGCTCTTTTACCTGTAAAATAAAGAGACTATTACTTTTTCCCCCTCTTACCTCATCAATGTAAACTGAAAAAATCTAGAGCTTAGGCACTTCCTCATATATGTCTTGGTGCTGTGAAGCTGTTAGCACTCTTTGGAGCCAGAGGTCTGCTACAACCTCCCTTGGCCATCCATGCCAGGATTACTCAGAACTTTATTCACAGGGCAGTTGTCATAGTTTGTAGTTGCCCTGACTGTCCTCACTACTGCTTATAGGTAATTCTCTAACTTCATCTTCTAATTGAAAACAGAAGGCTTGGTTGAGCCAAGTAATGAGTCAGGTCAGTCTGTTATGTCAGAACAGCACTTGCCTGAAAAGTTGTCTTGTTCTCCAGATGCAGCTGTGCTCAAGCCGGGCATGTGTTGCTTAAAAAAATGTCTCTTTCTCTTTATGACTCAGAGGTGAATAGCACAGGCCATTTCTATGGATCTTACCTGCGATTTCAGATGACTTTCATCATCAGTGCTAGATCCCTCCAGTAAGGCTAGGGGATCTTTCCATTGGTCAAATTAAAGCTGTGCCATGCTGCCAATAGAAGCTAACAGGACTAAAGCAGGGCAGAAGCAGAGGCTTTGTAGCCCAGGGGCTGTAGCAGTCAGATGGAACACAAAGCCGTCTCGGTTTCTGGTCCCTGCTTCCAGGCATTTGTAGATTACCCAGTACCTATAATGCACATAGGTGATGTAGAAAGAAAAAGTCACATCAGTCCCATACCTAGCTCCACTTGGAAGAAGAACTGAGTCTTGTCTGGAGCTGTTGTGGACTGGAAACTTCTTCTCCTACTTCTTCCTGCAAGTCTGGTGTTGTAGTATGCCCTTCCTGCCTTGTGTGTGTGAAGACAGAGCTCCTTCAGTACCTGGATGATTGTGTAAGATAAGGGCAATAATTACATACTACATGCTTGTAACCCTTTTCATGGACAGCTTACAAAACTTCTCAAAAACATCCATCCATTCTCACAACATGCCTGGGAGGTAAAGAAGGTTTATTATGCATACAAGCCATCATTTGCTTTGTACCAAGAGACACTACTCTCTTGCTGGTACACCAAAGATAAACAACTTGCCCAGGCAAAGCCTGGGAGGGAACTTTGGGTTGCTCCAAACCATGTGTTTCAATCCTTAGGCCAAAGCAGTGTTTTCAAAGTTATTTAACCTGGCAAAAGTTAAGGCAGTGAGTTATCCCACTGCGATAAATCCTGCACTCCTGGTTTACCACAGCAGGGATGAGCATGGCAAAGGAGACACGAGGAGGGCTGATAAGGATGGCAGTGCTCTCCCCGCTGCTCTCCATGCGCGTGTGCAGTTCAGCTCTGCCCTCCCGGGGCTGAGCACTGCTTCTAGACTGCATGATGAGTCAAGGTATTGTGGCTGAGACTGCAAGCATTGGCTCTGTCACCAGGCAGACAGACAGACAGACATTCAAAGAAACCACAGCCCTCTGGTTTCTTTGCCCTTGTTTGCTTAATCAAGTTTGGGTTGTGTGTGCGTGTACACATTTTTTCACCCACAGCACAAACAAATACTGCTTAACACCTGAGGGTGGCTGGCTCTCAGAAGTGCCTCTGGAAAAATGACTCAGAGGAGGAGCAGTGGGAGGCTCCTATGGCATTCATCCTAACGCAGGAAAGAGCATTCCCTCTTACTGTAAGTGATCTTAAGGATCACTCTCACATTTTCAGCTACCTCCGCATCAGCTCTCAGGCTGAACTTACGTAATTGTGGAAAACTCTCTGTCAAAAAGAAGATTCCTGCTGCATGCCACATTGTTTGCAGAAGACTTGTATGTGAGAGTGAGCAGGGAAAGGAGACTTCAGTGCAGAAGACTGAAAGTGATACCTTCTCTAAAGGTCATGAATTTGTGCACTAAATTGCACCATGGGCCTATAACAATTGCAAGGAAAACAAGCAGTCTAAGAAAGGTATATTGTTTTCTTCAGTGGGATAAATCCCATTTAGACAAATAGGCCATTCTTTTTTACTCCTAATTTTCCAATTAAACACAATATTCCTTCTACTTATTGTCCTCAGTCTCACCTAGTGCAACTGATCCTGTCATTAGGCTGCTGATAGAGTCCTGGTTTCATTTCAGTGGTCCTCCACCTGTATCCCCCTATAGGTGCTCCCAAAAGCCAGCTCATCTCACACAGACCCCTGTTAACATGGGAAGAGGACCCAGAACTAAGGTCAGGGGCATCTGGTAAAAGAGGATCAAGGTGATGAGCTGGTAGCAACTGGGGGCAGCACATGGGGAATAAAAGCTGCTTTATAGCTGTGCCAATTATTATTGCTATGGCCAGCTGACCAGGCCTCATTAAGTTGGCGTGTGGAAGTGACTCTTCCACTGGGGCCTACTGAGGGAGAGGGTAACCATAGAACCATGGAATGGTTCAGGTTGGAAGGGACCTTACAGATCATCTAGTTCCAAAACCCCCACCATGGGCAGGGATGCCTTCTGCTAGACTAGCTTGTTCAAATCCCTGTCCAACCTGGCTGGGAACACTTCTAGGGATGGGACATCGCAAGATGCTCTGGGCAACCTGTGCCAGTGCCTCATCACCCTCACAAGGAAGAATTTCTTTCTATAATCTCTCTAAATCTCTTTTTCTTTTTCAGTTTAACACCATTCCCTCTTGTCCTGTAACTATCTGCCCATGTAGAAAGTTTGTCCTCATCTTTCTTATAAACCCCCTTCAGATATCAGAAGGTGCTCTAAGGTCTCCCCAGAGCCTTCTGTTCTCCAGGCTCAGCAACCCCAACTCTCTCAGCCTGTCTTCATAAGGAAAGGTACTCCAGCCTCCTCATTGTCTTCCTCTAGGCTTGCTCCAGCAGTTCCACGTCTTTCTTATGCTGGGCACCCCAGGACTGGGTGCAGCACTGCAGGTGGGGTCTCAGAGAGCAGAGTAGAGGGGACAACACTTCCCTGAAGCTACTGGCCTCGCTTCTTCTAATGCAGCCCAGGATGTAGCTGAATTTCTGGGTTGATAGTGCACACTGAGAGATCATGTCCAGCCTCATCCACAAGAACACTCAAGTCCTTCTCCATAGGACTTTCTCTATGAGTTCTTCTCCTGGTCTGTACTCACATCTGGGACTGCCCTGACCCAGGTGCAGCACCTTGCACTTGGACTTGTTGAAATTCATGAGGTTCTTGTGGGCCCAGTTCTCACAGCTGTCCAAGTTCCCCTGGATGGCATTCCTTCTGTTGTCTCAACTGCACAACTCAGCTTCATGTCATCTGCTGAAGGTGCAGTTGATCCCACTGTCTATGTCATTGATAAAGGTATTAAAGAACACTGGTCCCAGAATATAGCCTCATCGGACAACATTCATCATCGGCCTCCACATGGACATAAAGCTGTTGATCACAACTTTCTGGCTGCATTTGAAAAGAACAGGAAGGGAAGAGCACTGCCTGCAAGCCCTGCTCTCACTGCAGGTCAGAGACATCACTAGGGAATGAAGCAGAGGCACAAATGGATGCAGCTGTGTGTGCCAGTGCTTGCCAGAGCAACTGAACAGAGCTTCAGAGGGGTACAAGTACCAAGGATGCAGTCAGAATAGCACCCTGAGCATGACCTGAGAAAATCTCTGAGAAGGTGCCTGGGGCAAAATGTAGACTGGAAAAGAAACCTGAACTGCAGAAGATTCTGAGCATGTCTCTGCAACCCGGTGCCCCTGTCTGGTGCCATTCCAGTGCGTGCTGAGCCAGCCTGGGCGGAGAGCCTGAGCTTGCCTGTGCCACCCCTCAGAAGATGCTGTTGTGCTCAGCTGGCCGAGCTCCAGCCGCCTCCGAGCCCTGCAGAGCAGCCCGTCCGCATCTGATCAAAGGCACGTCTACACAGCCTCTGAGATGACTCCGATTCCTCTTAAAAATTGTTTTTATTTCAACCCCTGCTCTGTTCAGAGAAGAAAAAAAAAACCCACAAAGCAAAACACACATTCCTTGTAAATAAGGTAGAACATCTTAAGCCATTGACACCGCCATCTTCTCCATTTAACTCAGGCAGCCCACTTGGACTGTGCATTTGATGGTCATGCATTGGATGGTTGAGACAGAAGAGACAATATTATTTTTAGAGGTAGTTTCTAAAAGACCCCAGAATTTGAACTATTTTCTGGGGAATCCAAATGGCAATGGGCCGTTTAAAAGGGGAGGGAAACGGTCACTTTAGCCCATACTTCTAAATAAAAAATAAGCAAAGAAAGAAAAAAAATTGCATGAGGTCAACTGAGAACTAACACCAGAGTCCAGGAAATTGTCAGACAAAGCAACTGCAGCTCATGTGGACCACTTTCTGTTTGCTAGGATTACGCTTGCACCTCTATACAATGTCCACATTCAAATTCTAGCTAAACCAAGGGGCGGGGGGAGGGGGGTGAAGAAGTGATTTTCTGAGGTAGGCACAAAATGGAAATAGAAACGGGGAATTTGTGCCAATGCCCTGCCACAGAAAGAGGGAATATAAGGCTGTAATGACAGCATGAGCAACAAGATGCTGAAAGCAACCTGAAAGAGAGAGGGAGTAAATGTCAAAGCTCCAAGTAAAACCTTTTTCCTGTAGTTGTTATTGTCTCTATAAACGTGTGATGAAGACAGAACCTCACATTATGCCCTTTAAAAAATACAACACAGGTCACACTGTGAAGAAGTGAAGTTTCTGTAACTATGATACTTGATTGTTTTATCCTGTGAATACTTCCAAAAAGCACACACATACACACATAAACTCTCTATAAATTGCACTGAATTTTTATATACCCACGGACATTCCGTTCCAGTTCACCCATCAATACACACATGTTGAATTTTATGTGTTTTCTTATTATTTATTGCACACACATTAAAATGAGAGGCCAAATAACGTAGATGTACTTAGGACCCTGTCCTGCTTCAGCTGAGTTGAAGTGGGTATCTTTGATGTTTTCCAATGTTCTTTCCTTCCACATCAAAATCCCATCTGTTAGCATCAGGTGAGTAACTGGAAATCTCAGCCTGTCTTTCAGAATCAGGATTCTGGGCGTTAAGGCTGCAAACATGTCCTCAGGACATGAAATCAAAACACTCAGAGATTCAAAGGCAATAAAAAAAGGAACTAACAATCATAATTTTTTAAGACCCTGAAGTTTTTAGGCCACTCCCATGATTTTGGGAGACTAAATTGGCAGGGCTGGAATTTGTTGACTTGCACTGGGCAAGCCATTGCCCATGATGTCAACACCTCCTCTCCTGAAGGGTTGGATGTGACTCTTCTGCCCACAAGGTGCTGGTGATACATTTCAACCAAAGTCAATTTTCTAGATTTCTCTGAGTCACCCCACTCATATTAAAGAGGGAAATATTTTTAGAAATTTAACAGGATCAAACAAATAGTGCTACTTTGTTTCAGATCCACAGTATGCTCTAACGTTTTGATGCCTTAGTTTTACAACACCCTTTTATATGTATAAATGTGATGCAAGGTAGCACAGAATTCTGGATTATTTAACTTGCTAAGGTATGGAGTATAGCTAGAAAAGCATAAATGTAAGGAGATATCTGTAAGGTGTCATTTCAGAGCTAAGCACAGGTAGCAAACTGAGTGTTTAATTTTTTTACTCAGTTGTGATAGACCTATGTGTTGTGTGTGTGATTTCCCAGAATTAGTACATTAAATGATTAGAATCAAATGAACACACTAAGGAAATACAAACAAGACAAAATATTTAATTATCACTGAAGAAAACTTATACCTGGTTTTATTAAGCACATTTTAATTGAACTGAGATGAACTTAAAGATAAGTTGAATTTTCTTGCTGAAGCAGGGCCACATTTAACAACAATTCTCAAAATGTTAAGATCTGCTCCTTATCTTCATTTCAGAGTAAACAAGCATAAAATCTCTCTAACTGGTTAAAATCTGTACAAGAATGCTATGGCAAATCGTAATCAGCTGTCACATTTGCCTGTTTTATATCTTCATTGTTCACTATCTGTGAACATTTATTCAAGCCAAGTGTTATTTGTATGAACGTTGGTTTTCATTTAACCGAGAAATAGCTAGGATCAAATAACTATCTAAGCACTTGTTGCAAAGATTGGTAGATTAAATGGAGCTCCAAAATATTCGTGAATATAATGTGATCCTAGCTAAGGCTGTGAAAGCACAAGGAATTTCCATTTCCAAGGGACTCCTAGGAAATTGAAAATTACTTTTCTCTGAATCAGAAGAAAAAAGAATTGCCATGACTGAAAAAAAATTCATTGTATCGTGATACTGTTATTTCTGTGATGGACAGCAAATTACAGTTTGAAAATAAAAGTAGATTGGAAAAAACACCTCCTCCCCCTTAGCTTCCCTTCCAAAAATGTTGAAATGGAATATTTTGACCTTCTCATAATACTTCTTCCCGATTTTTTTCCCCAAAACAAAAGGTTGTGAAAATCAACATGCCTCAGAGAGCAGTTTTGGTTAGACAAAATGGCATTTTCTGATGGAAGAAAAGCATTCCATTGAAAAAAAATTAACCAGCTCTAGCAATAACTCTGGATTTCACACTCTGGGCTAAATTTGCAACCCTTTGCCCTCTGCAATGAACTGGGACACTTGAGAAGTAAGGAACTAATCAGGGGAAAGAAGCATCCTCCTAGTATAGTTTGGAGACTATGAGGGGGGGCCTACTGGAATGGGTCTGCACAGGCATGCTGCTCTATGGGTTCCCATGGTGTTTGCTCCCACTAGTCCAATTACAGCATCAGAGACAGATTTGTAAGAGTCGAATCTTTTTTCTTTTCTGAGGAAATAGCTTCATTTTGTTTTGTTTCTTGCTGTTCTTGGCATGAAACTCATGTTTTATTGGTATGAAATACAAGTCTGTTTTGACACTTGCAGAGACAACGCAGACAGAGTGAAACATCTTTCTAGCTATAAACTGGAGCTTGTATGCCTTGTAAATAGCTTTTTATTGCTCATATAGTAAAAAAGAAAAAAAAGAGAATTTGTTACAAATACAGATAAGTTATCTGTGTCTTGCTGTGTGCTTTCCTCTTTCTTTCAAAACAGGAACCTGGTTCACCAAGAGCATCTGATCCTTTCACGTACTTCAGCACATGAAGCAATAAGCAAATCCCTGAAATCTGAGTACAGCTTCACTGCAAAGCTGTGAATCTTTGTCTCCCATTAGGCTTGGTAGAAAGTTGCTTCTCCACAAGCAAGGTGTAGGGACAGGATGGTCTTGGTGCCTTTTTGGTCTGAAGTGTCTCAGAAATGCTGGACTAATAAGAAAAGTCTGGAGGTTTGGTCTGTGCTCTTGGAAAGCCATTGGCCCTACTTTAAGTTGCTTTTGATCTACCATAAGAGCTAAAGTGTACAGGACTGAAGCCAGCACATTTTTGTCTCGGAAGAGGCACAAATCTCTTATCTGTGTGTTGCTCCCATATCTAATACAGCATAAATGTGACTTCCATCCTATAAGGACTCGGGGCTAAAGCAGGCAGGAAACAATGTTTTCTCTCTCTCAAAACTTTTAAAGACTTTTTTTTCCAAGAAGTCTGTACCTTATTAAGATGAATTAAAAGCCTTTAAGCCCTTTTCTTTGTCTTCAAGAGTGAAGACTTTGCACCCAAGACACAGGAGATGTAGAGGCCTCAAGAAGGACCAAACTGCTACATCTGTACCAAGGACTGGAGCAGTGCTGGGGCACTCTTAAGACCTGTGGCACCTTCTTGGCCAGGAGCACTCTGTTGCATGGTCCCATCCCTTGGAGCAGGGTCTGAGGCACTTGGGCTGTGACCCATGCTGACTCCTGAGCCATGCTAGTAAATTGGACTAAAATTGTGCCAGGAAACTTTCCCGCAGTTTAATGGCATGACCATGTCCCAGCATCCAAGTCCATGGCACTGACACTGTGATTTTATCAGTATTGCCATACTGGATCAGACTAAGGGGTGGCTCTGAAATCTTGCACATGAGAACTCCGTCCCCTGACTGTTAGTGCTTCTGCTTTAAGTCATGTTTTAGGACTGTTGATAACATCATGTGTCCCAGAGTTACAACAGGATGACACTTTGTGCTGTGTCATCTTGAGGGCTTCATATACAACCAGCTATCATTGTTTAGGATAATGGGAGGCAGAATTTTACCTAGACAATGAAAGACCTTGTATCAGTAATGTGGGATGGAGTGGAAAACCAGGTGGCTATGTGTAATCAGCTCAGGTTTGCTCCAGCCCTGCTGAGCCCAGATAGCTTACTGCAATATAATTTAAGTATTGTGGCAGCACACTTGTCCTTTAGGGTATGGGAGAGCTGTTGCACCTGGTATAGAGCTGCTCTATGTATTTGTGACAAGTAGTCATTTAAGACAAGCTTTGAAAAGTATGTCTTCAAAGTTGGGATTCTGGAAATGCTCATTTTAGTTGTGAAACTTAAACAGAAAGCTGCAGAAATTCATGCTTCATCCACATATAATGCATTTACTTTCTTTCTCATCAAAAGGGTATGAGAGAGTTGTCTTCTCTTTCCAGAAGTTTGTAGTGTAGTTTTGTCTCCTCAGCCACGTGCAAGACAATGAACCTTATCTTTGCCTGTGACAGGGAGTACTTCTGGAAATGCCATCTGGTGCTCTTGGCCTTTTTAGTTCTTATTCAAGTTTATCCTGATGAAATTTTCTGGCATCTTCCCGAGGCTTTTCTGCTTTTCTGCCAAATGTTAGTTGGTACCTGTTCCTGTATATTTCAATACTCCCTCCCACGGATGTAGTGATTAGCCTCAAGCATCTTTCTCTAAGACTTTAACATACCTTCAGAAACCTGAGTGGGACCTTTCTTCTGTGTGACCTGGTTGACTTCCTTATTGCTAAATATTTAATTTATAAGGGCATCCATTGCTCTATGGTCATGCAGGTCTGCAAGTGAGGTCACTGAGAGCTCGCTGTTCACCTAACTTTATGTTTTTCATAAATGCTGTCCCTCTCTTGTCTATGGGTGATTTATAAGCACCTGTCTCATGCAAAATGATCTGTGGCCAAATCTGAGCACTTCCCCTGTCTTCAGGAGGCATATAACCACATCATTGGTCATTTCTCCCTCTCCATAGCATGTAGAAAAGACCAGTAATTTGACGGTTTATCAACCTGAAAGTTGATGTGGAGTAGATTGCCAAACTGTTTATTGCCCTTAAAGCAGTTTCTCCCTGTACAATTTGGGTTGCAGCCTGAAACAAAAACAGCCAGTCGGCAATAATGAGAACGTGTACACACGTTATCTATCCGTATGTTAATATATTCTATTTGCACAACTCATCAGATTATTGTCTGATGGTTTAGAGTCTAAGCATTATCTCTTAGAAGACTGTTTGTGCCTGCTCAAGCACGTGGACCTGAGACGACAATCTGAGGTTCAGGCAATGCTAACAAAAATTGTACTTTGCTGGATGTCAATGATTCACTCCCAAAATATGAAGCATGATAAACTGAGAGGAAAAATAAGTAAAATATCTCTCAAGGAGAAGCTGCATTTAAGAAGAGACAGCTTGGCACCAACTCTAAATATTTGCTATGCAGAAGTGAGGCAGAGCTGTACCTCAGACACCCAAGCTGGATTTAGCCCTTCCAGTGGAGCAGAAGCCTTTATTGTATGGCCATTTACCAGAATTTCAGTGGAATGTCACATATCTCCAGAGCCTTTAGCAAAACATCTCAGCCTTCAACTGCAACCTCAGCTTCATGGATTATTCCTCCAGTACCAAGGAGTGACTCCATTGACTCAGGAGTGTGCAGCTCTTTACTGCATAGTGCTTCTCAGTAGCATAAGTGAGAAGGAGATTCACTTCTCTCATCACCAAGGACTAGTTTATGCCTAAGAACTGGTAGAGGTGTAATTAAATTGACTTAGAGCCAGTCTACTTATATCACTGTGAAATTGTTTAAGTAGAACAGAATGGCTGAAACCTCAGTTACATCAATTTATGCTAATTGTCACTCCAATATAAATGAGGTTTAAAACTGATTTAACTGTTACTGGTCTTTCTATTTTGTGGTACAGTAGGATAAAAGTACTCCAGTGTGACTGCTTCCTTCCTCAGAAAGTTCTTCTAACTTTTCTAGGAAAGGACATCTGTGTAACACATAGTTCCAAGCCCCAGCAATTTGGGATACAAAGCTCTGATGTAGAATAAGGGAAGGGAACATGGCCATGAGAGATTTCCTTAGCTGTTCTTGATGCCTCCTTGATGTTAAGCAATCTTGGTCTCACTCCATCCCACTCACTCTTTCATAGACACACTCCCGCTACATGGTTTTGCTCCCTTCTACCAACCCTCAAGAAAGAAAGGCGCAGGCTCCAAGCACAAAATCACAAAAGCAATGTTATTTGAGTTTTTAAAATATCTGGCCTTTATATCTGGATTGGATCTTGTTATCAGAGGAATAGGTCTAATTTGTTTGAAACCTCCTGGGTAAGGTCACATACAAGACTTTCTGTTATGTTGCAACAAGACCATCGTATTTTGAGTCACAGAGAAGACAGGGTGAACGCACTCCTCCATGACCCAACACTACATGTCTGAAAGTGAATTATATGTGCTTACCACTCATGCATGATCGTGTTCCTTTTCAATGGACAGGTTTTTGCTTCCTGGAAAGCACTTTTGATTTCCAAGGCTCAACAATAAATTGTTCCTTCCCCAGGCAATGCTGACATCCCAACACTCCTTCATCTGACTGCTCTGGGCATGATGTTGTGTGTTTTTCCCAAGTGCACCATAAGAGCTCAGCCCTATATTCCCGGACACCCAAACTAGTACTGAATCACTGATGTTCTAGATATTCAGAGTATGCAAGAGGGGACTCAAAGAAAAGGATCAATCTCTACTGAACTTCATCCCTCATTATTAGGATTTCAGCACAATGTAAGACTGTACTAAAAATATTTTAACACAGAATTTCTGTCTTCCCTCCTTTTCTAGTCTTCAGTGCTTTGGGTCTTTGTCCTACTCACCTTGATGCTTCCTCTTCACTCTGTTTTTCTGATTTTGGAGCTTTGCCCTGTTGATTTTTTTCTACTTCTCTCTGTTATTTTTGGCTTTTGTTTCTTCAATTTGTCCAACTCGTGCTTCCCTTTTAGTTCCCTTACCTCTCTTTTACTCTCTCTCTCTTTTGTTTTTTTAAAGCCAGGACAGTTTTGTATTCTTCCTTGTTTACAGTCATCCTGTTTTATTCATGCTCTTCTTGCTGGTTTCTTCACTTTGCTGTGTCTACTCTGGTTGCTAGAGCTTGTGATGAATATGCAGTTAGAAATAGTCCCAGTTTAAAGAAATTTCCAATATAAATAGAAAAGAAAGACAAAAAAACAGTTGGAAAGAAAGGAAAACTTGCTATCTCCATTTTACTAAGGGAAAACTGTGGCAATAAAAAGATAAATAATATTTTTTAGGTCACACAGAAAGCCTGTGGCTGAACTGGGAGGAAATGCCAAGCCTCCCAGATTTCATTCAGTGTCTTACTCATAATTTCTTGCTGATTTTTGCAAGTGTCTGCTGTGTAATGATTTGCAGTGTGATAATAATGGCACTGTCCACAAAAGAGCAGACTTCCTGCACTACTATGGGTTTTCAAGCCTACCATAAAACTTGCTGATTACTTGTCATACACAGCATTACAGACTAAGAATTATTTTAAGAAAAACAGGATGTTTTTTTCCAGGACAAATTCACATCTTATTGCGAAAGTCCACCAGACAACCAACCCTATAAGTTCTGACATCTGTATTTAACCAGCAAATTCTTTGAGGAAATTTGGAGTCATCCAGTTTTCCTAAGTTTAAGTCAGCTTCATTAAGAGGAACATTGCTCCACATTTTAATCACAGAATTCACCTCAGTCTGTGTTCAAAATCTTTACTTTATTTGAAATAGGTGTCATTATTAACAACTACTGATTGTTCTGTGATCAGTGCTTGAGACTAATAGCAGTATCAGCTTACACTTGCAGTATGGGTTCTCGTGGAGAAGGAGTTGGGAGTACTAAGGCATGTCTCTCTGAGGTCACTTGAATATCCATCACCAGTTATTGCTTGCTTTTCACTGTTTTATTCTGCTCTAGACAGGCCATTGCTCTCTGAATCTATTAATTTTAGGGAGATTTTACATAAATACGTCCCGAGGGAGGATGGCAGAAAGAGTGCAGAACTTCAAAACATCTCCATGTATTATGTATGAGTAATGCCTAGGGAGATGCCAATGTGGAGCTGCAGAAAACCCAGGGGCACTCACTTACCTAGGTCCTATGATTTTATAGATACTCTCCAACAGCTGGAGAGTAAATGGGCATCAGCAGCATGGCAGTACTCATCTTTCCTCCTCTGAAAGCTGAGGATTCAGGCCATGACTGGGTGGTTGTGGGTTGAACTCAGAGCCTCGGTGTGTGCTGCTCCCAGTCAGCCTCTCTGCCCAGGACCCTGAGTCCCCAGGCACCCACTCCCAGCCAGCAGAGCTTCATGTTTGCCTCCTGATAGTGAAGGACAAGAAGGAATACAGCCTTGCCTTCACACAGGCCAGCTGTCTGTCAGAAGAACATTCCTGTGACAGAATACACCCCTGTGGGGCTTCCAACTTCACCATGTACAGAGCCAGACTTTCCTCACCTGCAGCATGGCCTTGGCCTTTCATTGGGTGTAACCAGCCTGGGATGAATGTGGTTTTGATCTAAGTCCATTGGCTTGACTGAGCTTGTAGCAGAAGCGTGCGTACATGTGAAGCCACATCTCACTTCAGCTGTGCTTAAATTTCCCTCCTACCCCTAATGTGTCTATTGCTCCTGTGGGTGGACTGGGAGAATTAAACAGACTATATAAATATAGCCACATAGCACAGCATAAATGTGCTTTAAACGTATTTATGCCTCTGAGGGGATTTCAGGATTAGTGTAACTGCTCTGCAGTTGCCTCAGTTAATGTGATGTGATAAATTGATATAATTGGCTTCTTGGTGCTGCACCAAGGCACAGGGATGGGAAGCGAAAGCAAAGTGCAGTCTGCCGAGGCTGCCCCCACTGATGGAGGAGCTTCTCAGATATCTCAGAGAAGCCAACGCTCACATCCATTCAAACCGAAAACCAGCAAATGAGTGCATTGACAGTAAAACAAAACCCAAACCCACCAGCAACTCCTGATGAAGACAGAGAGGTGCCAGAGTGAAGCTGAGAACTATGTCAAATTCAGATCTCACAAACAGTGATGTAAATACAGAGTAACTACAGTGAAAGCTATGAAATGGGTTTGAAATGGGCTACAGGCACTTATTTACAGCATGTAAATTTAGACATTGACTCAAATCCCTAATTTATGAGGCAACAGGCTTCATCTAGAGTTTGGACTTACCATAGAGAGATCCAGACATATCCAAGGCAAACTCATGCTATAAATTGTTCTAGAACCTGTCTGTCTGTGTGTTAATGGTAAAGAGACTCTGGGGAAATAGAATTGTCATGTTGGTGTATAAATTAGACGTGCAAAATCTGGCAGAGAGAAAATGCCCTGGAGTATCCATATGTGGATACAAAAAACATTGGGTGTCACTGTTACATAGCAGATACCCTCAAGGCTGTAATCTACTCCCAGGCTCTTACTATCATTAGACAATCTTCTCTTTCAGTATAAAATTTCACCCCTTCCCATGTTCTTGATATCCTCACTGAAACATTACAGCATGCTTCACTTGGAAAAATACTTGCTGTAGATCCCATGATTAAAATATTTGAGGCATCCTACATGGCTCCAGATAGATGTCTTTGCTAAATGCTGTGCTGTTTGGCACTCTCTGGTTGTACAGAGATTACAATGGTGCACCTGCAAGAGCAGACTTTTAAAATTCTCCAGCTCATATCAGCTTTCTGACTCATACTCTCACATGCAAAGCCAAAGATGGGTGCCTTTATAGGAGCATGGTCACTGGAGTGGAGCAGGACACCAGTCCTGTGACTGAGCACACTCCTCCCTGCCACCCAGACAGGCCATCCATTCATCTTGATGTACCAGCTAGAGGCACCTCTAGCTTCTTCAAGGCAAAGTTAAGCAGTAAAAGTGAAGGTGGCTCACCCACAAGCACCTGGCCTCTCCTGAAATGCCTGAACTGGGTGATGGCAAACAGCAGTGGAGCAATGGCAGCTTTTTCTGTCAACTCCCAGCTTCAGTGACTGACTAGGAGAGGACCATTTAGGAAACCTGCTGCATGTGAACACTTAGAGGTTAGTTACCAGTCCCTCACTGAGGGAGAAACCTGACTGAAGCCATGTAGGTGGGCTTAATATGCACTCTCATGCTCACTTTGGCATATCAGCAGATGTGCCAGTGTTCATTAGGGGCAGCAGCACAGTCTCTGCATCACCTGGACACACACCCCAGGTGTTGAGTTTGGGTCTGGGACAAGCTCACAGGCAGCACTGGGCTCCTACAAAGTGCCTGCACCATTCCATGTTCAAGGCAGTGCCCTCACAGCTGCTGTTCCTGCAAGTGTTTCCACTGACCAGAGACCGCCCTTGGTATGATTTTATCCTGATGGCTCCACAGGCAACCTACCCAACCTGACCTGGTTAGCAGGAGGCAGGATGGTGGCAGCTTCAGGATTTTGAAGAGATAAGAGAGTTTTTCTATTACTGTGCTGCCCCTTGTGCTTTGTGTTTGCAGTGTGGTGCTGTGCTTCTTGCAGATTTCCTGGAAGGTGGCCTGTGTCATCCTGACCTGCAGTGATGGCTCATCATTTTGCATCTGGAACACAATGTTTTGCCACAGATGGAGCTTTCTTTCCTCAACCCAGACTGCATCCTTGTCAATCTCAGCAAGCTGTATTTTTAAACGTCAGGAAAAATCCCTGTTTGAAGCAGCTTCTCAAACTCAAACTAGTTGTCTTCCTCAGGCTTGTTTACTTCTCATTCTCTGCAGTTTCTGCAGCTGTTCTCTGCAGCTGAGGGCAAAGCTGGGGTGACAGCAGCTGCTGAAAACCCACAGCCACAACTGTTTGGGTGATACTGGCACAAAACTTTACTGTTTGAAGGCAAAACCTCCATCAGCTCCTCAGCACCCCCTCTGGAGCCCTGGGGATGAACCTCATGGTGCATAAACTTGTCAGCCCATGACAGCCTCAGGGATTGGAGTCAGCTATTCCAAAGGAAATTGATCTTAGTACAGAAAAGGAAAAATGTTGAGATTTTGGCCTCAGCCTGTGAAAGGTAGTGGTTTAGAGCTAAATTCTTCTCACCATACCATTGTACAAAGCAGAAGCTCTCAGAGCTCTCTCATACACAGGGCCTGGAAGAATACTCAGGGCCATAGAGACCCCATAGCTATGCGTACACAGTTTCAGAGAAAATTCCCCCACATGGAAATAAATCTTAAAGTAGAAGCTGTCTGTCTGCTTAAACCAGGCTGGGACAACGAGGCTGAACAATCTCTCAGCTCTTTCACACTCAGCCACCGACTCTTCGTCTGTATCTTTATGGCCTTCGACTTTTGTAACTGGGACCTCCATCTACTTTCCTATCCAAGAACCATGTTTTCTCTGATGAATCATCCATCTTCCTCAGGATGACACAGGTCTTCTGCAAGGCCTGCTTCTCCTTAGGCTGAAGTCTCAATCACATAAATTTTGGAGAATGACGCTTCCTTTAGCTCTCCTTTGGGCCAGGCACTGGTTGCTGACTCTTCTAATATTCTGCATGTCCTGTGCATCACCTGTATTCCAGATGAATTATGGGACAATATAAAGTCCCTGATTTAATTCTCTCAGTTTAAAAGCCTCTAGCTTTACACCTCTTAATGGTTGAATGCACACAGCATGATGGTGTCATACTTCTCACCAGTGCAGTGGCTACAAACATGGCAAAACAAATTCTGGTCTCAAGCAGAAACTCCTGATAGCTGATGGTAGACTTGAAGTGGCGTAATGAGGCATAGAATTTGCTCCAATGTGGTTTTAATACAACTAGAAAGACTCAGGCTATTTATTATGGGAATCATATAAACAAGTCATTCAAACAAAATCCTCCTGATTTTACAGCAGTCTAGACATGTAGCATATTGCAAAGCCATGTCTGAAGGACAGTGTCATTGAAGTTTTTATCCTTATGTTCAGTTCAGAGGAGAACTAAGGATAAATGTGGCAGTCTGGCACCTAACATATCCCACAGTACCTAAAAGGAGAGGCAGACTCATCTGAAGAGCCCTTTGATTATTACATGATAAGAAACATTTATTTCATGTTTGCTATGCTGGGATAACATTGGATCTACTGTGCTTTGCCAAGTTTGCACACTTTCTGTGGGAACCCTCCTCATTCCAATGAAATGGGATGATAGGAAGCATTTTATTAGAGCTTACTGGAAAAATGTACCATAAGTGCCAAGGAGCCAGGACTGTTGTCCAGCTGGCTGGAGACAGACAATGCGTAAGTTACAAAATGTCACAGGACTGCAGGGCTGCCTGGAAATTCCTGTCTCAGCTGGTGCCTGGTCTCCCAAATTCATGCACCTTCCATGAAACACATGCAAACCTTCCGTGCCAATCCTAAAAAATGTCTAGGAAATATACTATAAGTGTTGCCTTACAGTCAGTAGGATTTTGAAGAAATGCGTGTGGGCAGAGTTGATCAAACTCCTGGAAGACCCCCATGCTCCCAGGGATATAGTGGCAGCATGACCCTCCTGCAAACCTTCAGGGCACACAGCTCATTCCCTCCTGTGGGGCTCTGGGAGTTGGCACAGATGGGACAATGTTGTCCCCTCTGAAGACTTTGCATGTGCCTCCCCTCCTTATTTTTTGTGTGACTGAGGCTTATCTTGAAACATAAAGCTTAGCTCAGAGCTCTCTCAGCACAGTCAGTGACATCTGGAAGTAGAAAATGCTTCCCAAATATTTATGAGATATGTCAGCATTTTCCAGATTACTATTTTTCCCTAGTGTCTAACCTGAAACTTCCTTACTGCATTTTTAACTAATTTTTTTTTGGTTTATTCATGAAGATGTTTCAGTAATTAAATTTTATGAGCAATATTCTAAATGAGGGCATAAAATTAGTTTCAGGAGACAGCAGACCAAAGAAGAGGAGTCCTGTGGAGAGATTTGGAAGAGGAGACTGGGTCTGATGTGTCCTTTCCTGGCACAGGAAATGCCATAGGGGGAAGGAAGGCAGAAATTGTTTGTGGGAGGAGGCAATGGAAACTGCAGTCAGTAGCAGATGACTGACAGGAGTGAGAAACACAACGTTCACAGAAGTCGCACGCCATGTCTGGGTGAGGTGTGTTACTGGGCAAAACATCGACGGAAAGACAAACTGAGATAGAGGGGGACATGGTTTCTCAAGCTACTGGGAAGAGGGTTTTGGTTGATTGCCAGGACATAAATATTTTAAATGAAGTTCAAGGTCCACCAATGGTGAGAGTTGAACCATCAACTTCAGCAGGGTTAAAATTTCACTCTTTGTGTGTTTGTTGGTTTTTGTGGTTCTGTTTTTGGTTTTTTTAAAGTGGGTGTGGTAACTTCAGAAAATGTCAAAATACAGGTAGGCTGGTATTAAATCTGTGAATCTGGATTCAGAGCTGCATTCCTACTTCACCTGCCTCAAAGAACTGAAGCAAAACAGAGTGGCAATGGATTGAAAAAAGACACAATCAGATCTAACATAATAAGCCTTCAGTTAGAAGTAATCTTAACTTCTTAGTTCTGGAGCCGTGGTCTTGCCTGAAACTGAAACAGATCATCACTCTAAGTGTGGATCAGATTTTATTAAATAATAGAGGAGGTAAAAACGGGACTTTTCTACCAAAGTAGCAAGAAAAGTTAGCAGCTGTTTTTCTCTTGTGTTTCTTTTTGTATCTGGTCTCTCCCAATTTCATATTGATACACTGCAATGATACAATATTGGCTATCACACGTATTTCAGTTTGAACTTTCAAGTATTGCTTCTCCTCTGTATTGTCTGGATATATATATTTATAAATAACATTGACAAATTCAAGTCAATATTCAACAAAGTCCCTAAGTGTTTCCTCTCCTGTAAGTCTGTAAGATACTGTTGTGTAAATGATAAATGTTTCAGGCCATGACTGAGCTGCAAAAAAATGAGTGATGGGACTTTTGGGAGAGGGCAAGAAAAATTGAAAACATAGTATATTTTCTTTATCTTTGATCTGAAATGTCTTATTTTGAATAAAGTATTTAGTGCTGGTCTTATTTAGTTCTTCCCAAAACAATATGAGGCTAATACTAAAACATAAGACCTCTTAAGAATGAAATGTTCAGCATTCTGTACAATTGTCCTCCTATTTTGTTTCTGAACACAGTTGCAGTTTTACAACAAACTGTAAAGTAGCCTAGCTGTCATGTAAATGACCTTATGCTACTCATATGATCAAAAGTTAGGCAACATTGATGTGTTTCGCAACATTAAGGTGAAAGAAAAGCAAGAGAAAGTCTGCACTGAGAGAGGAAGATACACATTGTGAATTCAGATCAATGTGTGGAAAGAATTCATCCTAGCATGTAAACTATCTGCAAAAGTTTAGCTAGTGTACAAACAGTCTTACAATGTGTTTGCATTTTGCAGGCCAACAAACACTCATCATTAAATCAGTGAGGCCAGTCAAGATGTCTGTAACACAGCAAGAGGCACAGCAAAAGCAGCAGCAACAGCAGCAACAGCAGCAACTGACTCCCTTCTCATCGTCTGCAAATATCCCAAACTTTTTGGTGTTCATTCCTAGCAGGCTCTTTGGAAGCGTGCTATCTTCTGACCTTAATATCTTTAGGGTAGCAGAGAGAAATCATCTTCTTGAAAGCTGGTATTTTGATCGCCCTCAGAAATAAAGATCAGAGGATGACTAAGGGTCTTAGGAATTAAGTTCTTGCTCTCTTTCTCGCTCATGCAGGCACACAAAATGCACACAAAGGCACATTTTCATATATCGGTTATGGACGCAGACACACTTCAATGAGAGATCCTTACAACGCACAAACTTAACTGACATATTACACAAATGTTTGCTGTGTACAGAACAATCAAGGAAACAGACTCATGTTTATTACTACTGAATCAGCAGCAGTCTAATGGATTAAAAACATCCTCTTTTCTTTTTCTCTCTCCTGTTGTGAAAGTGCCAGTGTTGTAAACGCTCCCTGCAAGAGAAGTGGGTGGACATGAAACAATTGATGACCTCCATGATTCGTGAGCTCCTAATCTCTCAGGTTAGGTCTTCTGGCTGCAACCCAAAATCCCAGAACATCAGCTTCAGATATTTGGAGCCAATTGGGTTGGGAAAGAAGACAGTAAATGTCTGTATCCGGTTCACAGGCCCCTGAGCGTCACCACATATTTTGGAAGTCTGTCTGGCTTCCTGACTTTAAGAGTCTCTTGATTTAGAGTTCAGGGAGCAACAGTGAAAGGGGGGGGAAACAAAGGTTATCTAAAACCTCGTGAATGGTTGGAACTTTTTTTCCTCTGACTTTTAACACTTTTACAGCCATAATTTATTAATTTTTAAAGAGATTTTTATAGTAACTTGTGTTACTATAATGAATTGTGCTTCTTTAGATGCATACTCTTCAGATTGGAAGAGCTGCCCTAAAATGGGTCTGAACTCTTTATCCATCCAATTTTCCACTGATTTCACTGGTATCAGGGCTGAACATCAAGGCCACTCTAAACCCAAAAAAGAAGGTTCAGTTTACACCGAAACAGTATTTTCTTAAATCTGAAAATACTGCCTGTCCTACTTAAACTCAGACTTGTCAGAACTTGTGAAGCTTTTGTACATCTAAATTAATAAATTTCCTCAATCTGATCCAGTCTGTCTGAACATCTGCTTTTAATGTGAGAAGAACAGGATTAAGCAACACCTTACATATTGTTATAAAACTATTTTTAATCTCACTGTGATAAGGAACAACACACCACAGAGGCTTGGCTACCACTCAGAGTGGGGGGAAGTGGTGTGTAATTATGAGGGACTGAACCTGTTCTGGTTCATTAAAATAGCTCAGTTTGGTGAGGAGCTCGTAAAAGGAGCAAAAACTGAATTACTGTAACAATCTTGAGAGGGAAAGAGATGTGGAGTATGCAGAGAACTAGCATTACCCATGCTGGAAGGAGTAGTTAAAAAAGGAGAAAAAGATGAAAGGCAAAACCACATATGGTCCTTCTACCATTCTAACTGGTATGGGCATTCCTGTCACTCTATGCCAAGTTCTATGTTGTCAAGGGGCTGGGATTTGGGATTTGGATTTGTTTGGGTGCATATATGATGGGGTTGCAACTTCTGAAACCTCAGCTACATGCTGAATGATGGTCTTTCTGTTATCGTTTTAATCAGAGTACAGACTGTTCCTTCCTGGGCAAGGACAGCATTCCACATGGGCTCCTCATCAACATGGCACTATTACCACACCTCAGCAACAAATTCCTACCCACATTTCCATACGTTTTCTCATTCTTGCAAAAGTGGCTCTGGCAGGGTCACATTTCCGGGACCAGGCCTACGGATCCATTTAACTTTCTCTTAATCAGGGCTGACCTGCATACCCTTGGCAGCGTGCCTGGGCAAGCACACAAAGCACAGCCTTCCCTTTTCATCCTGGGCGTTTATCAAAGGACACAGATGTTGTTCTTGTCTCTCCTCAGGCCAGTGTTCCTCCCATGCTAACCACCTCTTCCAAGCCCAAGGTGACTCTGCCTGTTGGTGTGGCAGGCAGTGTTAGAGGAACAAGAAAACCTGCCAGTGGGAAAGGCAGTGAAAAACAGCCTAAACAAAATAGATTATGGCCTGCATTGCTGAAGAGAAGGCCTTGTAATTTTTAACTGGTGTTTTTTGATCGTCATGCAATGGTCTTTCAATGATGGCCTCTGACCAGATGGTGGGTCTCGCACTTCATCACCCCATGAAGGATGAGTGTTGCTTACACGACAAAACTCACCATTGAGAACAAGATTTCCTCAGAAGCGCAAGGTGGAAATGCCTTGTCATATTCTTTCCTGTGTAATTTTGGGTCTGCCTGCCACAGAGGTATGTCTGCTCTTTGTTCATCAGAGAGTGATGCCGCCAGATAGAAAGGGCAGAGGGTGTTACATCCAGGGAGGTGTGGGGCACCAGAACACTCCTCCAGATGAACTCTGTCACCACAGGTGTGTTCAGGCCAAGCCATCTCTTGGCACTGGCCATTCCCCAGGGGCAGAACCTGTTGTGCATGTTTGTAGGGTTTAGCTTCACTCACTGCAGCATACATCTGACAGTCATAGGAGGAGAGATGCATCACCTTCATCACTTCCACTGAAAATCCTTAGGGAAAGGTAAGGCAAGTAATGGAAAATATTCCCATTGCCACAGGCAGTTCATGCCCCTAGGGTGCTTGTGAAACCTTTTGCTACTCCGAAATCTTGGATGCTAATCTCAGAAGATGGAGCTGTTGTAACTTTTGCAATTCCACATCAAAAAAAGTAAGTTCTGGCAAGTGAGAAATTTTCCATTAAATTTTTTTTTGCCAACTGAAAGTTTCAAGCTCTTTTGTGTGAAGAATATTTTGTTGCCATAGAAATCATTCCTTGTCCCTGAAAATCTAAATCCCTGGCCTTGTGGCTATACATGGAGATCATGCTTAGTCTATCTGGTTACTTGTCCCTCTATTCTACACTGAAAATACTGACAACAATGAAATATTTTGTAACTCACTTAATCAAGAGTCTGAATTTCTCACTTATATATTTTTTTTAAATTTTATTATTTATTTATTATATTTATTTTAATGTGAGTCCATATTTAGTAGTGGAGGAAAGATCTAAGAGGTTAGGGGACTCACTCCAGTGCAGCTGCCTTGCTGTCCATTGAGGTAATCTAAAAGGAGAAGCTTAGAGTTGAAAAACCTTGGGGATCTTGGCCCCCCTCCAAATTTACAGGGGGATAACAGAAATTGCCTTTTGTAGCTCTGTCATTTATTTTAGAGACCTGTGTTGCATGTTTGCTCCTTGGCAGGATGAGAGCTAAGAAGTGAATAAATAGACTTCAACCACAAATGAGCAAGCAAATGGAAGGAAGTGCTGTTTAAAAAAATGCTTTCAGTGACTTATTCAAGTTACAAGAATGGCAAGAGGCATTTTCTAGGAAGGAAGAGAATTTCTAAATTGTTTTATGCAAGATGGTCTGTTTTATGACTTCATTCTGAAAAAAAAGTTAAGAGGTAACTACTGTGAACAGAATAGCTCTGGCAGAACATGAGCACTCCAGGGCTTGCTTTCTTTCAGAAAGAACATGTCATATCACCATGATCATCCTCTGTTGCAACATCACAACATTTAATACCGAGATTGTATTGCTGTTGTCTGTAAGTCCACTTAGGCTTTTTTTTTTCCCAGTCTGACCTCATTTTACTGAGGGACAGCCAACTACTTCTCCCCACTTCTGTGGGCAACAACCATCTGCATGTATGGCTTGTTTCCTCATTAGTCTTGCACGTTGGACATTTCTCCAGTTGGTGAAATACTATGTCCGATGCCAGAAGAGGAGCTGAATAAAAACCTCTTCCTGTGAGCTAGCAAGTCACTTACAGTCGTTAGTCACTGAGCACCTTCTTCTGGATTAAATAACACAAAATATTACCTAATCAAGTTCTCCTTATTATCTCAGAATCAAGTTCTCCTTATTATCTCAGTGCAACAGCAAAAATGGGCCTGAATTTGAACTTGGGATTCCAACTCCAGTTTTGGATTTACGTAATAATCAGGTGTCCAACTTATCTCTCATAATGAGCACAACTCAATATACTCTGTATTTTGAAACTCACATTAAAGAATACTAAAATCCAAATCCTTAGTTCTTTCTATTTTATAATGACCATATTTGGGTTCAGGCTCAGACTTCTGTCTCACCTCTCTGAATCACATAATGTACACATTTCCTTTATAAACATGAACTTTTACTAAATGAAAAACCACTACTAGAGAGATGGATTTGACTATTATCACACATAATAATTAAACCTCTCTATTGTACTTACTGATTTAGACTTGGGTCAGACTAGCTAGGAAACTTCTCTTGTTTTAAATTCTTGTCTAGAGATGAGCCAGCTTATTACCAGTAATAACTGTATATAAAGGAATGAGCCATGCCATGGGGGATAGTTCCTGGCAATTCAGGCCTCAGTGGTAAAGTAGGTAGGTAGGTAGATTTGACAAGAGTGGCTTTTCTATCAATTGCACAGTAGCACCAGTGCTACTTTCTCCAGAAGCAAAGAGAGGACAGCTGGAATGAAATGCTGGCATGTGCTATCTACAGGCTTAAGATCAGGTAAGTAATCTTTTTAATATATCTGACTGCTGACACGTTTGGTTACATCCGTAGGATGTACTACACGCTAGTACTGAGCAGTGTACAGGAGTGCAGCACTGTGCTCTGTGTCCCATTCTTGCAGGGAGTTTTGTAATGTTGCCTGGTCACTGTCTCCTTGTCTACAAAGCAAATATTCAGGGTGGAGAGGGGAAGAAGAGTTTTCATTTGTGAGTACAAAAAGGCGAGGAAAAGAAACCATCTTCCTGTGAAAGCTGAAACATGCTATGCAAATATGTAACAAATATACTCATTACTTTTCCACTAGCAATATAGTATGTGTTGCTTACAGACAAGCTTGTATTCTTCATTCCTGTGCTCCTCCCAACAGCTGCATGTATGTGCCACAAAGTATTATCCTAAAAGTACTTGCTCATTATCCTGGAGGTTCAACTCTTTGTGAGAAGGCAATTCATCCACCCACTTTTTGGACTAACAGAAGGAACAGAAAAAATGAGGACAGAAGCAAAGCAGAAGTGAATTATTTAAAGATGAACAAATACATAAAGATCAATATCAAGTTAATGTCAGAATGTTATTAAGGGAGCACAGTGGAAAACACAGTGCTTTATGTCAGCAATGAGCTCCTGGAGGAGAGATCCCTGCTCCCCCCATGGAAAAGTTAACTACTCTTGTGTTAGAGAGGAGTGCTGCAGCTTCTTCCCACTTCTTCACACGAACACGGCACTTTCTCTGCCTCTGCAAAATGTTTCAAATGCCTTTTTTTTCCCCCCTTTCTGTTTCTAATCTTTTCCTGGATTACTCAATGTACAGTGAAGCTTCTTATCTCATGCAGGAATTATGTTTATAGCAGAAAAGGAACTTCGGGACTGAATGCCTCAGAGACTTGGATGATGGGATGTAGAGACTTTTATCTGAGGTTGCTTTCTTGAATCAGGCCCAAGTTGGTAGTGACCTAAAATTGCCTCGGCCTAATGACTGTTTGGTCTCCACTGTGAAATGTGTTTGGTGGTCTCAGTTTAATTCCTGGTAAATACTTGTTTGCGCACTAAATTACTTCCATAACTGGTATCCACGTTGGCAGTCTCACAGAGAGGTCAAGGGTTTGATGGGAACCGGGACTGAGCTATTCTTTCATGCTGTGAGCTGGTCCCTTCTAGACATGCAAACTGAAGAAGGAGTGCAATTTGCACTGGGTCAAGGTCTGCTTGCTTGCTAATCTGCTTCCTTTAGAGACCATGAATTGCAAGATGCTAACTCTGAAAAATTACTTTGATTTCAAAATGCAGTTTCATTCATCCAGGGTCCTTTTAGCATACTGAAAGCCAAGGTGTCTCCAGAAACTTCAGATGATAAAGGGTTAACCCATGTCAGGACAGTCTGACTAGCATAGCTGATGGTATATATCTGGATGTAGATACAGTGCACAAACAGTTTAATTCACATAAATAATATCTGTCAGCCCTTCCCTCTTTCTCTTCATCCTACTGTTCATTTCTGGTCTCTCAGTTTTACTGGCAACAGAAGTCATGCGAATATATGAGGTATCAGACCAGGGAGATCTATAGGTTACAGAAAATGAACCAGCAAAAATAAGTACATGTTAGAGTAAACTAAATAAGATTGTTTGCTGTACTCAGCCAGTGCAAGAAGAAGTTTTTTCTTCATTTAAAAGCCTTCTGTTTTTCCACACATTAACAAATTTAAGATCCTGCAGACTGCTGTGAATAGCAGCCAAAGTGAAAAGAAAATTAGTATTTCATCAATTATTTTCACACATTTTTTAAAGTATGTTGAGGACATGTTTCTACAAGTGTGCATTTGAAGTTGATATGAGCCAGAGGTCAGTAAAAAATTCAGCTGTCAGATAGCAATTTTTCAGTCACAGATTCACACAAAAATTCATTAGGACCCTCCTGCCAGATTGCACCGGCAGAACTTGCAATAAACCTTATGTTGTCTGTCAAAATGGCACTACAAAATGCAACCATGGGCATTTTCAGTCTGCATGCCATGTAAGTCCAAAAAATGGGTTTAAGCACTGGATATAACATCTGCTACATGCATGGTCTTAGAGTGTGATAAGATGTAAAGTGCAGAAAGAAATACAGATTGTTTGCTGTCACGCAGGCAGATACAGACGGCTAAGCTCCAGACCTGAAAGTGAGGTTTGACCACAGCTCCAGCCTATGCATGCAAGCTCTTCAACAATTATTAGCGTAAATTGTATTAAATCCACTCCCGCCAGCTGTTTAGGATTTTCAAGACAAGTCTCTTACTGTGTAGTTATAGCATTTACCATTGTAATTTTTAATTACAGGCTCTCATATTAACTGGAGCCACATGATATTATCATGGTTGAAGTGAATAACAACAGTGCTGTTGGAAATCTGTAAGACTGTATGCCACCATCTGAAAATACTGAGCTGTAATTTATTTTACAACAACGTAGGTAGAATCAGTGTTTTCCTATAGTATATACTTTCATGTTTGTTATAATTTATGTATTTTATATATTTTACTTAAATATTTTACAAAATCTATATAAGTTATCTGGAATTATTTTCCAAACACACTGTGTTTCTGAATTTTAAAGATGTTACTCTGCAGTAGATTTTACAAATAACTTAGAAGCCACAGTGTGAATTGTAAATATGCGTGTCCATGTGATAAAAAGACATTTGCAATACCATGCTTTTTTTTTCTTAATGGGTGAACTAGAAATCAATCGTTTTTCTGCCTTGCAATTTTACTTTTCTGAGGTGAGTTCTGAAGTAATTTCCTTTAAAATGTAGAATTGAGAATGTGTTAGTTCGTGTGTGTAAAAAGATCATAAAATTGGCATCACTGCAGATGCACAGAAAGTGCTAGTGGAAAAAATGAAACAAAGGAGACCTAAATGCAGCCAGCCATATGATAAACCAGATTTTATGAATGTGCTTGTTTGTATCTAAGGAAGAGCTGGTCTGCCTCGAAGCTCGTCTGGTTTTCCCCAGTTTGTGTAATAAAAGATATTACCCACTTCTTTTCTAAAAGCACATTCCATTATTGAAATGGTTAGAATGGCCTAAAAAACCCCCAAACCTTCTTTCAATGTGATCTTGGTGTGTAATGTCTTCTTAACTGGACTTTTGCAGAACCGATTCCTCACCAGTCCTCTGCTTTTCAGAAAAAGCCCATAGGTGTAAACCCGAGCTTCTAGCACAGCTGCACCTGGAAACACAGCACAGCTGTCAGCTGGGGAAGAAGGGAGATTTTCAGTTTGCAAAGGTAAAAAGCATGATTTCATCTCCCTTCTCTGCCTCTGAGAAAGTGCAAGGCTGATCCTGCACTGCCCTCGCTCCTTCCAGGCAAATCTCCGTGCATTTGATGAGAGCTGTATACACGAGCTACAAGGAACGCATGGCCCAACACGGCAATTATCTTTTTAACTTACAAGAGTAACTGCCAAGAAACTGGTAGTGATTACACATTTCCCCACTCCTTGCATGCAGCTGCACTGGAAAGAAAGAGCATAACAACTCTGTCTTCAGTTTGCACGTGGGCAGTCTGTTCCTGAACCTTCCAAGACCCAAAAGTTTTGTTGTACCAGTTAACTGTACACTGACTTAAAAAACAATTGCAATGGGAAAAGGAGCAGGTCTTAGGTCATCAGAATTTTAGGAGGTAATTTTCAAGCTGCTGCCTGAGCAAGACAACATGTCTTAATAAAAGTTTCATCTGTGCAGAGTAGCTGAGAACAAAATCAATCTGTTTCCCAGCATTGTTTTGCTTTTCTTCAGTGCTCACACAATGCAAACCCGTCAGTACTGCTCTGGTGGCAGTTTCCATGAAGCTGATTTTCTATAAATCTGAGTATACACTGTGCTAAATTGTTCCTCCTCCTGCATCGCCTTGCAGAGCGGTATTACTCAACACAGTATAAAATTCTTAGTCACCGCTATCGCTGGACTTTCTGTGGCACAGACCCAGTTTTCTGTGCTGCATTCCTCATTTTATAGAACAAACTGGAGCTTGTTTTTGTTTGAAGAGCATTGACCAACATCCTGAACACTGCCCATTAGGGTGAAGCGTGGAGCATTTCACCACCTCCCATTCCTCTGGGCTGCACTGTGTACCATCATTAAGTTTGTACTTGCAGGAGACTGAGTCATCCGCTCTTTGATACTCCACATTGACAGTTGATGGACATTCAAAGACAGAAGCAGGGCTTTGCTGTTCTGTCCTGTGATATATTACCTCTCCAGAGGAAACAAAGTGATTTTCAAGCTCAGGTTTATTATGGCATTGAATCTCTATCCTCTACTTTAATTAATGATGTACAAAGTTCTCCCATCTGATCTGACTGGTCCTCACTGGCCAACCATTAAAACACATTCTATCACTACAAATTAAAGTAAGAACTAGAAATTAGGGGAAGAAGATAAGAGAGTAGGAAAGCCAGCCAAGATCTCAGTGAGGTATGCAAAGCAAGACCCTCTCAGCACTCTCATCCAGACGCTCAGAGACCACCATCTGGAACAGCCTGGACAGCCTGGTAGAGGCAGGGTGATGACAGGAAGGGTAGGATGGAGAGGAGTCTTTTGTAAGTCTGCAGAGGATCTCTGCCAGTCACTGTTTAGGCCCATGGGTGACCATTTCCTGGAGATAAAGGTTCAGGAGGGTTTTAAAATCCTGCCAGCACATAACCAGAACAAGCAGGACATTATATGCACTAACTCCTTGGTGAGGCTCTGAGAGGAGCATGCCCCTTATGGCAGGAGTTCTAGGGGTACCTTACCTCCTTCTTTTCCCCACAAGGTCAGGCTTCCCTTCCCTTCCATGTGAGGGACTTCTGCACCTGATAACTTATCAATTTTGATGGACTTGGGACACTGCATTACAGATACACGCTAGATTATCCTTTCTACTGGATTAACCTGTGGCTTAATTAAGCAGGACAAAGTTGCTATAGCAGAGTACCTGAAATAGTTCACACTCTCATCATGATGTACTGGGCTTGGCACATCTACACCACCCACGCCAAAAACATGCTATTGATGACAAAACCTGAAAGTTACCACAAGCCTTTCATAATCTAAATTACAGAGACAGTGTCTGAGTAGCAATCACATGGCAAAGACTCTCTCTTCATGTTCAAAACCAGTTAGCCTGTGCAATCTGGCAGAAAGGTCAGGAGATGGACAAGGTAATATCACCTGTAAATTCATTGGATTTTAATCCTCTCATTAACATGGGCTGAGAAGGTGGTATCCCATAGCATGAAATGGTTGTAGTCATAAAATCACAGGCATGTGAATTTTTTCCCTCCAAACTACAATCTTGTCTTCCTTTGTATAGCATTATAGGCTGGGATTTGAGTTGTATTATCACACTGATATCCACCAACAGTGGTGGTGGTTGGACTTGATCTTAAATTTCTACCTTAATGATTCCATGATTCTATGGCAAACTCACTAATCATTCTGCACCAGATTTACCTAGTAATGCAAGCAAGACTTCCTCATGACTCCCCTAATTCTTGGACTGTCTTGTGACCCTGATTTAATCCTGCACCAAATTTCCTACCCCTTCAACATCTTTCTCTTGCTTCTTGCCTGGTTGGTTGAAAATTGCAGGCTGTTTCCCCCCTTGATTTCCTGACAATTGGAAGCAAAAATGAGAGCTCCCGAGGAGCGCACTCAGTGTGTTCACTTACACTTCTGCGTGTGAGTGCACAAGTGTGTACATGTGTGTGTCCACAAGGTTCCCCTCACTCTGTTTCCAGGGTGAAGTCTCTATGTCTCCTGTGATCAACAGTGCACTCATTCTACCTGACATCAGACCTGAGGTGTGATTGCCCCGTGAAAGATCTAATTGAGAGCAATCTGAAAAGAACAAATACAGCAAGAGTTGCTTACAGGACCCCCAAGTTATGTGATCAGCTAAAGAAGCAGAGATGTTTGCTTAGCCACTAACACTGAGTGAAATGCAAGCAGGTAATGTCATTTCTTTAGATAAGGTGCTAGGGATCAAAAGAATTTGGACTTGTTTCCGTTGAGCACATAGCAGTAAATGAGGTAACTTGTGAAAAGTGTTTGAGAAGGCAGAATTTTGAGAAGGCAATATTTGTTGTATTTTGCAGGTGAGGGTTAATGGGTCAGGTTTCTCTAGCTGGTTTAAATGATTCAGCAGGATGAATAGTTTTGTCTTGATTTGAAAGACAATTCCTAAATATTCGCATCTACAAAAATGGGGACTACTCAAAGTGCTAAACTTCACATCTGGTCTCTACAGAACTAAAATTCGCAGTAACTGTGCACATCTATTTACTAGAAATTCAGTATCTGTTTCTTACCACTGTGGGTTGTGGTCCTCTCAAATAGAAATAGTTACTCTAGCTATTTAGTTTTAAGTTGACTTGCTTTGCAGTTATACAATATCCTGATTTAAGAGTACAGCAAAAGTTGTTTTCTTCTCTAGTAGTGAAATTTTCTTTTAATTCTCTGCCTTTTTTTTTTAATGGGCAAGACAGAAAAAAAGCAGTGATGACAATTGCTGAGGGACTTCAGTAAGGAAAATCTGAAGAAGCAGTAGAGGCATTTTAATAATTATCTGTATCATCTGTAAACTTGGAATTGCTATTTACAGTAATAAATGATTACTGTGTGAAAACATCGGAATTGTGTGGATTTATATAACAAATACTTGATTTTTTAAAATTCATTTGCTTTCATTTATTAGCAGTTCTAATTTCTTACAAAACTGCAAAACAGAATAGTTGCTCTGCTGGTGTTTTGCTAGAAAATTTTGAACATTTTAAACCAAATGTAGTAAGTTTAATTTAATCTAAATAAGTTTTTCTCTTATTCATTTAATATTCACTAGAGTTTTATGAAGAGAACTACCTTCCTCAATGCCTGTGTCTATCTTATACACATATTTATAGCCTTAGTAGAAAATACTAATTCAATACTAGCTTAAGTGTAAAGGCATCTCACTGCTTTTTAAACTTGATAAAGTTGCAGATTATCTTAAATTTAGTTTAAAGCATTCAGGCTCTTTGGTATGAACCAAAACTGAGTCTTCCACAAAATGAAAAGTATCTCCACTTAGCTGAATTGTAAAAATTCTTCAGACCACAGAGCTGGTTTTATCCCTGAAATCCTTGATATTTGTAATGGCTCAGAAAAGAGGCCGTAGCAAACTTCTTTTTTTTACCCAGTCTATCCATTCTCTTCCCTCACACATTTTAAAGCAAGTCAGGTGCATACAGGCGAGAGTGCTGGAAAACACACGGGCTGTGTGTGAGTAAATGGTGCAGTGGGATGCTGTGACTTAGAGCACTGCCCCTGGCCGAAGCCTCCTCTTGGCAAAGAACGGGAAGGGATCCTGCAGAACCATTCTGGGGATGGCTGGGACAGGAGACACTTTGCTTTGTCCTGGCAGCAGCAGAGTCATTGCTCGCAACACGGCAATGACGTGTGCGTGGCTACGGCCAGTTTCACTCTGAGTTTTCCTCTTCACACAATACTGAAACCCAAAGCACAACTAGTGGAGGGGGTGTCCCAAAGTGAGCGCGCCAGGTCCATTTTCCAAGGCCTATGCAAATTGCAGCTGGTGGGTTTTGCACAGCCTCACCTGATCAATCATACTACAAAGCCAGCTAGCACATTTACGAGCTCAGGCTTCCAACAGGGTTGCAGCAAGTGCCTCAAAAACACCACCTTGCACTCTGACGCAGGAGACAGCTCTAATAATATCCACAATAAACACTGCAGAGAGCCCTCAGCAGAGGCTTAGGCTGCCTGTACGCCGTGCATAATTCATTAAAAACGCAATGGGATTTGGGTGACGTGGAGTTTTTGTACTGGTTAAAGTCATGGGACGAATTCCACCGCCAAGCAATCTAAAATGACCACACAACTGGCTTTGGCTACAGCAGTGTGCAAATTGTGACACTGCTACCAGCATGGATTTAGATGTCAACATCTTAAGTGAGGCTGGTTTAATTGTGTCATGGCCACTATTTGCCAATGGAGCAGTCAAAAGATTCCTGAAAAAATCTGAAGTTCTACAGCATGCTACTGAAATGTCACCTTTTTTTTTTTTTCAGTGCTTTTAAAGGACAAACAAAAACTACATGCTAGTGCAGGCTGAGATTGAGAAATGCAGAAGATGCCCATCTCATGATTCTGCCACTTAAAAAACAGAGTTCTGTTTCAATTGTATATACTGTCATTTTTCACACTGGAAAAAACTGTTCCTTGGAAATTTTGACAGAGGGGAACTTGTTGGACTTAATATTGACTTGAATTATCACTTGAAAAGGAAACTTAGGGAGATACCATTTCACAGAGAATCATTTCTCCATTTATGAGCATGAGATAGAATAGGATTTAATGAATCACTGACTTGTGATTCTATTCCACCAAAAATTGTCTATTTTCCTTCTGCTTCTCCTCTTTTCAGGGAAAGAGCAAGATATCATGTGAGGCTTTTCAATTGCATGGAGAATCTGGTTTTGACCACTGTAGGTTTGCAGGTCAATGGTATATTACTGGCTAGCATTCACTGTCAAGTTATATTACAGCAACTACATTAAGTAGTACCAAAGCACTAATCTGAAGTAAATTAACAATTGCTACTAAGGGATGTTTCATTCTAATTCTTAAATAATTCACCTGCTTTTGATGTAAATAAAGTGGCTTAGAGAACTAGCATTTGATGGAAAAATACCTTAGATACCAGCAACAACATGAAAAGCTCCTGCTTATAGCAGTTAACAGCTGCAAAGCTAAGTGCAACAATAAAATGTATTAGTTAAAGAGATGTATATATATTTAAGTGTACTTAGATTTTATTATTAAAATGTATAATGTGATACACTGCAAAATTTAAGCAGTAGGGCTTTTTATTACCTTCTCAAGTGTTCAGAAATAACACAGTGGAGAATGAGGGATAATACACTGCATTTTTGTGGGCAGCACCCACATGTTAGCATTTCCCAATGTTTTTTTCTTTATGGGAAAAAAAGAATGCACGGGGCAACAACTTGTTTTTTTCCCATGTAAAAATCATGTGCCAGTGATTCACTAATTCCTATTTTTTCTTGTGCTCATAAACGGGCAGAGGAATGACTGTCAATGAAATTGTTAAAGGATAGAGAATACCTCAGAGAGTCAACATTCCATGATATATTTAAGATAAGACAGATTCAAACAGGTCACTGGTTTGCAGTTGCATAACTGTCTGGATTTTTTGGATGTAGTTCATTTCATTACAGTCTCCTGAAATTCTGACTTACGCACTGTTAGGAAGAACACAGTTTGATGAGCTGACATTACCGTCACTCCCAAATGTTAAAAAGGCATGAGTCAGGGAAATCTAGGGAATGGCTTTAAGAAAACTGTATGCTCTTTTATTTGTTTTCCAATTTCTGAGCCATTAGGGTCACTCCCTCCATAATTTCTGGCTTTCCACTGCACCAATGAAAGACAGAAGTGTAAATTGATTAAAAACACAGACCAAGAGCCCCATACAACAATATGGCTCCAGGATTTGGATTCACAACGAAACTAGCAGTGTGTCCTGTATAACTATGTGGAAAAAGCCACTCCCTCCACCTGTATTTCTATGTTTTGTCTTGTCTTCCCTTCAAACATTTGAGTGGTTAAATTTTATTTCTATGTGTCTTCACAGCAAATCAGTGGTGAGTTTATACCCTGGGGTATCAATCAGTGGACATTACAGATTCATCATCTCAGAGAGGAGGAAGGCTGCTAGGTATTTTCAGAGATAATCAAGGTCATTCCCTGCACTAAAAGTAGCCAAAAAATGAGAGCTATGAATTAGGTATTTACTCAGTCAATATTTCTTTCAAAACAAATTTTTTTTTCTAATTTCTAATCTGTGTGGTGAAAAAATGTCAAGACAACAAAGAAGTGAAAAAATAAGGTCATTTTTCCCTCTACAAATAAAACCTTTTCTCATTTATTTAAATAACAGAGATTTTCTTAGGCCTGATTATAAAGATTTTTGTTTCGTTTTGTTTTGTTTTGTTTATAACAGTAGTACTAAACCAGTGTGGGAACAGAAAGGAGTCCTTGTGATTTATATAGCTACTTCCAGTTAAGCCAGATAAAACTTTAAATATCAATACTGAGTAGTGTACTTTTATATCCGTCCACCCGAGAAAATCGTCTTGAAAAGCTTTAACAAAGGGAAAAAAAAAGAACACAAAGTCAACACAAGTTATGAATTCCACAAAATCATCACTTTTGTTCAAATTAGATGCAAAATCCTCAAACAAAAAGCAGTCAAGATCATGCCCTTTCTTGAGGCAGCTAACAGGTTAGGTGTTTCCTATGGATTATGCCCTGTATGGAAACAGCTCATATGAGAAACAGCTGAACCTCATAGTTGGTTCTTCTGCATCAGCTCAGTTCTGCATCTGGATCTCTGACCTGACAAAGCTTTTCTCAGGGAGGCTTGGAGCATCTTCCCCACTAGGTGATGTTTAAGAATAGTCATATTTACTGGGAATCTCCTTCACCTTTAATTTCTCTTTCCTGTGCAGCTCTTTAGCAAAACCACTAATCAAAGTTCCATTAAGTTCTGACTTCCGTGTGATGCAGATCAAATCTACAGCACTTTTCAAACTGCCACTTTGATTCAATAATCAATTCAAGAGAGAGCTGATATTGAGTGGCAGTGCTCTACTAGTTTCTACAAGCAATTTGCTGAGTGTCAACAGTACAAAATGAAGGGGTAGAACACTATAAAGAGATCCACTAAGAATAATTTAAACTTTTGGAAAATCTGGACCACAGGGGTTGTTTAGAGCAGAGCCTTGCAGAGACTGTGATAGGTGTGAACACCCTTTGGTGGTCTGCTCCTCCTTTCACATCCTTTCACATAAAGAACAGCTTAGTAAAAGAAAAACTTATGTGAAATGGGCTTTAGTGAAGAACAGCTGTTATGATATTTGGGAGGCTGCTTGGAAGCAGAGAAAGAAATTGTGCAGTCAGTTAAATGAGAACATGCTGAGTGATGGAAAGAGGAATACAGAGATTTAACAAGAGAGCAAGAATGGATGTTGTGAAGGCTATGGTTAAGCTGTTATGTTTCCCACCAGGCAAGGAATCAAGCACTGAGCTTTCTCCCAAGCCTGTCACAGATGTACTTTGTGAATTTGTGAGGGCCAGATAACCTCTCCATCTTTCTGGTTCTCCATCTGTCAGTCGGGAATAAAGTGCTCCTGTTAGCAGGTTGCTACAGGATTCTCCCCACTCTCCCATTCCTGGGAGGTGTTCAAATACCATGGTGTTGATAATCCTGCCTCTATCAGTAGATAAAAAATAATATGTAAGACAAAATGCAGGTCAAAAACCATCTGAATATGTTTTGAAAGTTTTCAGACTTCGTATTCTGTTTTTATGTGATACCCATCACTGTGATATCAGACCACCTTCTAATAGTTATGTGAGCAAGATGACTAATATCTGTCCTGTTAAGTCCTTTCTCTTCCCAGGGGAAAATTGTGGGGGTTTAAAATATGTGTTTATATCTTCTTCAGTGTGATATTAGTATTAACTGCTGGGTCAAAGAAGACTGCTTGCACCAAGAGCAGAGGTACCAACACCTTGGGAGCCAAAATTCTGCAAGAGGCGATTCCACAAGCTCGGACTACAGCACTGAGGAAGACCTGTCTCAGCACAGCCTATTGGCATAATCAGGGTTTATTCTTTTTAAAGCAGCCAGCATTTCTTTTTCAGAACTACTATAGGTCTCTACTCACAGCACTCTCTAGCATGAATGAAGATCACACTTTCTGTGTTACACAATATTTGCTGCCATGGAGAGGTATTTCCAGGCAGCATTACAGGTACTGACCTTCATCCACAGGCACTACCTTGTCTATCTAGGAGTTAGATAGAACAAAACTGGTGGATACTGTATAAGCAGTTAATAACCACCACTTCTGAGAGAGAAAAAAGAGGAAAATAACAAGAAGATGTTCCCAGACTTTTTTCATGTAATTGCTCAATTTTTATTTGGTTTGACTGGATTGAGAGCTTTGTTATAAATCACTGTACACTTGTCATTGGAAAAGCTTCGCCCTAAATGTAGCCCAAAGAGCATTTGAAAAATTTAACAGTTGTCTCTGGGCATAAGGATGTTGCTTCCCACCAAGATTTTTAATAATATATTATCGTAAAAGATAACATAATAGAGTGACTTTTGGGTTTTACAGTAATTTGTAGGTAGCTGAAGTATCCATGACAAAGGGAAGGAAGGCAGGCAGGAAAGGAGATGCTCAGAGGGCAAGGTTGACTGCTACCCTCCCATCTCTGCATTCTGTTCCTAATGTGATCCAGTCCCCAATTAAAATGTTGTGCTTGTTCCAAGTAAGTTTTATTAAGAAAACAAAACCACCGAAGAGGAGGTTGTGCAAACTGTCTGGGGCTCCAGAAAAGCAATGACTTACACACATACGTAGTGGACAAGCGCAGAGGTTTTACTCACCCATCTTCTGGCACGTCCCAGTGCACGCTAACTTTCCCTTGGGGAATTGTCATTTCCCATTGGCAAAGTTGGGGTTGAGAAAACAAAACAGCATTTACAGAAACAGACATACCAGCATGTCACGCAATTTTGGGGGCTTTCTTGCAAGGTTTTTAAGAGAACAGAATATAGAGAATGTGTTTTAATAGGTAATTGTCACTGATTAAGGGTTTTTATTCCTTTTGTAGCCTGGGTTAGCGAATGTTCAAACTGATTTATTGTTCCCCTTCTTGCTATTGTTTCTACTGAAGTTAATATGCTGATCTTAGAAAAAACACTATATTACAAAATTTTAAGTCCAAAAATAAAAGGCAGTAATAAAGCTCCTTATTTCTGTGCACTAGTCAGAGCAACCTTCTTTCATTGTGTATCATGCATTTAATTGTCCTGGTACAAAGGAAAGGGAGAAATGAGATTTCATTCTGAGTCTCCTTCATTGTACCATATTTTCCAGAGGACAGTGCTGGCTTGCCTCTGCAGCATGTGAGCTGGGGCCACACGCTGTCTGAAGTCATCTCTATCCAGAGCTTCTGCCAGCAAAAGGGGTTTTATTCTTTTTTTCTCTTTTTTTTACAAGGACAGGCTCATCTCAGTTTAGATTTCTTTATCACAAAGAAGGAATATTGTAAGGCTCCTTTTCAGGATTTTGCTCCTGCACACCTTTCTCTCAGAGTGACCTTACATCAGTATTTTAAGACTCATATGAACATAACCATCACCTGCCTACTTTTTAAAATGAGTGGGTTCTTTGCGAAGGAAGGTAGCCATTCAAACACCTTCTGTAAAATAGTGTTGGCATTGAATGAATAATAACAGCAAAATAGGACTGAGATCTGCCAACATGCTGACTGGCTCTCTTACATACTGGATTCAAACCTCACCAACACTCTGATGTTTCTAAATGAAGGTGGATTTATTCTTTTATTCTTCAGAGAAAAATCCACTCTAGGTTGGTGCAGATAAAAGAAATCTTAGTAGCCAAATATTTGGTATTCTGTCCAAAACTGAGCTACCTACTCTCTTCAGCGAACAAAACTTACGGCTTTTTCAAACTGAAAAGTGAGAAATGTCATTATCTCTTACAACCTCCCACAGCAAACATTTCACTTGAATTTCTATATATGAGCTGTACAGAGACTTTATTCATTGCAGAGCTGGTCACTCAAAGGGACTGCAGAATCAGGCTTTTAAGGTGACTGCCCCAAGTCCCAGGTATCTTTTAACTTTATGTGGGAGACATCCGTATTTCCTTGTGCAAAGACTCTATGGATGCAGTCCCCTGCGCTGCATAGACCAGTAATATCTGTTTCTACACGATAAAGGAGAAAACAGTTGTTTGGCAGTGGTTTACTATCCAATCCTAGAAATCAATTCCGAAAGCAGTAAAACAACAAACACTGCAGCATGATTTTATGAAGTACTCCAAACACCCCTTTGCTGTTGGCTATTCAGGTCACATATCTTAGGCAACCATTGAGTTTTTTCATACTGAATCATTAATGTCATGTTACTGTATTTTCTCTGCTTGTCTACTTGCTACTGAGTGTTAATCAGCCTGGTTCACAAAGCAGCACATGTCACCTATATGAGTCTTATCATAAAAGTCAGGCACCTTTACTCTAAAGATGTTCTGTTAATCACATGTACACTTCCGAGTTTGTAAAGAGTGAACAAAGGGTCTTTAGTGGCTTGTTTTAGCTAGTGAAGCTGCTTTCTTGCTAAAAAGACTGTGAAGCTATATAGTGTTAGTTTTATGCTTGAATAGCTTCTAAAACCCAAGACTATTAAGCTATCCAGTTACTGCTTTCCCTGGAAAACCTTTTTCCTCCCCTGGCTCTATGTGTGAGATGATCAGTATGCTTTGTATCACAGTTGCAACAGAGAAAAGCAGAACTACGTATTAGAAGTCTATTTAGTCAGTGTGGAAATGAGGGTTGGATTAGATGATCTTGTAGGTCCCTCTCAACCCAAACCCTTCTGTGCTGCGTGCTGTGAGGGTGCACATCTGGCTGGCACCAGCTCCCTGGTTACACCTGGCATAGCAATTCCTTGCACAGAATGGCCCATTCCCAAGTGAGGGTGGGAGGGCTTGTTGCAGGCAGCAAGGCTTTGCAGTGTGTTATGAACTCTCAGTGCTGCATGAATCCCAAAGCTGACCTGTGGGAACTTCCAGTGGCAAAGATCATCCGACCTGGCTGCCAGTTCTTCAGAGAGATTGTAACTCTGACTAATCTCTGCAGTGCAATGAGTCCAAGTGGAGCTGAATTCACACAGATTCTACTGACCCAGTTTGGAGTAATCTTCAGGTAGTTCAGAGAGGAAATGAAGTCAGTATGGCACACACAAACTGCCCTGTGCAAACATACCACTTGCACTGGCAGGTTAGGATGTGGCCACTGCCTTTTATTTTTTTCTGAAAAGACATTATTTTAATGGGTCATTAATAGATATTCCAGCCTGATTTTGTGAGGTTCTATCACAGTACAGGGAAAAAAATTATTAATAAAAAGACAACTTTTTTTTTTCAGAAGTTCAGAAGGCTTATTTGAAACTAATTTTCCTGCCTTATAAATTTCCAAGGAACTAAAGTGTGTTAGAGGTGGAGATAACAAAATCTACTTCAAACACCGCTTTTATTCTGGTTCACCCTGTTTTGCTCCTCTATATTATGCTCCAAAAGAAACTGGGCTAATAGCTACAAAATCTAGGGTGAGGCATCTACAACCTTTCCCCAAATCCATTATAGCTTTGCACAGACACCTACGTTTAGCAAGCTCTAGATCTCGCTGCAAAGTAAAGGCAGGAAAAAGTTTAAATAAAATGTGGAAATTTCAAGCAAATTAGAAGAAATAGTAATTATTATAGTGGTCTGAATTGCCATACATCAATGACACACACCATTGTAACTTCTCTGAAGACCGCGGGATCCAGACTTTAAAATACAGGATGGAATCCAGCTGCAAATTAAGCAAGATTAGCTTTTCCTCCTTTTCTTGCTTGCTTTCTTGCCTTAAGAAAAACACATGCTAATAATTTTGCCTTCCATCTGTACAAGAAGGTAGCAAGTATGCAGGCCATATCCCTGGACAGAAGTAAAAGAATACTGGGATCAGATGATTTCCAGTGGAAAAACATGGAGCAAGTGTCTGCTGTTTATGAAATGGCCACCCAGGTGTGAAGTTTCTTGACTGATTTAAAGGGTCAGCAACAAAAATACAGAGAAGAAGTTCTTAGAGGGGTTAGTGCTAATGGGAGCCAAGAGAAGGAAAGGCAATTTCTGTGCTCTATTTCCTGCTGTTGTATCAGAGGGGAAGAGCCCCTCTGTCAGCTTGCCACCGTGGATTTATAGCCAAATTTGGAAAAGTACTGTGCTTGCCCAGTGATTACTGCCATCACTGGTAGCTAAAGAGCACTCAGCAGCATGCAGAATGCACTTAGTCATCCCTCCAGTTGTATAATATCTTGGAATGTCTTTTGAGAAGCTGATGCACCAAATAACAGAATCAAATAAATGTGTAGAACTGTTTTCCCTGACAGCATGACTCATGCTGATCATCTTAATTTCCAGTTAACTTTCTAACACCATAGTGTGATTGTCACCTTCATCAGGTGACGTTCAGTCTTACAGAAAGTTGCAGACATCTGGCCACAGTCACAACACACTTAAAACTACAATAACATGAAGGAAGTGTAATCTTGTGACTTTATTTCTCATGATCTTTACCGCCGACATACAGAAACTCAGACAAAATCCTCAGATGTTAATTCACCTAAGGCCCAAGAGACTACACCACACTGCAGCTGTCTCAGTGACAGCAAATAAATGGCAAATAAATAACCACTAGGACTAATAAAATAAGTGTACTTAGATGTAGATGCAATTGTACAGGACAATAGGTATAAACATACACATAGTTTCACGAGTATGAGGAAATGCCATTCAAGTCAGAGAAAAAGATGGCCACAATCTCCCATGCTGCCTGGATGCTCTCTGTTCTCCAGCTCTGCTGGAAAAATCCCATTTTTGGAGGATCTTGAATAGTTTGGAGTGATTAAAGTGATTTTATAGGCTGTAGAAAGTTCCCCCTACCATTTAGACACCTACCTGACACCTGGGCTTATTTAGACACTTAGGCTCAAAGATGAGATAGAAAATCCCACCAAGGAGTTATATGTTTTCTGGTGGGCAGAAATGTCATTCTGTGAGATATCAGAGAACAGGGAGTTCCCTTATCAGCCTGTGAGTTCTTATGAGTTCAATGGGGTGGGGATTTATAGTTCTGCTTACATGGCTGTGCTGCTGCTGGGATAAGATCCATCACTTCTCCTGGCTACTCCTGGCTTGGCCTATTACCTGCTCTTCCCTGGGGATGGCAAGAAGCCTTTGCCATCCTTACCAGTTTCCTGAATTGCAGTCATCATGAGAACACCATTTATATTGTAGGCAGCGGAGGCACAAAATCTTATACGAAAGCTTCCTCACAGCTCTCAAAACATTTGCACTGAGCTATCCAGTTTTATAGTAAGAGAGAGAAGATGCAAAGGTAACACTCCAGAGCTGGCTGACTGTGGTGCTGTGTGAGTATGTGAGAGAAGTATGTTCAAATCCCTGATGCAGAATGGAAAATCAAGGTAGAATCAGGTAGAGCAGGAAGCTGCACCTGGGTCTGCCACATGCCTGCCTTGTCCCTTCACCACCCAGCTATTACAGTGACGCATTCATCCCACCAGTACACACAATGGACAGAACATTCCTGATTTAATTTCAACAAAGAACAAAAACAAATCCTTAAACCTCAAAGTAGGCATGTAGCAGAATTGCTGTCCCCTAGTCAGCTAATGTTTACTGGCATCTTTCCTGGCCTCCATTACTTTAGTTACTGCTTGCCATAATTGTCCTTCCCCATTACACATTAGAAAATGAAAAACTAAAAGGAAAAACTCTTCTAAGGGTGTTCCCACTTCCAGCAGCAAGTGCATGCTGGTCAGCAAGTCCTTGGTCTCGGGTAGCATGAGTTAATTTTCTGGTAAGCTTCTGATGAGTTTCTGACAACCCAGTACTGAAGAAGGGTCTCCATCAAAACACGCTGGAATCTATTTAAAGATGTTTCCGAGGTACACTCGTGTGACTTCATCACATCCTCTCTTGGCTAGCAACATCCTGCTATATCCTCACGTTTGATTTGCCCATAGCCATGTCTATCTGTTGTGACTGGACCCTGGGAGGCAGCCAAACACTGCACAGCTGCTTGCTCAACCCTCCAGCCCCAGCAGGGTGAGAATCAGAAAGGTAAAAGTGAGGAAACTCGGGAGTTGACATAAAGACTGTCAAACAGGTCAAGCAAAAGCCACACACACAAGCGGAGCAAAATATAAAATCCATTCACTACTTCCCATGGGCAGACAGGTGTTCACCCTGAAATGGGTTTCAATAATTACCCAGGAGTAAGGGACTTACACATATTATTTAAACATTTCACTCTCCTTAACAGCAGTAGTTTTTAAAATTATAAAATTGATGCGCCGACTTGGAAGAAAAAAAAAATGCCCTGCAGAAAGCAGGGTAAGGATATGGAATTAGGGTTTGCAAACTTTAATCAGTTTTAATTGAGGATCATAACCCTTGTTTCCAATTACATGTGACTCAGTTTGTTTATTTGTTCCTGTTTATCAAGGACATGTCTCTGATCCTCAGGAAACAAATTCTGTGGATGCTTAAATGTGAACCATGACTGGGGAGAACCTCTGAAACTTTTCACTTGTCAACACACAGGAAAAGAACTATGTAACTTTTCTCTTGTTCTTTGTAACATGTGGGATGATAAAAAATAGTCAAATAATAAGTAGGAAAAATAGTGATTTCTTTTAAACAAATAAGAACTTGTTCCCTCCACATCAGGAATTATAATATCGAATTCTACCGTTTATTTAAAACTAAGTGATAGCTGGTGGTGTGACTGAATCTACCAGTAAATTTTATTGCTACATGGGTTTAGTCATAAGTATACTTACTAGAACGTGAAGAAGACAGGTATCACGTGAATAACTGTCTCCACATCTTCACAGTGATGAGTCAAATTAGTTGCACACATTTAGTGTCAGAAATATAAATGTTCCAATAATATTTGCAGTTTTATGTAATTATTAGTAAATAATATTTCTCATGTAATTGCCTCAGTAAGCAACTAAGCTGTACCAAGACTCTCATAATAATGCCAAAAAGAGGGCATAAGAGTGATAAAACATCAGAATGTCTTCAGTTTCTTTCCTTAATCCCTGGGTTACATAGCAGGGAACACAAAAGCCCAGCTGTACCTTTTCTTGTACCCCAGACAAGGTGATCCAATTGCATGTGACTTCAGACTCAAAAATCTCACCATAATGCTTGTGAATCGTTAATTCGGAGGGAGCTTTGTCTGACCATCTGCAGATGTCTGCAATATGGACTGCTACATGTGGACTACTTTTCAGGTGTCCTTATCAGTCAGGGGACAGGCGGGCTTACAGTGCATCTCCTCTCATCCTGTAGTAAGTAGCTAAAATAGATCAGATGGAGAGTGCTCATCTGAGAGTGAAGGTACTTTTTCAGAGTCCTCATATTTGCCCTTTGTAGGCAAATCTTAAGGTCTTTTTTCTCTCTGAATAAGCCAGCTAGGGCACATGTATAATCAGTAGGATCAAAGACTGTGGTAGAAGTAGTAACTCATCTGCCTGTTCCCTAACAGACAAATTTTAAGACGTGTTTTTTAAATCTGGGCTCTAGTGAAGACCTACTGCAGTTCTGTAAGAAAGGATTGTCATAAACTCCAGAATTATGAAAGTAAAAGAAAATTACTTCTTATTATATTTGAAAATAACCCTTTTTCTGGACTGTTTAGGGTTTTTTTTACATTGGTAATATGCTGTGAGTCTTAATGTTAAAATGAATAATGGCTAAAACCAACCAAAGATGAGAAGAGATTTAAGTTATCATTTAACCATCAAATGAGTGCTTATGCAGCATAACATAATATTGTGAAGGGCAGTGTCATAAAATATATTTTCTTTTTTATTTCTTTTTACAGAACAAACACATATGTAGCAGCCTGAACAATTGTGTATGGTTTGCCACAATGATTGTCATACAATTAGACAAGTGGTTTGGTTACTTGCAGAGCACATCTTCATATGTATTCACACATGGCTTTGTAACCTGGCTAAGTGACTAATTGCTTAAGATGTTCTATATATATTTATGTATGCCTGATTTGAATATTTACTTAGAATAGAATCAAAACCTATCTAGGTCAAAAAAGGATTATTAATAATAAGGTAGGCTCCCAGGGAACTGGTGCCCTGTGCACAATGACATGGAATCTAGCTGATTCATGACTACTGACAATCCATGTTTTAAGATAAAAATCTTCACAAAATGCAAATCTCACATAATGGATGGTGGGTCACTTTCTCTTGAACACACTTCACTGCTTTATTTTTATCTCTAATCAATACTGCCACATCTGTGTCAAATTTCTGAAGGAAAAAAAAAAGAGTGAAAGACAAGACATTCTCTGTAAAAACAATAGATGCAAAGAGAATAAACACACAGTTCTTAAAATATACAAGAAAGCAAATGAAGTCTACACAACAAAATGGTTCTAAAACACACATCACTTCTATTAAAGTTGAACTACTGGAAGAGTGCTTAGCATGCCACAGCAAAGAGGAGAAAAAGTGTACATCAACCTGTCTATAATTCATATAACCCTTAGCTACTGCCATCAAAAGGCAGCTTTCCGTGACAGCACAGCAGGCAGATTGTCACTTTCTTACCCTTCTGCCAGGCAGATTTGCTTAGCTTTGTAATTTTGCATATGTGAAGGTTTCTGCTGGATGCACTACAGTAAAAACTCAGCTACTATGTCTATTCTGCATCTCTACCTTTATGAGTGACCCTTCATTGCTAACCTCAAACAGATTATGAGTGTACTTCTGGAAATATGCATTAACAGAACAGATTTTGAAATACATCAGCTTGAAAGTAAACAGTCTGCGTGAGCAAGCCCAGGAGAGGTCGTTTCTAGACATTCTCACCTCCACAACTGCTGCTGTAATGGGAAGTAGGAACTGCAGTTTTTTGGTTCGTTTAAGTCACTGCTGCTGTTTCTGTTACAGTCCTCCCACAGACAAAAATAGATTTGGAGGTACAGGAGTTGTTGTTGAACTCACTTGCTTTTTAGTATTTTTTATTGTATTGGGATATTAGTAAGGCAGTTATAGAAGTTGAAAATGTCCTTGAAACTATTGAGTCATAGGTGAAAATGCTTGCAGAAATATTTTGAGGGCCTAATTTATATGTGATTATTTTATGTTAAAGCAGAAGTTGCTTAAGATGATTTGTCTTCTTTCTTGGGAGTTGTGGGCTGTGCTCTGGAAGATGATGTTGACAAAGAAAATAATGGTAATTGAATTTTTTCAAAAGAGGGGTTGGATTGAGTTTTGGCTTGAGGTTAGGATATGTTCTTAGTTTAGCAGAGCTACTTCAAACATTGCTAATTAGAGAAGCATTAACATAAGAACAACATTTCAAATTCATTGATGTCATCTTGCTAACAGATTTGGATACACGGGCTGTAATCCCACTGAAAATCAAGAGCTGTTTTTTCCAGAATGGGGAAGGCCCACATGTCCGGATCTATTTTCATGGTTGGAGAAGATGGGGGAGATGGGAGGGGTGGGATCAATTCTTAATGGTCATTTTTCTTCCCAGGAGTCATCAGCAATAATGAACTACACAGAATGTGTTCAGATCAAGCATCAGACAGGTTTTGGTTTGTGACTCACTTATTGGTCAGAAATAGAGCTTAATATAAAATCTCAACAGTTTTTGTGTGCCACATGACACTGATATCACTGATAGGTATTTCCCAGAAAGAGTGGTTACAGTGAGCCAGGGAGAAAACAGGCTCCTCTCTTGCATTTAGAAGGCTTTAGGCATACCTCTCCAGTTTTTGACCAGGAGTCAATTTTACTGTGTGCTACATTTTTGTCATATGAATACACATCAAAATGCTTTTTTTCTTCTTAAGTCAGTGCCCTCAGTATTAATTTGCTCAGGCTGGTTAGAGTGTTTCAGGATCGATAGGATATTTTCACTTGCTTTACTTCAGATGTATAACATTCCTAGTGCCTGCACAGCAAATGTCACATTGGCAAGACTGAAAGAACATGATGTATCAAGATGGTTTATTACCAACTCATATGATCCCAGCCCTCCAGCAATCCAGTACCTAGTAAAATTATTAATACCTAATAAAAAGACTTATTGCAGCTCTGAAGCTAGTGATTGTTTTTTAATTACATATTTCTTTTGATTTAATAAGGTAGTAAATATTTTCTTCATCTCTCCTTAAAGAGAAATATGCATTTCATGTATTGGTGCCCTTTATGTAGGTTATTTATATTCCATGCATAATCATCACCATATTTACCCTGGGTCACATCAACCTTTTAGCCACCTTTCTGCATTATTTTTGCTATATTTACAGAACACCAGTTAGTTTACAAAGTTGTTAAAAAAATTCCTTAAAGGATAAAAGATAAACAAGTTCTTCCTTGGTGTGAATACTGCAGAGTAAGGAGGACCCTTACACAAGTCACGGCACATTTGTGTTCATTCCAGCTCCCGCCTGTGAGGAGGAAGTGATGGGGTCTGAAGGCTGCACGTGCACTCAAATTTAGGATAGTACTGTAGCTTGCACAGGTTGATGGCATGCCTGAAGATAAACAGCACCAAATCGCTCTTAGCATGGGATTCAACACAAACCTGCCTCTCCTTCCAGCCGCTGAACCAGTCATTCTCTCTCCTCACTGTCACACATGCTCACTGTCGTGCCTCGCCTTTACTAAGCCACTCCTTAAACCAGGCACACACAGGCGTATGCAGCCTCACACAGTCAGCCTAGTCACAGCCCCACATGAGAAGGTCCAGGACCCTCCTTTATCCTTTTCCTTTATGTAGGACCAAGCTTTCTTCTGCCCTCTGTGTTCCCTACATATCCAGCATTCCATCCACACAGCAAAATTAATAGTCTTCTGAAATGTACAGCTGAGAGAGCGGCTGCCTTAGAAACCTGTGTACTTCCCAGTCACATTAATTGGCTGAAGGCCAGGATGAGGTCAAATGAAAAGCGTTAATTTTGTGGTTGTGTAGAAACAAAATCATCATCCCAAAATGTGCCATTGGTCATGCTTCTCTCTCATCCATCTTGATGCTATCAGTAAGAACATGGACCTCCACTGGAATTTTGGCTTCTTCAGGCTCTTTATACCCAGAGGTATTTCCAGTCTGGACTGCACAAACTCGTGAGAACACATTGCTAGGATTCCCTTACAGCATCAGCCTCCAGAACGTTGCATCAGCACTTTCATTGCCAGATGACAACAGGAAAACAGCCAAGAGCAGCATGGGGACAGGGACAAACAGGTAAGGTAGGAGAAAAGTGTGGGAACTTCCTGTGCTGAACAGAATGCTAAAAAAAAGTTATTCATGCAATTGCACCTGGAAAATAGTTAAGAATGTTTGGTAGTTTGGTGACCTGGCACCAGTTAATATTTGCTTTTTGGTCACATAACCTGAGGATCTACTATAACCCATTCTGGTTTGGTTAAACCTGCAGCTTTGAATTCAACCTTCCCAGTTACAAACCTCCTTAAAAGAAAAAAACCTGTTTAACAACAAACTGTGCAGTGTGTTACTGCAAAGAAAGAGGTGTAACTGCAGCCTGTCCCTAGGGGTTATTCAAAAGCCTAGCATGCACTAAGTAGACATTCTGCCATGCTATAGACTGTAAACATAGTCCTTGTGTTATCCTCTTCACATTTTTTAGGAGAGCAAAAGTCACATGGCAAAAGTGCTTATTTAATTGTGGCACACACAAGACATGGTGTGGTGGGTTGGCCACGGCTGGATGCCAGGTGCCCACACAAGCTGCTCAACCACTGCCCTCCTCAGCTGCACAGGGGAGAGAGAATGTAACTAAGGGCTCATGAGGAAAGATAGGGGCAAGCAAAGATCAGTCACCAGTTACTGTCATGGGCAAAACAGGCTCAACTTGAGGAAAATTAATTTAATTTATAACCAATCAAATCAGAGTAGGGTAATGAGAAATAAAACCTAAATGGGGTCACAAGTCCTGCCAGCAACTCTGTGGGTTCTTCTCTCCATGTGTTCACAGGTCCTGCCTGGAGCCTTTTCCAGCACAGGCTTCCCACAGGGTCACAGTCTCCCTCAGGCATGGGGTCCTCTCGGGGCTGTGGGTGGATCTCTGCTCCAGAGTGGACTCCCACGGGCTGCAGAGGGGCATCCTGCCTTACCGTGGTCTACACCAGAGGCTACAGGGGAAACTGCTCTGGCACCTGGAACACCTCTTCCCCCTCCTTCTTCACGGACCTTGGTACCTATAGGACTGTTTCTCTCACATATTCTGACTCCTCTCTCTGGCTGCAGTTGTGCAGGCATTTTTGCCCTTTCTTAAATCTCTTATCCCACCTTTGCTGATGGTGTCAGCCTTGGCCAGCTGTGGGTTCATTTCTGGAAACACTTGGTGTTGGATTTATCAGACAAGGGGGGCAGCTTCCAGCAGGTTCCACAGAAGCCAGGTTCCACAGAAGCCAGCCAGTCCCTCCGTTACCTAAACCTTGCCACGCAAACCCAGTAAGTCTGGATAGGTACCAGGGCATAAAACACATTAACAACATCACAAAATACATAATTGGAACATCTAACTTAGTTTCTACTAGTATATAGTCTCTTTGGGTTTTTTGCTTTGTTACTCTACTTAAGGAGTCACATTAGTGGCTGCATATGCTGAGATGTAATCACTTTAGATGGGATTAATTTTGTGTGTCTATGGCCACCTTGAAACTGAGGGCTGCAAACTCAAAAGCACATCCTGTCTGTAAATGTCATTCCCAGCTCCAAGTCTCTGGTGCTGCCTTCTCTTTTACTCCATGAGACAGCTTTACACATATCTTATTTTTCCTCTAGGCCCACACAGCTGAAATGTTTACCATGACAGAAAGTAAAGCCTCTTTCTCCCCACTTTTGATGTACCAAGCTTTGTGGCTAGAGAGTGGGCAGAGTAATAGGTCATGGTGATGCAGTGCAGTGCTCTTCTGCTTGCTGCAGAAACCAAAGCAACAGGCCTGTCTTTGTTTGAAAGAAACACAAGAAAAAACAACCCTTTCTGTTGAAGGCAATGGGGTATTGCCTCAGTGCCTCATTGCCTTAGAGGGTTTAATCCTAAGTTAATAGGGAAAAAAGAATGTATATACAGTGGAAGACAATCAGTGATGAAGCCAAATACCACATTTTTCAGGATTCTTTATTTAAAGGCAAAACTATTCTCTGGTGACCCATGTCCAAAGGAAGAACCTGTCTCTGGTCTGAAGGGTAGTCCTTGGAAGTCTCACAGAGCAGTTTAATTCTCTAAGCTGCAGTGACATAACGCAAGCCACAGACTTTGCTCCATCCCTTAGGAAGTCTGTTTTTCCTCTGCTCTTTGATGCAGACACAGCATATGAAGAGACAGCCTCATGGTTCAGGCACAGCTGTGGCCATCAACAGTGCTGAGTCTTCTTCATGGTCATCAGCAGATCTGCTGCATAAGTTGAGTTGTACAGCTGCAATCTCTGCCTTTTGTTGCTAACCTGAATGGTACAAACCCCTCTCAGTGGCAGTTTTGAAGCTGTGTTACTGAGGGGGTGCAAAGAATTTTAAAAATCCCTCTTAAAATTCCTAACTAGTGCCAGTGCATTATTAGAGGCTTTCTTCAGGCCAGTCTTTTACTGTTGTTTGGTCAATTAGGGTAAATGAAAAGACAATGCCTGTGATTTTCCACTCCATCCTTTTAGTTTCACATTAATGTAATAGAGCAATTAACACTTGAGGCTTCAGCCCCTGCACCTGCTAAGCTGGAGTGAGCAGTTGTGGCTGGGCCACTGGGAAGGCAGAGCCGAGGCAGCTCCGTGAGCGAAGGAGGCAGAGCTGTGAGCCAAACTCCCGGCTGCACAGCCTGGGCGGGGAGGCTCTTTGATGTGCACCGAGATGCAAACAAGAGGTTGAACCTCAGTAATAAATAGCAACACTACATAGTAATAGCTGGGAATTACTAAGTGCTTCATTCTTATATAATGCCAGTCATTTTGCAAACGCTAACCTCTGCTATTAAGTGTGCGTACTGTGAGCTCATTAATTAGTTTATTTTTTGGGGTTTTTTTTACCTGGAGCGGTTCCTCAGTCCAGCTCACAACATAGCCCCACACCTAGTTACACGAACGTTAGTACCTAGACTTGATGGTGCTGAAAAGAGAGATAGGGAAAGAGAGATCTTTGCACCAGTGTAGTCCTTGAAGCCTTCATATTGTTAAACCACAGGTTTAGGCAAAATTATATTTAATTCCTTACTCCTGTATTTAATTCCTAACTCGAGCAATGCAGTTGTGATTAAGATTTTACTGCCTTTCATTACAGTGTCATTCCCCAGAGTTGTAAGAATAATTAAAAGGCCTTTTTCCATGCCCTTGATATGACCCTTTCAAAAGTAGGTTAGGGCTCACCTTTCGCCTTCTCCTGCCTCGCTGCTATTAAAGACAGGATTGAATTTTACAGCCACTAGATCTACTTAGAGTTACATTATGATTCATAAATTCCCTGAGGCAGAGACTGGAGCAGATCTGTTGCTGGTATAAACTGGCACAGGTCCACTGATTTTGACAGTAATTTGCACCACCTCACCTGTGCGTGTTTTTCAAGGCACCACGTTACCATTCCAGCAGTAATGAAATGAATGGGTCGTTATTGTGAGTGCTCTACTCATGTTGGCTACAGCAAAGATACATGAGGCATGGATTTGACTCAGTATTTTTTTGGCTGATGGGGAAATCATGGTCCTACAGATAAACAATATGTTTTCTGTTTGTTCTTTTATCAATATCTGGATAGAACATATGGAGGAGGTTTTAAAAGCTTTCTTCCAAGCAAGGTTGTTTTCCACTTCTGAACTGCCAATTAACCATGAGAAATCCGTTCCCTGGAATGACAGAATGAGCAAGATGTACAGCAGGAATAGTACAGTCTGTTGCAATAAATTACAGGTTCCTTTTTCATGTGCAGCAGTAGAGGCGGCACTGATGCAATTAGCTACAGCTGGTTATAGAAAGAAAACATGCATCTGTAGATGGCTCAGGATGGAGGGAACTGAGATGTGTTCTCTGGAATTTATCACCGTAGAGAGAACAGCGGGGGAAAAAAATGGCAATTTTCATTCCTGGCTACAACAAACTTTAATAACCTTTATTTCCCCCCTGTTAAACTAACTTAACCTAATAAACACATTTAGTCCATTACAGAGCAATTAGCAAATGCATCTAGGTCATCACAGATGCTCCAAAGGAAGGAAATGAAGGGCCCATTTTCTGGAATAAAGGATTTGAAATAATTATTTTCTGAAGTAAAGAGCTGAAGTGCGCCATATGCTGTATGCCCTTTTACCTCTAGCCTTCAAATATCCCATTTAATTTTGTTGTAAGAAAGGCTTGGGATTAATTTGCCAGCAAAGCTCTTGCTAAAGGCTGTTCAGAGTTTGCATGTTCCCAGGTATCACAGTTTCCAGAAACACAGGTACAGAGGATGTGGCATACATACATGATTTTCAGCATCAGACTCACAGCGTAGCAGAGCTTCTCTTCACAAATGTCCTGGTTACAGACTTACTATGTCTCTGCCTGTTTTACCTGTCCCTTTTAAAAAATTCTCTGTTCATTTACTGTTTTCTACCACATTCCTCCAACAAAACATGTGATTATCTTTAAATTTTTTCTTTGAGAAACATGGGAGACAACACATTTCCCTAAATAAAGCTGCACCTAAATGTTTTCATCTGCTCAGTAAATCTTACCTAAAAAAAAATTATAAAAGAGGGTTGTGTTTTTCTGTGTCTGACTGATGCTTGCTTTCTCTTTTCAATTTCCCTTTCCCCAATTTTTTTACTTTCATGCTTCTATGAAAAATAAAATTAAACAAAACTTTTCCTCTGAAACGTTCTGTGGCAAGGCTTCTCCTTAGTCTCCTGCTTTGTCTACCTATCTCATTTCTCTGGGCCTCATCCTTTATGTAATATTATCTGCCAAGGTCAGGTCTGACAGAAAGGAGTGACAGATCTGCCAGACCAATTCCTTCTGCTCTTGCTTGTAAGTAACTTTGAGCAAGACTTGGTTGCAAACAGAATATTCTTTCAAAATCTAAACATTGCTGCCAATACTCGTCAGTTTTTCATTATCTGGCAGTCCTACAGCTCATCTGCTCCTGTGGAAACTTCTTCAATAGGTGCTTCATCTTCTGTTCTTTGCAATGTACCTAAATTAGTGGGTTGGATCTTTTCCATTTCTGTTACGCATGAAACACCAAGTCTGAGAAGTAGGAGAGAATGATAGCCATGAACATTAATATTTCCCAACGAGGCATAATGTTTTCATCCTTCAATTCTACTAGAATCCTTCCACGTGTTTGAGTGGTAGAATGCGTTTCATGGCTTCAGCATCGTAAAAGCAGCTTACTCAGCTATTTTTGCCATTGCTCTGGATCAAAATGACATGTCAATGGCTAATTTGTCCTTTCTTAGAGTAAACTCAGAACCTGGGTTGAAAACATCACAGGGTAGGAAAGGAGAGGTGACCTTGAAAATTGGTATTTAAGCCGAAAATTCAAAAGGGACTTCTGGACTTTTATCCCATGCTTAATCTATGTCTAAGTTGACAGTCCAGCAAAAAACCACAAAGGAGATTACACCAATGCAGCATGATCACTGATTTGCCACTTATTTAAAGCTGTGTTTAAAAGTAAAATGCCACTTCTTAGACTTCCTCCCTTGTTACACAGCCTGCTTTAATGTTCCATCAAAACAAAAAAACAACTGTTCCCACATTAGGTGTACATTAGCTATGGAGGAAAAAAGGAAAAACATTTTATTATTACATGCTTTGGAAAAGGAAAGGAGCCAGGGTGTGCCTAGACGACAAATTTCTATAATCTCCACACCTATAATTTACTTCAGAAATGTGTGGTTACCTTGAAGAAAAGAGGGATCTTCCCAGCTTGCCAGTATAATGAATGATTCAGGTGTGAATGGAAACACATGAAGGGAAAAATAAAGATCTAAGGAAGACTGAGTTTAAAACCTGTAAGGCTAAACAATGTCTCCTCAGACCTCACCCACTCAAATTCCTGCCCCACAACTCAGCAAAAGGAGACAAGCTGTCTTGATACTGGCACCCTACTGCATTCAAATAATAATAAAAAAAGTAAATATTGAAGCCCACAGGACAGATGGCAAAGGAGGCATTTGAAGCTCTCAGATCATACTGTAAGTTGAAAACAGATTTTGACAAGCTTCAAGCTATTGAAAACGGATCCAAGGAAGACTTGAGGCTGCTGCCAATTACTCTCTCCTTAATTACAATCAATTTCTGTCGTGTGCTCACCAGAAGGAAAAAAAAACACCCTAACTTTTTTATTGGAGATGGGAAGTACAACCTGTACTCATACATTTCATTCGTGATACTGAATGCAGAAGATGTTCAGAACACAGCGGAACTGTGGCTACTTACTTTGCTCATGAACAGAATACTTTATACAAACTGCTCCCAAAAACGACAATGAGAAAGTCTGTTTTCCTCATTACTCGCTTTGGAAACAATCTTTAAAAATCCCACCAGTAATGGAAGACTAAAGTGCGTCCAAATAGATCACTTAAAGTGAACAAAAAGCCCTTATTTTCCATATCAGAAATCAGCAGTGCGTGCTGAGGTACTCGGTTTGGATATTGTCTTCAGTGCTTGTCCAAGAATCTGGTAACAAGGGAGAATAAAACCATCAAGCCAGGTATAAAGAACTCCCAGCAGTGTGACACATTTGTTTAGCATTCCAGAGGACCCTGCTTCAGCTGGCTTCAGCTGTCTGCGAGCTGGTTGTCTGAGGCTGAGCTAATCACCGGAGGCTTCTTCATCAATAGTAGCACCTTCAGGAGATGGTTTGGGACACCATTCTCAGATATCCTTCAGGATGGCAACAGCTTTCCAGAAATGCATGTGTCTCTCTGCTGAATGTGGAGGCAGTTTGGCTGACAAGGCTAGGCCGAGGCTGCAATTCAGCTGTACAGCAAATACTGCCTTAGGGCTCCAGCCTAAATGTGGTCACATGTTTTGATGGCTCAATTTTTATCACTGCGTCTTGCACCAGACCTGGCATTATCCACGCTCTTGCAGACAGAGAAAGTCAGCATAAAACAGCATAAATGTAGAGCATGGGCTCTGGCCAACTTGATGGAAAAGCAGAGGTGCACCTGTATGGGATGAGGCTCAGGTTTGGGCACTCCATAAGGAATAGGGGTGGTGAAACATATCCTGGGGCACTGGCATTTCAGCTGTCAGAGAGCCAAAGGCCTTTTAGGGAGCAACATTGCGAGCCTTGGGGGAAATGGGTCTGTGGCCTTCCTGTCCCCCCAGGCTGGGTGCACCTTTTGGGAGAGGGAGTGAAGTACTCAGGCTGGACTGTCACCGGTGGGAGATGGCTGCTCTGTCACCAGGCAGCAGCGCCAGACCTCCCCTCCCTGCCTCCTGCAGCTGGGTTCATGCCTGAGTTTCTGCCTTCTCCACGTGAGAGAAGGGTGGGGGGGAAAGGAACAATCAGCTCTGTAAGATTTCGGGCCCACGAGCGATTGACTCATGTCATCCATCCCTTTGATGTACCGGGGCTGTTTGTGGAGGCAGAGGATCACAGCTCGGCCCTGGACAAGCTGATTGTTTCAATCAAAGATTTAAATGAGTGCCACATGCAAATACAAAGAAATAAAGCTGAGCTCCAGAGCAGGCTCCACCCCCCTGGGACCCCTTGAGCACCCAGTGTCATGGAGGTGCTGCAAGGCTCTCCAGGCATTGGGGACAATTCCTTGTTGCAGCCCAGCCCATCCAACTGCCCTGAAGACAGTCCACACTTTTAAGAAACTCAGGAGTTCAGGGCTTATGTTTTAAAGCAAATTTCCCAAGTTTCTGTGTCAGCCTGGGGCCTGTCCTCTGCAGGATGTTGTCAGGATAGAGTTACACACCCATCCTGTGCCCAAGTGTTTCCTAAGGGGCAGCTCTCAGGTGCTCCCTGCTTGGTGTGCAGGTGGGTTTCAAACTCACTGTAAGGCATCCCTGCCTGCCTCATGTTGAGTGCCTGAGGGTCTGGATCACACCTCAAGTAGTGTTCTGACTCCAGTCTTGTGGGTCTCAGCTCCTCATGGGTAGGTTTCTCAGAGTCTACAGCAGTGGGAGCCATGAAACCAAGGGACAGTAATCCAGTCCTCAGAGTAAGACATCTGTGGAAGAGCCATGAGATAGCTTGGTAGTGAAGAGAGGAAATGCCACTTGTACATCCAGGACTATTGTTAACTTACTAATAACACTGTAATAATGTGCTCACTTATTTTACTTGACTGCATAGCCCAGAACTGAAGATTTTGTGGATGTTCAGTTCCAGTTCTGTTCAGTTCGAAGAGAAGATTGATGGTACTGGCATGTAATTGCTTTTTGTGTCCTTCCTATTGAACCCAAGTATTTGATATCTATTTGAACATCATGACAGAGTACAAATAGCAAATACAAGGAGAATTGAAAATAGGTTGCTTCTTTGTCCAAAAGTAGGAAGCTCTACCTGGTGAGAATTTGTCTTTTGTGCTCCTAGTAAATTAAATGGGCTTGAGAGTTATCTGTGCTGCTACCAAGTTGCTACTCCTCACCTGAGCTGTCCAGAGATGATTCACCTTTTAAAACATGTTTTTGTGTTCGTGATATCCAAAGAGGAGTTGCCAGCTAATTTGGGTGGAAAGTTTGCACTGCTTTTAGGAATGTGAAGCTAAGTCTTTTAATCCTGGTCTGGCCTTCAAAAACTTGGAGAAGGAAAAAACACACATGGCAAGAATAGCATCATACAAATCCCAGTTTAGTTTATTCCAGTATTTACCAAACATCGGGCATTCACTCTGTAAAAAATATGAAGGACCAGAGGCATAGGAATAGGTGGAGATAAGGGAAAAGATGCAAGAGGCTTCAGATATGCATACATGAAAACATGTAAATTTTAATGTAATATAGCAAGGACATGATTGAATTTATGTAAAAGGGGATCTGCATCTGAATTTAAGCAGGCTGCTCTTGTTCAGGGCTCAGCTTTGGAACCATCCAATAACATCAGGCTCAGGCTTGTGTTTGAGTGCTTTTCTACCTTTTACTGCTCAATAAAACACTTTGGAGATGTAAACAGGCTATAGTGTAGATGTAGATATGCCTTTCTGAGTCAGCAGATAGCCTAAAACAATGATTCCAGAGCTGCAGCTCTTTCCCTCCATCTCCAGGAGCTATTTACTACAAGTTTTACTGTCTTGAGATGCTGCTGACACAGCCTACCCTGGGAACACTGTGCAGGACAGAGGAAGAAAGACAACACAGTGTCCATCCCTCCTAAGCTAGCAGAGCCTTACCTGCTCCTGGCAAGGTAAGGGATGCTGCCAGACTAACATTTTTAAGCAGAAAGACTGTCATGCTGAAGCTTCTGGCAAAGGAGAAGTATCCTACACCACAGCTTCTGTTTCTCAAAAAAAACCCAGCCACTATCACACCATCTTGTTGAAGTCCTGGTGTGCTGTTCCATGGATTGCTAAACACAGCTCTCTGGGACAGAGAACAACAAACAAACATTTGTGAAATCACAAGCAGAACTGTAAGCTCATCCTTGCTGTGACACTTGTGTAAGACTTCCAGCTGGCATCATGTTTTGTGCCAGTAAAGGGGTCTGCCCGTCTTGAGAAGCCCCCAGAGTTGGGACCTACTTATGACAATAACATTTGGCAAATTAATGTTCCACAGTTTCTCCAGCACCTCTGCTCGCAGTGTAACTGTTTCACAACAGCATGCATGTAAATAATCATCAGAGCTGATCTGTGCTGTCTGAGCAAACCTCCAGCCAGAAACACCACACTTTGTTGGAGGGAGCCACTTAGGCTGTCATGCTAATGATATGAAAACAAACATAGTATTGTGAGGCTTAATATTGGCGAACATTTGCTTTTACTCTGCTGAGCGTGTATAGGTCTCATATGAAAAAATAACAGCTAATGGATTATTTTTAATCGTATTTCCTTCTTATGTTTTCCTCTCACACTCCAGTTTTATCCTCCTCACACTTAAAAGTTAATATTGAAACACTGGCATGTTTTAAATTATTTTATTCCACCTTCTCTAACTTCTCAGTGCATAAACTATCTTGTGCAGGGACTGTGTGTGTACAAACTTCATACTCTTCAGAAATACTTCATGACAACAATATCTGCTCTGGCTCCTGAGGGAGAGCATGGTCCCCATGGAGTGAGGCAAGGGGTACAAAGTGCAAGTGCTCTGCATAGAAGGGTGGCATAAGCAGCATGCTAATGCTAAGGTGACAAGCCCTGAAACTGTGAATTTAAGTGAGAAAGGAGACAACCTTATATGTATGGTCTCAGGGCCTGTGGAGGGGTAACACACAGATCCAAACGTATGCACACATATGACTGAGCTTTAAAGCTGTGCCAGCAGCAGAGGAGCTGCTCCATCTTCCTGCTTTGCAAAAGCTCTCTACATGGAGATCCATATCCATAGCTCAAGTCTTCAGGGAAGATGAGTGCCAGGCCTCACGCATGAACAGAAATCCAGGATGTTAATGTACAACTTTTGAGATTCACAGTGGCTATAAGCTTGCAGTGTTGGTGGGAAGCAAAGGCAGATAGTAGAATGGGATTTCTCAGCATAATTGGTCTTTGCATGAAGAGGAGGATTCACTGCATCCAGCTTCAGATACTCGCAATGCAGCAAGTTCTCCACAGACAATGAATAGTAAAGAGATACTTCTGGGGCAAGGTTAGTCTCGTCCTCACGTAGATATCTAAAATAGGTCAGATGAATCATCTCCTGTGAGTATTTCTTTCCACTGACTATAAAGAGAGCCTAGCCTCAGATGTAGACCTCTGTATTACAAATGTCTAGAGTGAGGTGTACAGAGTTCGTCAGAAAAATATTCACTCCGGATGAACGTGCAGAAGCAGGCTCTAAATTTAAACGTCAACATTTAATGCATAGCTAAGAAGTGTAAATATATCTTCAGAGTTGAACAACGGATATTAACAAATTTTGATTACAATCTCTAAGAGAACAACCACCTAGAAAATCAGCAGTGTGTTTCCTTCTCCTTAGGTCAATGTCCTTCCAGAAAGTTGCTACACTTTCCAGCTGAGCAGCAAAGGAAGCAGAAGAAAAGGTTATAGTCGTGTGCCTTTCCAGGGCTGTGGGTGTCAGTGGGAGCACACCCCTCTCTTGCCAAGGGACAACCTCTGCTTCCCGGCCCAGGGCTCCCCCAGCTCACACCAAGGGCTGGATATGTCACCAGCTGCCAACATTCACCTGCTGTAACATGGCCACAGCATCACCAGGGCTAATGCCATGAGTTGGTGGCTGCCTATTGTGATATGACCATGACATCAACAGGGCTGGTTCATCCCTGTGACATGGCAGTTCCACCTTTCCAGCCAGAAGAAACAAAGCAAGCAAACCCCCGACAACTGATAATGCTGAAGAGGCAAATTAATGCAAATTCTGCTGCAATTCAAGATTAAAAAATAATTGAAGCAGTGGGTACTGTCCACTGCCCAATTTTAAAGATTTGTGTGGTACTTGCTGCCCATATTTGTATGCTTGAAGGCTGAATTCTGGAAGAAAAGTGCTTGTCAAACTGACTGAAGGTAATATTTCAAACTGTGGTAATTAAAGGCATGTCCAGTACTAAACCCTGCACCCAGGAGTGGCTGACAGCGATGAGGAGTTGCAGCAAACAGCAAGACTCGTGTCTTCCTTTACCTGAAAGAGTCCAAGTTGCAAAGTGGATCTTATTTGCGTACTTTGAGAGAGGCAACTGGAGGCCATCCTGCCTGAGGAAAGACAACCAGAGTTCCCTTCATTTTATCAAATGAAGGGAACTCAAAACTGTGGATTTCCAGAAGATATAAAGCATTAATCCTTCTGACTTTATCAGGTTCTCCACTAGTTCCTCCTTGTTTGGTCTTATGTCTACCACCTCCTAGTCTTCCAGACACTGCCAATGCCTCTGAGTGGTATGACCACACTTTTCTGCTATGAAAATCCCAGAGCCTGGCTCCCAAGGGATCTTGCTATTGAAAATGCAGTGTTGGTCTTCTTGGGCTTTGGTTTCTTGTTGTTTGCCTCTGTGAGCTGTTTATTAAGTAATCAAATAACAGCATAGTAAATAAATAATGTCTTGCCTCATAAGGGCTGAAATATGCAAGTAGTAAGTAAGCCTTCTTAGATTTTACAAATATTTAATAAGTCAAAAGTAATACAAAATATGTGGCGACTAACCCTTGGGTGAAAATACTTTGGGATAAAGCACACTGGAAATTGGAATGGTTTGCTTCCTGTTATGTACAAAATGGCTGCAAAGGAGCTATTAAAGTCTCTCAAATAAATACAGTTCTTTGTGTGTTTGTTTGTTTCCAGTTAGAGGTATCCAGTCACTCAAAAGACCATGTGCTGTATAGCCTCCGCAGGGTTTGCTTTGTAGTACAGATAGTGCCTAACCACTACTTTCCTCTCTCTTGATCACTAACAAAAACAGACCATATAGAGATGAAAGTGTTCTAAATCAGTGTTCTGTGTCATTTCCCACTTACTTTGCACTTTTCTGACAGCTGAAAGGCTGCAATAAATTGAGTGCATGCACACCCACAGAGAATGACAGTACAACCATAACCTAGCATCTCAGGACATGTATTTTCTTCCCCAAGGGACTATATTGAAAAATTATCAAAGCAGGGGGTATCTTGCTGTTTTCTACTGTGATTTTAGTATTTTTGATCAATATAACTTCTTTAAGAGTTGAGTTTTCCTACTAGTTTAAAAAAATCCCAGAACAACATTTTTAACTAAAGTAATTGAAAATAAATCTGATACTATAACAAAATAACAGTTTTATACTAGCACACATCAGGCATGCAATATGAGAATATTTTTTTCCTTTTTGTCCTTTCCTTCCTTCTCTCTTTTCCTCTCTTTCACTTTTTTCTCTTGTTTCCTTCTTCTTGCTCTTTTTTCTTTTTCTCTTTCTTTCTTTCTTTCTTTCTCTCTTTCTTTCTTCCTTTCTTTCTTTCCCCTTCCTTCCTGCTTTCCTGCTTTCTTTCCTCCCTCTCCTTCTTTCTTTCTTTTCTCCTTCTCCTTCCTTCTCTCCTGTCCTTCCTTCTACCCTCCTGCCCTCCCTCCTTCCCTTCCTGCTCCTCTTTCATTCTCCTGTTCTTTCTGCCTTTTTTTTTTCCTCCTCCACTTCTAATTTTGTTTTGTAGGTAGTTGGAGATCTGTTTTATTTTAAAACAATGAAGAAGGCAGAATCCCCTGAGGTAAATTCATTGAGTACTGGGAGGTCTTGGTAACACAATTGAACTGGCACCAAATCAATAAAAACAGAACAGAAGAAAAAACAATAATTAAAACATTCTGTCAAAAAAATGGAGCAGTAATTAAAAGATGCAAACTATTGTTTTGCTACACTAATTACATTTTAATTTTCAATAGCTTGCTGAATAGTATAAAAGCCCATGCCTATAAAATGTCCCAGTGACAGTGCTCTTTCTGCAACTAGCGTGATAACAGTGTTTATGCGCTATAACAGAGTGGTATGTGCTTTCAACTCCGTGTGGGTGAAGCTAGCTTCCTTGTAAGATAGCACGACAACAAAGTTTCAATTTTTATTTTTTTTCTGCTGTGGAAAATTATTACTCAACACACAGAGACACACACACGCAGACGTGTGCGCACATCTACGCGCACACCAAACCGGGCTCGGTCCAAGGGAGAGGCCGCTCAGGGCACTTCCACTGACCTCAGTGGGAATTCTGTGTGTGGCGCAAGAGCGGGTTGCTGGCCTGCGTGAATGCTGTGCTTAGGTTTAGGCCATGTTGTTTCCTTCACATGTTATTGGAGGATGAAGAGAAAAACAAATTTAATTTTCCTATTAATATACACCATTTGCAAACCTAACACATGCAACTTCTTAGGCAGGGTCCTGAGGACTTTTCTCACAGAACAGTCCTTATAGATTTCACTGGTAGATACCCAAACATAAAAGCAACATAATAAAGCCCATATTCTGTGCAGTTATGAATCATAGTGGTCCTGAAAAAAATTACGTAATTAATTTAGCTGCTTTCGAGAAGGGTTTGCTTTTGAGAAATTTCCATAGGCAGATTTACGAAACACTCCAAATCAAGAGTACGTCTAAAGGAGTTTGTTGTTATTGTTTTTTGCAGCAGCTCAACACAAAGTCAAGTTATCCAGATGACTCCTGGCAAAATCTGGATCCATTAGCTACAATCTGTTTCTCCACAGCTGTAGTTTACACACTCTGCCTTTCATATAATCTCATTTGAATGATAGAGTTCTTCCAGAAACAACATCCCATGTGTTCAGGCATGCCCCAAAAACAATAGATCCCTTCCATCAAAGTGGGAGCGGTGGGGAAATAATTTCTCAGTAACTAATCCCTGGATTTCAGATGTATGAAATCAATGAAATGCTTCGGTCTATGAAAATGGTCAGCACTGCCAAACATTTCACAGATGCATAACTTTTCTACATTACCACTTTAATTTGAAATGATTTCAAAATAATGTAAAAATATTCTTTTATAATATGAAAAATAAAGAAAAGACTGCACCAAATGGTGGAACAAAACAAAATCCTTCATACTACTGCAGGCAGAAGCACAAATATGGAGGGCGATATATTTTAAAGAGAAAACACTGAGCAAACATTATCTATGTTTTCACCAGTTTACAGTTTCTTTCATATCCTCCTAAATTAACTTCTCATTTATGTTTATTCTTTTCCATTCAACTGATAAGGGTTAACAAGGTATAAATCTGGACAGCTTCAGCCTAGTCTCTGGAAATATGTAAAAATTAAATTCAAATAGGAAGCAAGGGTAACAACATTACCAAAGCTGGAGTTGTTGACACTGTATACAAAATCTGTATGTTTTTCTAGGGAGTGATAAGATGATATTAATCACACCAACAGTACTGGTACCTTTTGAAGATGGGAGCTAACCAGAGGATTAGGACAGCTCACTACTATCAATAGTACCATTTACATCAAGTGGAAAACTGCAATTACGTATTTTCACACACCAAAGTAGCAAAACCAAAACAGATACAAAGCCCAGAGCAAAATCGGGGGAAAAAAATTAAAAATTAAAATTACAATCCTCTCGTCTAAAAAAACTTGTCCCTTATCTTCTGGGAACAGCCCAAATTGAAGGGGTGTTTACAATGATGCAATAATAAATTGCTTCAATAATTATTTCATGGACACAGAGTATTCCCCAAATCCCTATTATTATAATGCTAGTGAAATGTCCTGATTTACTGAAATTAAACAAAGACAGATATTTATTTAGAATTCCTGTAACTGCTACAACCAGTAAATGTATTTCATCACTGTGATTGCAAAAACAAATACCTACCAGAGAAATGCAGTTCACAACAACACAGAACTGAATGGAAATAGAAATGCTGGTAATGTTACAGTAGTGCTCATGGCAGAAGTATTTGTCTCAAGGAAAAATAAACCAAAATAACTGACTGAAGCTGAGCCATGGGTGATTCTCAGGGAGCAATTAGCTGGGAAGCCCCTGTGCAGTAGCATTATCACCAGAACAGCTGCCAGGGCACAAGGAGGTGCTGAACAGCTCAGGAGGGGAAGGCGGGCTAGGTTTTGGACATTAACAATGGGACTGTGGGCCTGGGGCCACAGCAAGGGAGAAGGCAAGGATGTTCTTATGGACCTTGGTAGGATGCAAAAGACTCAGGATGCCAGAGTCATGACACCTCCTCTGCACCACCTGGATGGAGCCACCAGCATACCCTGCAAGTATTTTGCCTCTCTAACTCTACCAGTCTCTGAAAATGTCTATTGCAGATACAGCCTTTTTTCTTCATGTACAATATACACCTGTTCTAGGGGGGAATGTTGCAGCAGCACCAAAGTTCTAATTCTCTTACCACTCGGGTGTGCTGGGGTTGCTGCAGGATAGAAAGGAAAACAAGGTATTTCCTCACAGCAGACAGAGCATATGTGGTCAACTTTATATGGTCAAGAGTGGAAATCATGCAATGATTGGTACTTGTGGTAAAAGGCTCATGCTCCCAAGTTGCACTGTCTGTTCTGGATAGGTCACTGGATCCACCCTTGGGTACTCATTTCACTTTCTGAGAAGACAGGAGCAAAAGCAACATCAAGGCACAAATCTGTATTTACATATTCCTCCTGCACTTGATTTTTTTGAGCATACAAAGGCTGTGGTTTCACAGCTTGGCAGAACAGGGGTATAACCATTATACCTTCACAAACACCCTAGAGACAGAGACAGGCTGCTCTGTAGTTGAAACCAAACCAGATGAACTTCTCAACATTACCAATAAATCTATGTGTCAGGTGTTGTCCTCTCAGCTGGGATGGGAATGCCATGGGCAGCAGGAGAGGACAGACATGCTGATGAGCCACGGTAGGGTTGCTCTCATGTTATGTGCGAGTGAGCCGCTTCAGTTGTGTGGTCAAGGGTCCACGTGTTTTAAAATTAGGTTTCTTTCAGATCTTCTAAGTGACTTTTTGAGTTGGAGATGATGATGTGACATAACCACAAACAGCTACTCACAGTGTGTTTTGGATTGTATTTCCTCCTGCTGCAGATTTTTCTGTTAAGGGAGATGATCAAGGCAATTGTAAATACATGAATGAAACTCAGACATTATTACACCTTGGAAGCATAGTAATGATAGCCCTCTGCCCTCATTTGGTTAGTTGTCCAATGCTAAAGCCATGAGTTGGGTTTTATACAGCAGGCACACAATTCTGTCAATTCTGTGCTGGTTGTAACAAATACTGGCTGATGGAATCAGTCTCTCCCTATTGTAAATCTAACATTTTGAATTAGCAAAAAACTAATTAAGCTAGGTCCAAAGGCTAAAATGCATAGCTCTTTTTGTCTATGAAAAGATGCTAAACAAAAGACTAGAATTCCCACACATTTTCAGTACCCTCCCTAAACATACCTACCTTCTAATAATTTCTCACTTTTACCACACGGTCCTGTGGCAACTCAGGAGGCCTTCTTTAAAAAATAATGCAGTGTAGCATGTGTAAGGTTACACTATACTGCACATTCATTTTCCCATAGAGCCCAGAGGACTAATGAAATCCTCTCTTCAGTCTCTCAGTAGAATTATTATGTATTTCTATAACAGATGTAAGTCTGTACTCAGCAAAATTTCTTGAAACACTTTCTGAAATGCTGCATGCCTCAGGCAGAGGCCTGCAGAGAAAAAGCAATCTCCAAAGATCCTCGTGATCCTCACACACAGCCTGTTCCTAAGAAAATAAAAAACCTCGCACACCTTGCCCCTCTGATAAGGAAGAAATCCCTCTCTATCTCCAAACAGTGAGGAACATCAACCAACCTGCTGTCCCAGTTACTACCAGCAGCAAGTCATTGATGCTGCAGTAAAGAATAGGTTTCTCTTTCCTCTTCCCTAAGTTCCAAAATACATCCAGACAATCTTTACACTGATAAAAATGTTTTTATCCTTACCCTGTTGCCTGTAAACTCTGAAGTCTGTGATTTGAGTTTCACTATCAGTGCAGAGTCAGGTGTTGAGACTATCCCAGGTAATTTTCATCCCTCTCTGACTCACAATGGAGTGGTGAACTCAGGAACTGAACAATTTTGGGATTAATGGACTCCTAGTCTGTGCAGAACAGTAATACTAATGGCCTTGACTTGGCATGGAAATTAAATTTAAATGAGACATTTTGATTTTTCTTGCTTAGACAATTACAAAGCAGGTGGGAAGTGGAGAGTGCTCTAATTCTACCCATATTTTTATTTTACCACATTTTTGAGTCTCTCCTGTAATTTGTTGCAAGAGCAAAACTAACCATGAAGTCCAATATTTAGCAGTATCTAGATCATACAGTGGGCAGCTTCATAGGAAATAAGTGCACACTAATTGGACAGGATTCAGAGAAGTGTAGCAAAAGAGTAGCAAAAATAAACCTATGGTACAAGGTCTATGTTCAGCACAGAGAAAAAGGAGGCAGAAGATCTGCCTGCTGACACATGAAGTCGTGCTCAAGTGTAGAGCTCAAATAACAGGTTTCAGTATTTGCAATTAAACTACTAGCTTAAATAAATATTAGGATCATTACAGAGGATAAATTCCACAATACCATGGATAAATTCCTATTTAGTCAATCCTTAATTGCTTTCAAAAATGAGCATTTCAGACTCTGCTGTACACTCCCCTTCTTCTGAGTGCATTGACAGACTGTAAATACAGACACTTAGGAAGAGGAATTGCAGCTTTGCTGAAGGGTATCTCTTTTCTCCACTGTATAGTCAAGGGCATTAGAAGATGACCCTTGAAATGACTGGTCTTTTGGTTTTATGAAGTGAACACGGTGTTCCCTGTTGAAGAATTTCTGGCCTGACCAGGAATAATAGAAATACTTTTTAAAAAAATGACATTGTCTTTGAAAGCATAAGGCACATTTCTTCTGAAGAAGAATTAAAATATTAATTTGGACTGTGGGTAACATTTATCACCTCTGTGACAACAATAGCAAGATCCTAGTTTTCTCTTCTACAGCCTTACAATCAAAAGCTCATTAATAGTGAGCTAACATCTTTTAAGTTTTCAAATGTCAGAACACAGCAAAAATAGGTGAGGTCACAGGCTTATAAAAAGGGGCAACACTGCCATGCAGGAAGTGCAGGCTGGCTGTTTTGCCAGCAGCCCATGTCAATTCCCACAGTGTAACAATAACTAGCACTGAGACTTATTTAACAACAAAAGAAAATGAACTCTGCACAGGGGATCCTCCCGTGGCATTTACTGCAATTAATAACATTAGAGAGACTCTATTATTTTATCTTCATCATTTGTGAAGTTGTAACTGTTGCATACTCAGAGGCACCGCTCTGCACCCACTGCCAAGGCACAGCTACCCCTGGGCTCTACCATAGTACTTGTAAGAATAACAAGACAAAGCAATGACTTTCTGCATTCTATATTCTCTACAACTATAGACTAGAAACACAGGTCACATTTAAATATATCTAAATGTCATTCCTGGTGCATTTATGAGTGTTCAAAGGTGCTGACTCCTGCTTTATGTACCAAGAAGGCACAGCAAAGGGAAAGGGCCAAGAGAAAAAATCCTCACAATTTTTCAGCCCATTTTCCATCCTTTCTCTAGACACAAATTATTATTAAGATTTGGTTTCATATTGACTTTTTAATAATTTTTTTCCCATTAGAAAATGGAATGAAAACAGCAGGCAGACTACAGGTAGCAATGACCTTTAGTGACTACAAAGTAAATCATACACAGAGAAGAAATAATGTACTTTGTTTTTTGGTTTCTGTTACAAGTCCTGTCTTGCCTTCTTTTTTTTTTTTTTCCTTTTTTTGGATGACAATCCCGCTTCTCCTATCTAGCATCACTGATTGACACTGACACAAATCTGGGAAACATACATTAGGTTTCGCAGATTGTAAGATGATACAAGGTAAGATAACATGCAATTATTATGAATTTATTGTTATAATCCAAAGGGAGAGGTACCTTTTTTTTTTGAATTGTCATTAAAAGTGTCTCACAACAAGCTATGGCTGCTTTAGGATTAGGATTCTGAGAACTGCCTTTTAAAATATATAAATATATATAAAATATGCAAGTATGTAAATAATGCAGAATAAAAACCTCTGTAAGAGTGGATCAGACACAAAAAGCAGGTATTACTTTTCTCAATGCAAACATGACTTATTCAAACATGTACCCTGTTAATACTTGAAGGCAGAACAAATAAAACAGAAGACCTATTCATCAGTTACCAGAAGACCTATTCACCAGTTACCAGATCCAGTAGTCTATGGTATTTCTTATTCCATCATTAAAAGGTATTGATTCCACCATCATTAAAAGGTTATCTTGATTCTACCCAAATTTTATTTTGGAGTTCATCCAGTATGAAGTGTCTCTCTCAGTTATGATGTACGTCTCTTTTCCTCTAAAAAACTGTATTTCCTCCTGAAATTTGTGTATGTGCTTTCTAACTTCATGTAATCTGCCTGATTACATAAGCAGCCTGCCTGTACCTTCTCTCTTGAACATTTCAACACATCCTTTGCAGTGAGGAAGCCATAGGCAGTCATTTATTTGACTTGTTCCATTCCCAAATGTTTTAATTCAGGAGTAAATGCTGTCACTGCAGTTTACTGTCTTGAAGTTTATTTTCTTTAGCATGTTCAGAAAGTTCTTGAGTTTTTCAGTATTTTGTTGGCTGCCTTGTTCCTCTGGCTTCCATTTCCTAGAACTTGATTAACACAGCAGCTCGGAGGTGAGGGCACTGAGCCCTTTTCAGCCTTTCTAATGCAACTGCACTGGTTACAGAGGTAAGAGGTAACTGGACCCAGTCTGGTCCTGGCTGCTGGCTGCCATCCTCTCTCCCTCACCCCTGAGGGTTTTCCTGACAACCTCTTCAAAAGCTCTTACATGCACTCCTTTAAATGTTCCGATGAAAACAGTCTGGATCAACAAAAAATTGCTATTTAAGATAATGCAGATCAGTATTGTTGATATTCATAGGGAAGTCTTCACATCTGTAGCTGGCTTTGGGAAGGCAGCAATGTTTGCTGGCAGGGGGAAAGGTGCTGCAGAGCTTCTAGGTGTGGGTTCACAGACACAGAGAATCACAGCATGGCTGAGGTTGGAAGACATATCTAGAGTTGATTTGGTCCAACCCCTTGATCAAGCCGGGTCACTTAGAACAAGGTTGCCCAGGACCAAACATACGGATGGTTTTTGAGTATTGCCAAAGAGGGGTACTCCACAGAATCTCCGGACCACTTGGGCCAGTACTCAGTTACCCTAACAATAAAAAGGCGTTTCCTGATGTTCAGACAGAACCTTCTGTGTTCCAGTTTGTGCCTGTTGCGGGTAGTCCTGTCAGTGCAGTGAGCCTGGCTCTGTCCTCTTGGCACCCCCACTTCAGGTTATTTGTATACATTGATAAGATCAGCCTGAGTCTCCTCTTCTCCAGCCTGAAATCATAGCTCTCTCAGCCTTTCCTTACAGGAGTGCTGCTCTAGTCCCCACTTTTGCTTAGAGAAGTCTTTAGCAGCAGAAAAATTGTGCTGTTTGTGCCTCTGCCATTTCTTTCTCCCTTAATCATCGTAGTGGCTCTTTGCTGGCCTCGCTCTGGTATGCTCATCTCTCTCTCGTGCTGAGGGTGCCAGAACTGGAGAGAGTACTCTGGCTAGAGCCTCAGCACTGCTGAATGGAGGGGGAGGATCACCTCCCTTGATCTGTTAGAAACACTTCTACTAATGCAGCCCAGGACAGAGTTCACCGTCTTTTCTGCAATGTGAGATCGCTGCCTCATGTCAACTTGGTGTCCACCAGGACCTCCAGGTCCTGTTCTGCAAAGCTGTTTTCCAGCTGGTCAGCTCCCATCATGCAGCGGGGCATTAGAATAATGTGGATTACTCCTTCTCAGGTGTAGGACTTCACAGTTCCTCTTACTGAACTTCATGAGGTTCCTGTCAGCCCATTTCTCCAGCCTGTTGGAGTCCTTCTGGATGGCAGCATGGCCCACTGGCACATCAGAGGTTCAGGGTGTTTCTTTAGCTGGCATTGCTGGAGCCAGAAGACAATGTGCAATCTGCACAGTGCCTGTGCCATTCCTAATGCTATCATTTATTCTCTGGTGGCTCAGTTAATTCTGCAGCCTTTGCCTGGTCTGTGATTGTGCTACACACTCTGTAATGGAGTCTAACAGGTATTTAAATGCACACTGGTTTGTACGAGACCTTCTGGCAGTTAGGGTATTCTTGTTTCAAGTAATATACCTAGTCCATTATTAAAGCAGGCAGAACATAACAGATTTTTTTCACATTAGTTCATTTTTTGCTGATTGGAGTTGATGAGACGAGCTGAGATAAAGACTTAGGGGGCTGAAAGGCAGCAAAGAAGTGTTGAACCTGGTGACCTGAACCAGGCCTGCCACCCTACAGCCTCACCAAATATCATCAGTGGCACAAACCACAGCTTCTCCTGCACAAGTTTAATAGGTAGTAGGATCTGGCACTTGTAGTCAGAGAGGTGCAGTGACTTTCACTAATCTCTATGCCCACTTCTTTGAGCAGAACTCAGGCAGAACAGAGAGCTGAACTCTCAGGATATAAAACAAAGCCATGTCACTTCTTGTGGCACTGCCCTGAACCAATCCTTCATAGAGTGACTTTTACATTTTCCTTCCAGGCCACCAGCTGTCAGATGGTAACAATTTCCATCCACTTGCTGACGTGAGCTGGTTTTGAACTTTAATCCAGTCCATGTCTGAACTGTGGTGGCAAACACTTTTTAACTAAAAAGAGCCTTCAAAACAATTAAAAAAAAAAAAAAAAAAAAAAAACCAACAGCCCCAAAACAGCCCTTGCTAGCAGCACAGCTTTTATAAAAGGCTTGACAGATGTAAACAGGCTGAGCAATCACATGAAGGAGGGAAGCAGCCATTGCGTGACTGCAGGAGCTCGTGGTTGCTGTGACTGGGGCACCTGGATATTGCTCCACACAACCAAGGCCAGTGCTTGCCCCAGAGAGCTTCCAGTCTGCACTCACCATGGGGCACAAGATAGATGCCGACTGATCAGGGAACACAAGGAAACAATGAAACACTGATGGTCAGCATGAGAAGCAGTAGTGTCATCATTAAATCATCTCCATTTACTTTCCTAATATGCTAACATTTTCTGCCACACACAGATCTCTTCCTCCCAGGCAGTTTTGAGTGCCTTCAACTCCCAGGGAAGTCTATAAGTATGGAGAGACGTCAGCATCATGCATGAGGTGCTTAGCATTGTGCATGGCAAAGCCTGGAGAGTCAAATCTTGGCTATTTTACATACTCTGGCTTGGAGCAACAGTCACCTCTGTAATGGAAAATTATTATAATACAATAATACAGCTGGGAAGAATTGGCCATGTTTCTTGGACACAAACAATAGTAGTTTCTTAGTCAAATATATATGGGTAATAGTTAAAACATTTCTCTTGCTACACTTCTAAAGATAATTTCTCTCTTAAAAGTCAGACCTTCACAATAGAAAGAATAATACTGCCATTTTCTACATGAATCTTTTCTGCTTGGGAGGTGGACAAGTCACTGCAATCTCTGGGTATTTCAGTTTGCTCTTTGCATGTCTTCCATGCAACTAGTTTCTTAAGTTTTCTTTTCGTGAGTGGTTCTCACTGTGGGGACTCAAATGGTCAGTCACTTTTCTGTGTTCTCCCTGATGCCTTGTGACACCCTCACATTGCAGATAAGCTGTCTTCACCTTCTACTCATGATCTGGATATTCTCATTTCCTTGCTGGAAAAATTTGGAGTGTTGGACTGTCTGACAAGTCTCAGAATTTGTATTAAATTGATTCTACTTAATACCTAGTCTTTTTCTATAATTGTTGCCATTGTCTGTGCCTTTGGTGGATTTATTAATAATAGGGCTTAATCAAGCATATTAACTCTAGATTCAAAACTAAATGCTTGCAAATTAATTTGAATTACAAAGATTAGCCTTAGGAAGGAAAATTGTGGCCAACACCAGAGTCTTCTGAGCTAACCGCACCTTTTGGAAATTCCCAGAGGAGCTGATTCACTGGCATGACAATTANTAAAACTCAGTTTGTTAACAACAGTCATTAGAACTTTACTGAGATTGCTCATGCTGATGATAATCTTTGAAAAGTATTTTTTTTTCTTCATTCCAACAGGATTTCTCTGCTTATTCACGCCTACTGATTGGTCCAGGAACCTACCCATTTGTACATCACTGATGTCACTGGGAATTTTCTTGTTGGGTTCAGTAGGAGCAAAGTTTATAATATCCTGAAAAGTAATTGTAACAGATTAGACACTCATTCTCTTGTTCCTTGCGCATTCAGTTTCTAGCAACAATAGTTTTAATTTCGAGTTGCTAGGATTTTTTTTTTTCTAATTACATATTATGAGTCAAAGGATGTTGAATCCAACACTCCGAGGAAACAATGGGGACAGATCCTTCACCCTGGCTAAGTGCCTTTTGTGTCCTTCTGTGTGGCTACTTTAATTTGTACCAGAGGCTAGCCACACACACATGCCTGCACATGTACACACATGAGACCAAGCAAGCCTGAAAATCAAGGAGAAAAAAGAACAATGTTTCAGTTACTCTTTTAACTTCTGCTACCTAGCTTCAGTTTTAACATGCACACACAGCATGGAAGAGGGAAAGTTTTAATAGCTAAACAGAAAAGGAAAATCATCACTATTAAATTATTAGAGTAATAGGTAGCTTGGGGACACTACAAAGAAAGTAGTAGGAAAGAACATATTTACAATGGCAACAGAGAATGATCAACACTGTAGTGCTTTGCCTGACTGACTTAATCACAATTCATGCACAGACATTTTTGACTGCAATGGCCCTCTCCTTTTCATTAATTTCCACTCTTGAGCTACTTTCTTTCCTGTGTTTATATTCTGGCTCTGCTAAACTGATTCATTTTCCTGGCCATAAAGCTACAATACAATACCCTGCAACCTAGCACTGTAGCCCATATATGTGCCACAATTATGTTAAATGTGGTAGGAAAGCAATATTTTCTACAGGGAATAAAAGTAGCAGTGTTAGGTCTCTGATAAAATCATATTTACATACAGTCACAGTTTATAATTAGTTTTAGTTAAATGTCCTTCCTATCTTTCAATTAGGAAAGAAAAGACATTTTTCCATTTTAGGGAGAAAGACAATTTTAAAGCTGGAAAAGGCTGGCAAAAACCATAGCTTAGTTGAAACCACTTTTAGGAAATTCCCAGAATGCTGAATCACTGGGGTGGGCAATTACCACCCTCTTCAGCTGAACCATCAGAGATTCTAAAGAGAAGAAATGTATGCATGCTTAAAGAAAGGAAATGCATCTTTACTGTGGCTGTTTTGAGAGTAATTCCTGAGAAATCATTTTCTGTTCATAATGGGTTTATTTTCCTTTTAACCGCACACTCACCAGGAACAGAACTAACAACAGAGATTTCTAAAAGTTTATCAGTGACCCCCTATTTTCCCACACCAAAACACTTTCTGCAAGGCTTTTTAACCCTGGGACCCAGCTGCTGGGCAGGTTTTTTTAATGTCATCTAACTCCCCTATCATGTAATCCCTTAAGCATATGCATTATTGCATTACCTAAGGAGGCCCAATAAATCCAGACATCCCAATGAAACCAACTACTAGAAAGCCAGCAATTTTGGGGCCCCACCTTCTGGAATTATTTAATATTATATCATGCTGAAAATACAATATATTTTTCATATGCATCTACCACACTCCTTAAAAAGGCAAAAAGGGCAGTGATTTCTTTGATAGGATGCTTCCCCAAGACAGTGTTCCTCTAGTGAGGCCCTCAACAGTGGGAGCAACTTGCACCTTTAGTTTGGATTCAGCAGCCCTGTCCCATGACAGCAAGTGCACATGGCTAACACAGCAGAAAAGGGCTGGATTTTGACATTTTTCTCAGGCCTCCAAAGTCCTAAGAACACCCCCCTTTCATTTGTCTGTTAGATGGTACAATATTTAATCTTCCTGTCGCCCTCCAAACCCAAGTGATAAGGCCTTTCTGTAGAGATAGTGCTTTAACAAGCAGTGTTTTGCTGTTTCTCGACACACAGCCACTACTTTGATGGAGGGATAATAAATCCCTCCAGTCCCCATCCTTCCACACATTTGGAGCTTTATTAAAATGTAGAGGAGCGCAACTCAAGGTATCACACAGGACAAAATAGATCAATTTGGGAGAATTTCACCTCTACACTTTCCAAACAAACCAAATCCAAGCATGGATGATCAAGAAATTTAAGCAATATTATTTGGCCATTAATTCTCGCTTGTGTCTTACTCGGCCAGTTTCTTCCATAGCCTTCATTGTAAATTCCTTACCCAATTCCCGTGTAACCTCCACACCGCCTGGATTAGGGACTGTGCGCTCAGCACTCCTCGGAAGCCCGTCCCACATGCCACTTGCTGGGAGTTGGGACACCGAGTACCTGTGGGTGAGCTGTGTTCCCAGGAGCGTGTCTGCACGGCCTGTTGGACCGGGGCCCTCGCTTTCCTGCTGACCAAACAGAGAAAATGAAGTCACTCCTCGCAGCGCCCTGGTCATTCACTGCTGCTCAAGAGCTGACAAGAGGAGCGTCTCACAGACGGGCACCCTGTCCTAAGGGGTTGGGAGTGTTCCACAAGAGCTGTGACCCACAGTCCCTGTCTGTGACCAAGCCATCAGTCAGAAAGCAAACCAGGCTCAGGTTCTGTCACTAAGCATGAGGCACAATTCCACAAACTTCAGCTGACTGAAAGGATCCAATACAGAGCCTCTTGCCCCTCAGCTGAGGGAGAGATTCCAGTACCTTCAGAACGCAGTCCAACTCACCCTGCCTCAGAGAGGTGTCTCATGCAGGAAGGATCAATCTTGCTTCAGAGCGTCTCATTTCCCGACGTTTACTGGGGAGAAAGCCTGGACAACCTGTTTAGAAGGGTCCCACCTTTTTGGACTCATGCTGCAGCTGTATTAGCATCGGTGTGTGTGCAGCTAAGAATCAAAACAAAGGTGGTTAAGGGTTTTTTTTTTTCTAGGCGGTCTGGCTTTCTTTTGCATTGAAAGAACTGGTATTGCAGTAAGACACTTGAGAGTGTTGTAATGCAGTGAGATAGCCCCACACCCAGTCGACTGAAAGTAGCTGGCATTTAGCCCAGTGACTGGCAGCATCTCTTAGGTGTGGTGATATCTCTCAGTATCGCCCCACCCTGACATGTCCAGCATTTCATTAGCGCAGGCATTAAGGTCCAGTTCTACTACCCTTACAATGAGTAAGGGTGGCGGGATCTAGGTCTAAGTGAATGAATATTGCCATAATTGCAGCAGCATTTGTAACCTTATTATGCCAGTGAAAACTCCAAATCAGAGCTTTGAGAATAAGGAACTAATTGGCTTGAAACAGTTTCAGTCTAATGACCTCTTACCAGAAGCTCAGCAGTGCATTAAGATTTATACCCAGGGTTGGTTAGATTAGTTTCAATTTCAGGTAGTGGGTATCTATCCAATTACTCTCCTCCTCCTCCTCCTCGCTCGGGGTAGAGCACATGGCATTCCGTCTGCTACTTGATGTGCTAAGCAGCATGTGAGTTGGCAACTTGGGCTGAAAAGCAAATTAGCATTATGCAAACTGCAGGATTCTGGCACTCACATTAGGATCAGTGATCTGGCAAGAAATCCTGCCAAGCTACCAAGCTTTCCTGAGCCCAGAGAGAGCTGCAAACCCTAATCCAAGAGACCAGCTGACAAAAACAAAACAAAGCAAAATGAGATTGTGGGGGAGGGGAACAAATTTTTAATTGTCTGGGAGGGTACTGGTGGGAGCTTGGAGGTGGATTTCCTAGAGACCTAACTCTTGTATTGCAATGAAGAAATACAGACAGAAAGGTGAGAGACACAGAAATGAAAGAGTGAAAGGGAGAAAGATAGAGGAAGGTAAGGGAGAAAGAGAAAAGNAGGAAGGAAGGAAGGAAGGAAGGAAGGAAGGAAGGAAGGAACAATTATGACTGACCCACAAGAGGCTGTGTCGGCACCCCAGCTGTTTGTGGCTGCCTGTCTGGTGGCATTGCTGCCTGGCAGTGGGCCAGCATAGCAAAAAGAGGTAAACCCATTTTGCCACAAAGATTTCCTCAGTTAATGGGCTCATCTGTGGGATATACCAGCCGGGACTTTGGTCCCCATACCCTTTTGCTGACTCTCTGAATACACAGTCTGCTGCAAGAGTGGCAGACGACAGCAGGGCAGTAATACCTTAAAGCACTTCAGCCGGATTCATCAGAATTCATCTGTCTTCAGGGTTTTTTTCAGGCACCCACTGGCAAAGATTATTTTTTTCAAGTGTTGAAATAAGCTATTTCCTGGTGGTTTTGTCTGGTCTATAAAAGCAGGACAAGGTCAATAATCTTTACATCTTAGTTTGGATGGAAGGGAGAGGGAAACTAGAAGAAAGTGTAGAGCAGTACCTAAGCCTCAGTGAAAACCAAAGGGAGTTGTGCACCTGTCTGTGACTGTGTGCCTTAGAAATTATTTCTGTATTTCAGCTTTAGTAGGTATGCTTCTCTACAGCCATAGCCAGCACCCACCCCTGTCTGTACTAACACTGTACACATACAGCAAAAAGACTGTGTGTGGACCCTCAAACCTTACATGGTAAAAGTTCTTACATGGTAAAATATACCTAAGCACACGAGGGTCAGATAGCATTTAGTAACAGTTTTATGCCATCAGTTGCATCAGATTGTTCTCTAATTACATTAACACATGCTGTATTATGGAAGAAATTATATATATTTTTTAATAAAGGCTTTTCTTATGGCAAGTGTAAGTAGTAAGTAGCAGTCTAAGTAGTTCTAAAACTCTTGGTAATGCTTCTTCACATTAGTGGGGGAAAGTACAGTAGAATTTGTAGCTTTGTTGAGAGCAAGACATAGTCTGAGAAGATGTTGCTGAGTCACAAGGTGACCAGATACAGCAGAGGAACAGAAATTAGAGCCTCTTTAGTGGAGCTTTTCATCAAGCTAGTGCACTATAGGGTTGTGTATATACTTAATGTTTAAGAATTGTTGGTTTTCACCTTGCTGATGGTTTTATCCATGTAAAGGCTGTAGAGGGAGTGCAATGGGTTGAGCCCGCTGATCCCCTGCCTCTCCATGGCCATCAAAGTTCAGTGTAGTTATCTCTACACTGAGCTCTACAAACTGTGTTTTTACCTTTTGGCCAGTCCAAAGTCCTTTGTTTTCAGTATTTATTTGGCAGCTGTTTCGTTTCAGTGCGTTAACATCAGAACATGAGACACAGATTTTCAGCCTGTTATTATTGTGAGGACCTGGCCCAGTGCTGTGAACCCAGTAGGCAGAATGTACCAGCCCTTTGAGGGTTTCGTGTGGAAGTCATTAAACCAAGGCAGTGGGATAGTGGGATTGTTTCATTTACTTCATTAAATTTGTAATAGGTTTCATTAATTTCCTCTGGACTCTCATTACAATAGGAAGAAACTGAGTCAAGTTCTGGATTTCCGTTTCTTATGAAACAACAGTGCTTGCTTTTATTTCAGCTGGATACACAGTTCTCCATCTGCTACTCCAGACTCTTTCAAGTAAACTGACAGAGAAGGTCTGCTTTTAGACAGACTTTTCTGCTCTGTTTCCTTTTCTCTGATGGTAGGGCTCCCAAAACAGCATCCAAAAAACAGGAACTAGCCTTTGATTTCTGTGCCTTCAGTTTTCTAAGCAGAACCCTGAACTGGGATCACAGGAAATTAGGTGCACCGTTCCACAGCTACATGGCTACAGCAATGCTGCTGGAAGAAAGCTGAAGAATTTTTATTACCCGTATCTAGGTCACAAGGTCAAAACTTGTATGCTTATGCTGAGAGGGGAGGTAACACAAGTGCCTCTGGATAATACGATTTCATGATGGCAGGCAATCTTCCAGATTTCATTTAGTTTCTTGAGAAATCCTGGTTGGCAATCAGGTACATATGTCCTCACCTCCTCCTTACAGCAGAGCAAGTTGTATTTTAGGTTTTTGAAGAAATCGAATCTTTCTCATCCAGGTAAAATGATGTAGCATATTTGACTTTCTCCAGTACTAAAAAGGAGCTACAAGCCAGGCAACACAAAGCAGGGTTTTGACTACCTCTGTCTCTGACCTTTCAGGAGAGTACATGCAAGCTGATCCTCTACTCTGTTTCCTCTGCCACGCACTGGTTTCTCTATTTACATCACAACCTCTTTGTGCAGTGTAATTGTCTAGCACAATGGGGCCCTCAGTGGGAACCTCAAGGTATTTCCATCATAAGAATAACAAACAGCAAGGAAGGAGAACAAAAGAAGAAACACTATGAATACAAGAATAGGTCCAAACCTCATCAGACTGAAGAATTTCAGAATTTGAGACTTTTCAAAACTGGAAATAGAAGCAAATGAGAGGGTCCAACATTGGCTTTTATCTAGAGCTGCGATGTGTATCTCCAAAGAATCATGGCATGCATTGTATGCATTGCTTCTATTATTAGAACATATCAAGTGAGAGTACCGTGCTGTTCTAGAAATTGTAGCGTGTCTAGCATCATCACCACTACATGTTACATTTTGCTTTGCAGTCTTCTTCCCAATATTTATGTTTTAAAAATCCAGTTAGGAGTTTTTACTCCTTTCCTACAAATGATTTATTTTGTTTTCTTGGAACAATAGGTCACATTGTTTTTCTCCTTCGGAGCTTTCACTTTGATGTGTTGGCTTTGACTGCTAGAGGAAATGTTGTGGACCAGAAAAGAAGCATTGCTGTGGTCCAACTTCACTGTAAACAGCAGGTGCAACAGCTGCTGCAGGAAAGCCACTCGTTTTCCTGCTCTTTTTCAGGGATGAAAGAGGGGGATGTAGCAACTTATTTTTCTGGAAAATCTGAGACATAGGAAACAAAAATAAAGACACAGTTTGAAGTGTTTCCTTTATTTGTCAAAAGTCTCAACATGCAAAATAAAGAACATGTAAATACAGTACTTTAATATGTAAATACTGCATACAAGTATGCAAATACTTCACCTGGATATGATAGGCTTGGTGGTATCTATAAATCTGAGTACACAAGGCCAAACACTCAGCTGAGCTATAATTTAAACTGCCTCCTCAGCAGAGCCAAGCTAAATTTCACCAGCAGTTATGTGGCAGACTCTTACAGTAACGTGCAGGAGTATAACAGTAATTTGTCTTCTATACAATCTTAAAGGGAAAGGTCTAGAAGAAACTGCTTACACATATCAGTGTTTCCCATGTCCAGAAGAGACGGTTAATTAATAAGCCCTTAATTGTATCTGTTTTTCACAAAGATGTCTGGGGCAAGCCCTAAAATGTGTGTGCAATTCTGCATGTGTTCATACTGACCCTTGCTCTGGAGCTACAGGGAACAATTCTCCTAGCCCTCTGGACAACATGGGTTATGGTCTGCTATGCTTCTTACAAGTCCACGGCACTCCAGTTTCAAAGAGAATCTACTTAAAACATAAGGCTTTCCAGAATTTGCAAGGCAGCATCAAACTTGTGTGTTGTCTCATAATTTCCAACAGTTGAGTTTATCGGTAGGGTCGGTCTTTAAGAAATCAGTCAGTCACTGTCAGCAGAGGTACTTTGAGTCAAGAAAATTCAATTTCTTTGCACCTAGCTATGGAGAACAGGATAAAATTTTGTGTAGGAGCTCATCCATGAGTACTGCTACAATTTTGGTCCCAATAAATCTTGTTATTCCCTTCACAAAAACAGTTTCACAGGCAACGTAACTGGGATTTCCATGCATTTGTGCTGAATATAATCTTTCTTACCTATGCTACAGAAAGGAGAGCAATATTTCTGTAAATAACTCCACCCCTTGCTGGTAAGTGCTCTCAGTTGTAGAGTATAAAGAGGGTATAGGCAGTCACCTCTACAGCATCTAATGAGCATTTGGCAGGGCTGCTAAAGCTGTTGTGCTTCGTTTCATCACGTGCAGCCACAGAGAACAAAGTGGGGATGGAAACACTTTGTGACAGTCACACAGGCCCTCCTTCTTGCACTCTTTCCCTCTGCTCTGGACAGCCAAAATCCTGGCTCCACCAGACATACCAAGAGTACGTTTTAAACAAGGATGTTAATCCTACTCAGAGTAGGATTAGCTGCCCCTGAAGCCTCTGAATGCCAACCAGATGTTGCTGTGCAGCTGGCAAAGTGCCCAAAGCAGCTTTTAAATTCCTTTTTCTCTTTTAAGATGGAGGTCTCTTACCAGAAAGCAATATGTTCTGGGAATCTCAAAGGATTATAAATCCATCACAGGAGATAGCTCATTTTTACCCACTTGTAGTCTACTGACGCCAATCAAAAGACTCTCAGACTGTACCTGTATTGATAAACCAGGGAAGTTTACTGGCACAAGACTATCCCATATGCTTTTAGCATGCTCCAAAGTCTGGTCCCAGCTCTCCCTGACACTATCCAGGCAGCATTCAGGGATCAGACCCATGGGTTGTCATTCCCAATGGCCAGTTTGGTTCTGGTTGCTCTGTCCTTCTGGAAGAAGAAGAGAGTTGAGAGATATGGACACATGCTGTACTATCAGAACTTGACATCAGAGCCAGGGAATAGTCCTTGATTTATCTTATTTACTGCAGTAGACGTGGGCTCGTTGCCTTCAGTGAACATTGGATTGTATACAGAAAAATGTATACAATAGATTTTAAATGTTAAAGGCACTCAGCCCAGAAACTTGGTTAAACTGGAGCTAATTAGATACCAACAAGAACATGCTGTACTCCATGCCCATACCAATTCATGTATCATCTCTTGAACCTTGTCTCTCCAAAGGGATGCCTGCAGCATAACTAAATGAAGGTTCGTAAGTTGCAGATTGATTTTCCCTACCTTACAGGCCTCGTCTTGCAGTAACGGAATTGCATCTCAAAAGCAGATTCTGAAATACAATTTGGTGGCAGGCAATTTCTTAGCAGGTAACTTTTCTTGTCAATTTATTTAGACAGGACCCTGTAGTCATCTCAGTACTCTAGATTCTTCTATACAAACTGTTGTACAGCACTCTTCTGGCTGAACTTATGCCATCTCAGCACCGGTTATATGTGCAGGCTTCCCCTACTTAATCACATAAACAAAGAGCCATATTTCTGAACTGACTACCACAGACCCCACCTTATTTTCCCAAGCTCACTCAATCACTCAGCATACCCTCTTCTTCTTTTTTTTTCTCCACCAATCACTCATTCATCCATGATTCGCAGTCTTTTCCATCCTTTCCAAATTGCTGCTTTTTGCTGACACAGCAGCCTACTTAGATAATGAAAATCAAATTGCTGTAACAAGATAATGCCATGCATTTCACTAAGAACAAATAGAAGCAGAATTTAGAAGAAATCTGTAGGATTAGGAGCAGGGATGTTATTATTGGTTAACTCCAAATTCCTGAGACAATCTGCCAAATCTTCTGAGTGTGCCTCACGTGGTTAAATTATCCTGAGATACTTTATGCTCCAAGAAGTTAGCAGAGTAGCCTCAGGTAAAGAAGTGTCTTTCAGCACATATAGAAAAAGCCTTGAAGAGCCCTTGATGTAAGGAGAGTGTGTTGAAACACATAGCTGGAGCCAAAGAATGTATCTGTAAAATAGAAACAAATCTAATAATAATTCTATTACTAAGATACTTGGAAGAGTTTTTACAGCATTATGCTTAGGTGTTTTTAAACCACTGATTTGTATTGAAAGATCATAAATATTTGGAAGGGGTATCTGAAGTCCTGCAGTAATCAAGTGCAGACTTCAGAAATCATTAGCAGTTGTTCAAATTCCTTTGTAGGGCTGGATAGCAGCTCTTGATATGAAGTGGTGTTATCTTTGACTGCTTATGTACCTCTTGTCTATACTTAGTGTGTTCAAGGCTGAAGGTGATCCTCCCTCTCAGCTATGTTAAGAACCCTGGTGGTATTTGGGCTCTTGTGGAACTTTCAAAGCTTTCATTTTCTCCTGCCATTTCATTTGCAAAAGTAAATCGATGCTGCTGAGTTACAGAGGTGATTTCCCATTCTGACTGGTCACAAGCAAGACCAATGAGAAATGTCTGTCCAGGGTCACACTTCAGTGCTGTCACTGATTTTGGACACATTATTCAAACTTGCACTGTTCTCTGCATTGCTGATGCTTTTGTGCCAGGGAATGAAGATATGGTTGCTAAAATGCAATACTGTACCTACTATTCCATTACACAGAGGAATTTGCCTTTTCTAGACATGCAGTCTTGTTCTCAGACCACTTACTTTTTTTCATGTTGAATAAAATGGAGCAATTCAGCACTTAAATGCAGGAAAGTAACAAGGCATTCCTAAAGTAGAGTTTACTTAATTCTAGAGGTGTGTAACACAATTCACAGAAATAAGACAGGGCTGTACTCAGATAGTTTACTGAAGGGATGTTGTTTATCTTAACTCAGTTAAAATATCTTAAGGCGAGTTTCTTGCTCTAACACTAGTCATGTAATAGTCAATGGGAAAAGAGAGGAGACTCCAGAGGCCCCAGTACACACCAGTTATTTTAGATATTGATTTTAGGGTGGGATTATAAAGACAGCCTGGATGATCACCTCTGCCTTAGACAGGTAGAGATGTCTGAAGTTGGAAAGGTGATTCCTGAAAAGATGCAGATACCTAAGCAGATATCTAAGCAGATTTCTAAGCGACAGCACTAGATGGAATTATTCATCCTGCAGGTGGAAGAACTGACTTTGTGACGACTTTCCTCTGTTGACTGGATTGGAGAGGCATGCATATTATTTGTCACTTAATCTTAGACTCCATGGAGGCATGGCTGATAGAGGGATTTTAGGGTAAATCATATTCTCTCCTTCAACCATGGAGGGCTCCATCTACAGTAAGTAGATGTAATCTGGAAAGGCAGCATAAGAACCCTGTCCGAGCCTCCCTCAACAGCCCAGCAAACAGGGGGGCTCTCAAGGCTGTTCACACAAAGAGTTTGCAACATGAGGAACAGGTCGGAGTTGGAGCAAGGGCATTTTGCTGGTAAAGAAATGTATAAGCTGTCGTCCCAGAAAACAGGCATGGGAGTTTCGTGAGCAAGTATTATCTCCCAGGTTTCGTCCACGGGTCTGGGGAAACCCTTCTCTGACAATTTCAGTAGGAAGCCTTATAGCTCTGCCCAGCTACTTTGTCTCTTATTCTGAGAATATTTTTCTTGCCATAAGGGGAATCCCAGCAAGTCCTAAAGGATTATTCTTCTAGCTGCTCCAAATGTGAATGTATCTGTGAATAGGAGGCAGACAGTGTGAATTTTGTACTGCATACTTTTTCTGTTTTAAATAGTTTCATCAATGTGGGGTCTGGTTTTCACTTTCTAATACAAATTCCTAGTAAGTTAAAAAGCTTAGTGAAGTGTCTCCCTTCCCTCTACCATCTAAAAGGGTCGACTGCTTTACATCAAATACGCCTAATATAACTAACTCTGTTAAGTCATGCTTATGGGGTGAAAACCAAATTGGAACCACAGAAAAACATATCTGGGGACTCCACAATATCTGAATCCCTTTCAGATAGGAGAGTTTTGTAGCTTTGTGACAGGACTTCCCAAATGCTGGGAATGGAATACAGGCCATTGGACCAGCTAGGTCTGCAGGGGAGCAATGTCAGGCTGGTAAAACTGCAACTGAACGAGGGAAAATGCTCACAGAATCATGAAGGAACTGCTGGAACAAAATGAGACCTCTCCTCTGACTCTGAGGTTGGCTCTCTTGGGTCTCCTTCCTCTGGATGACTCTGTTTCTTTTCACCAACAGAAAATTCTCACTATTCACTTTCCATGTGCTGCTCTAAGTGTATTACAAGGCAACAGAAATCAGAATAGGTCCCCATGGTACATTACGGACTTCAGAATTCTCACAGCTGTCACCAGCCAAAGACTGCTTTAGAGATTAAGAAAGAAAAGTAAGCTGTTAAAATAAGGAATGTTTTGGTTAGGGTTGAAAGTATGAAACCAGTATCACCCACCTCTGTGGCCCTGACCCTGTGCAGAGGTACACACATGCTTCATTTCCCATACTGTGGGTGCTGTCGATCACTGCCACGCACATGAATCAGTGTTTGCAGGGTCACAGTTAATTATTTGCAAAATGAAAGTTCTAGGGAAGTCTAGCTAAAAAACTTGTGACTCATTTTAACATATTCACTAAATAAATATTGTTCTAAATGTAGTCAGTATTGGAGGCTGATATCATGAACTCTTATACAGATCCAAGCCCTTGCATACATTTTTTCAGCTTGTGGCTGCCTCTTGAAGCCTCTACACCCCATCTTTCCAAGCCAGAGTGTCAGCAGTGGTTCTCTGCTAAAAGTATAGTTCAGTGGAAACCAGGTATTTGCAGTACAGTTAAAAATTCACATTGCTTTTACTGTATTTCCCCAAGTAGAAATAGATGCTAAGTTTTAAAAACTGACATTTGTTGTAAACCAATGCACTGAGGTTTAACCATTACTTAATTAAAATCCTCTACAGCTAGACATTTGTAGCTCAAAAGTAACACAACAGAACTACAGGACAGGAAACTGACATACCTCAGGTGAGCTCCACTGTGGATTAAAAGAGTGTGTTTGAGAGTATATGTATATAGGTATAAGCAGCTCTGCTGTGGTTAGAGCCATTGTGTGTATTTTATATTGTCACACTGATGTCAGCACAGACCTCAGACAAATGCCAACAATGAGCAAGAATTCAAATAAAGACCTAAGAACATACTTGAAACTCAAATCCACTTCTCTTTTACTCAAAAATGCAGTCATCTACTATATTATTACTCTGTGAATAGGAAAGGAATCATTGTAAAAGTTTACATCTTGAAAAGCCGGTTAGTAACACTACTATATATATAAGCAAGCTTTATGGTAGGCATCTTTATAAATTAAGTTTAAAAATGTGTCTTTTATTTCAAAATAAGGAGACCTAAAGGTTCTGGGTAAAATCCTGGTCTTTTGAAGACACAAGCAAAATTCACATTTATCACAGCAGGTTTTCATTCAATGTACTTTGTGTATGCTAGATTTTAATTACATTTATGCATTTTGCTAGTAAGCAAAGACATTGAGGTTTCATATCAAATGACTGGTCCACCAGGCTAAAATGGTACCAAGCCACTAAGGCTGAAGAGCAGCCAAGAAACTTCACAACTACAGTGTCTGCTGGAAAATTCTGGTAATTGTTTGATGGCTTCACCTATCTGTATCCTGGCAAAGTTTGGTGTGATCTAGCACTCCTAGCTCTGCTTCTCATCATCAGCTGGTATTTCTCTTCACAATAAGTATAGAACAGTGTGTGGCATTAGCATTTGAACAAATACCCCACAGTAAGTATGGAATTTATGAAACCATATGTCTTATTGTAATGAAGTCAACTGTCCACATCATGAAATCATTACCTGTCCTTGAAAAAGAGATTGGCTTTACGTACACAAGTATACATACATATTTGCCATAAACACATAGTGACTCATTTCTTAGCCCTACTTAATTTTTGCACATCAAGGATTCTGTCATGGCTTTTTGTATTTATAAAGCATATTTCTTCTCGTCATGCTTCTTTTACAATAAAAGTTCGGTCTCTGCCCATATTTTTTTTGCTGGTGGGAATGCCAGCTAAGAAAAAGCCTTAAAACACAAAGAATGGGAGTTCTGCTGTTCTAAGTCCAACAAAGCCTACAGTAAGACTTGCCTAAGATTAAAAGTACAATTTATGGCACTATAATAACATTAATGACAAGGGATAGACTTTTTCTAAATGAATCAAAAATTATCTATATCAAATCATTCATGATTATGTAATTTAGTGACAGAAAATACACTATAATTTCATAGAGGAAAATCATACAAATATTAGTCAATAAGTAGATCATAAAATTACCAATGTAATAAAGAAGAGTTGGAAACTTTAAGTGATAGTGAAAGCTATGCTTGCACTGAAGGTGCTGTTACAGTGCCTGTTAGACAGCAGAGTGGGGAAGTGGAGAAGGGGAAGGGGCGAAGACATTATACCCATTTCATACACGAGGAACAGAGGAATCAGCTCATAGCCAGGGACACGGGAGGAAACTGAGACCTCTGGATTGTCTCACACGTAATCATAAAGCTATTCCTCTCCAGACCTCCTCTCTAGCACTTCCCTGAGAAAGCAGCTCACCAGCTTGAAGGACAGCTGCAAGGCTGCAGGGAGGAGAGGCAGCCTGGGCTTCCCAGTCTGCAGCGCTGCATTCCCGATACATTCCCTGGAACTCTGTGCTGCTGCTCGCTCCGTGGTATGCGGGGGGGGACTGGCTTCATGTCTTGTCTGCAGTTGCTTCAGAACAACTAATTTAATAGTAATGATGAAAACAGTATATCTGAACAGGACAGAGGTTAATTTAATTCTGTGAAGAGGTACATACCTTAGCATAATGAAACCATTATGAGAAGCATTTTTTGCCCAAATCAAGATAAGGGCAGATTGGAATGAGAATCTTGCAGCCACATGGGTAGGGAAAACAGTCCACTAAAAATGTGAGATCGGAAGGTAACACAGTCCTTTCATCTCCCACTCACTAATTATGCATGAATATAGGCCCAGGATAGTTTTCACTGCAGGCAATGAAAAGTATCCTATTAACTTCCGTGGCCTTGAAGTAGAACTCTCAGAACAAAGTAATCCATGTGACAGCTTGAATCTATTGGTGACTCTACCATTAACTAGGGTGATTTTTAATGTTTTGAACCCAAGTTTCAGACAAAGATTTTTGGTCAGAGAGAGGAAAGCAGGTAGACTGAACTTTTTGCGGTTGGAAGTTATTTCTCACATACATGAGAGATAGATGAGAAGCAGTAAAAAGTGAAATAAAGGGCCACAAAGGAAGAAGACAAAAGATTCAGATATTATATACCTGAGTTGTGATTGCTTTGTGCTGAAATCCTTTTTAACATGTTGCACAATGCTTTAAGAAGGATGCAGACATGTGATAAAACAGATGCAGCAGATGCAGGAAATATAGCACTTCTCACAGGACAGACTTTTGGGGGTAATTCAGTTTATTAATGGCATGTATTATGGAATAATAAGTTGCAGATGATCATTAAAACTTATCCTTAACAGAGATTCCTTGTGTATTCATCTTTTGTTGGTTCCATAGAAGGGATGAGAGAAATTTGTACAGCCTGAAACTTTTGAGTTCCCAGGGTTCACATTTGCATTTTTGACTTGTGATTTAAAAGTAAGGATTATTTTTAAGAATGGTTTAATTAAAAAATAATAATGAAGTAATTCTGTCACAAGAAAAGCTTGTGATGTGATATATTCCGGTTGGATTTGGCTCCAGGAATGTCATCCTCTTCTTCCCCTCATTTTCAACTCTAGCAAAATGGCAAATTTCCACTCCCGTTAGAGATTCATTTCTTTCCTCAAAACAAACACCACAGCTTTTAATCTTTGCCTTCAAGTCCATCCAGCCTTAGCATTGGCAATTAAGAGGTGATCCAATGGCTCTCCTGGTGATTCCATCAGGAAGCTCCGTACCACTTGCAGTCAAAGACAGCCAAAGTGAAGATAAAAGCCTACCAGGAAAGCAGCAGTAGCTGCAATGTGGTATAAAGATGCAATACTTTATTCCCAATCTGTATGCAAAGCAGTCAAAATCAGGGATGTGCTATGACCAGTGAAAGGACAAACATGAATGCCTGAGATGTATAAAGGGAGGGATAAAGGCTGTGAATTTCCAAGCAGAAGAACAATCCTGGCCGTGGTTTGAAGCAAAGGCATAAATAACCACAAGGTGAACATGTCTATGTCAGTTAAACGTTGTGACTCTAAACTCCAGATTGGAGCTAAAATGACCAGGATGTTATCAAATAAGAGAGGAATCATTTTGGGAAAGAGGGTGAGAGCTGGATCATTATATTTCTGTCAGACTTAGCAGAAACAGATTCTGAAATCACATGCTACTTCTCAAAGGACAAGCTGCATTTCCAACCAAAGTTTACACAAAACATTAACATGGGCAGAATGAAAATTATTGCTGAGGGGGATTTTGGATTTGCTGCAACTGAGAGCTTTTAAGAGTAGCTTAGACTTTTTAAAGACTAGATTAGACAAATGTCTGTCCAGACTAGCTTATGTTGTGGGTGTACTTTGAGCAGGGGGCAAATTAAGCTACTAATGTGGTCTTCAGACCACTTGGGGTCTCTTGCAGGCTTGTCTTTCAATTGTCCTGTGTGCAAGTGCTGTGCAGGACAAGATGATGTAGGTCCAGAAAGAACAGGGGAGGTGGCATTTGTGAAGAGAATGCAAATGATGTGGGGTTGATACACAAGCTGAATGCCATGTTGTTAATGCCATGTGTGTGTCACCAAGCACACTGCTGGTAACATTCAGTGCCAGGCACCCCTGATGCTAACAAATGAAATGTGTGCGGCCAAGGAGGTGGCTTTGCAGACAGGGTAAACAACAACAACCAATGTGATCAAGGCAAAATGTAAATATAACGGTAACCACTGTCAGTGCCATATTGCATATGTGACAGATGTGAAACACTGTAAGTGCTAAATGTACCCAAAATAAAAAGACACAGATGTCCTGACAGCAGGCAATCTGTGTGTTTCTTCTCTGTGCCAATTCCATATAGCACTTTGTAGTCCCCAGCTGTGAGCCCACACATATAGCTCCAGACTCAAAAGTTAAAACTTAATCAGTCCCAAGCTTCTGTGCCCCAACAGGCAGCAGTGACGTCACTCCAAATGCCAGTGCCCACCAGCATGCCATTCACGGGTTGCTGTGACTCGGGGCTGCTCAGCCCCAAAGAGAGGAACGGACAAACATGGAGCAAACTCAGTGAGCAATCAAAGGACATGTTGCTGGTCATGCTTCAGTATAGGATGTTCAACTCATCTACCATGCAGGATGAGAGGAGGCCAGGCACTGCAACAAATGTGCAGAATTCCTTATCAGCTCAGTCATCACCTGGCAAAACACCACAGCAGAGATAGAGCACTATCTATTCATTAGTGCTGTCAGGACCCTTCTCACTGTGCCGGGTACCTTTGCCAAAGAGATTCTTACTAATAGGACCATGCACTACAGTGTCTGGCCTGGTTAAGTGGAAGCAGGATTCTAAACCTCATTTTCAATGCCCACTAGACGTAAATATTTGCCTTTCCAGATGAGAAGAAATAAAGCAGAGTATAAAGCATAAACAGTGCGTGCCATGACAGTTATCTGCTTGCAAAGCAACAATCCAGGACATCAGAGCAATCAACACTTCTGCATAACCAGGAAGGGAGGAAACCAAATTAAATTTGTGGTGACTACAGGCTTCTTCAGGTTTAGCTATTGGCATCTTGGTGCAAAAGTGCAGCAGACAGGTTTCTGAGCTAAAAAGGCCATTAACTGCAGGCAAGTCCTCATCCACCGTGAGACCATTTGATCTCCAATGATGCAGTGGGGTGCTGCATATCCCATATTTACAACATGGTGTTTCCAAATGTAATTGATTAGTATTACAGGCCACAGCACCATGTGTAATAAAAAAAAGGAGTCTGAGGCCTTCTGTGCCTTCAAAGGCAGAGAGGGCACAATCCAATTAATACCAGGTGACAAAGGCCTACACATAAACAGCATAAACATCCTGACAGACATTGGAAATGAACCATTGTCCCACAGAGCCTGAACTGTTGGCACCCAGAGCCAGAAAAGTGCTGGCAAGGAAAAGTTGGTTTCCAAGTGTGAGAGTGCTCTCAGCGAAGTCCACTGCCCAGCACAAACATGGAAACAACCAGGGCCCCAAGGAATACTCAAAAATGGGCAGCTGATAAAGAGATATGTGAAAAAGCTGTGTGAATATGGTGTTACTGTCACCCAATACAGCATGTAACCACTCTGGTATGTGGTTTATATAGCACTCACGCATAGTACTCATGTAATATTCCAAGTCCTATGCGTGCTGCTCCAGCAGTACCACACATGCACACAATACCACAATCAAAAACACATCTTCCTGGCAAATTTTGACAACCTATATACCATGTATTGCAACCACCCGCACACATATGACGTGATGATAACAGCTGCCATTGCATCACTAGCAAATACTTCAATGGACCAGCACACATTTTCTCAGAGAGGGAGAATCTTCACACAGTCTCTGAAAAACCTACAAGCAGATGGCAAACTGTGCGCATGAGGGAAAGCTTGATGAAGCACCCAACACAAAGGCAGGACGAGCAAATATGCTGATGATGAATCTGGCTAATTGAATGTTTCATGAAGTAAACACATCAGTAAAAGCTATCCCACCCATTAAAAACAGGCTGCATGTCAAAGAGGTTCAGAGCACTTAATAGTTGGTGGGCCACCAGTTGTGAACATCGCTGGTGGGCAGTCCAGTCCAGGACATGCTGTAAATATTGCTGCTAGGAGAAAACCATGGCCCAGCATAACACTTAGCATATAGCATTCTTCCTTCCTTCCTTACAGGCTTCTTCGATGTGACAGGGACAAGAAAAACTTGCCATATCGCTAACAGATGTAGCTCAGAGGAAATCTTGATATTCTGAAAGTGGATTCCATTATTGTGGCAAATACACTAATCCTAGATGTGATAATTTTGGTCATAAGCTGTACAGTACCAAAGTTTCAGGTTTTGGGGGTTTTTACCCATAAATCAATCAAATGACTGACATAAACCTAGAATATTCAGTGAGATATTTAGGGGAGTTAAAATAATTGCCTTATGATGGAAGGGCTGAGCTAGAAGCCAGAGGTAACTGCAAGACAACTGGTGTAGATACATTAATTTCCAGCTAGTTCCTTAACTTGGTGTTTGTGCTGGGAATGTTTGGTCTGTGTTTTGCTGTATGGCACTGTGTACGTGCAGTCACAACCATGCCTCCACCGGCCAACCTGTGCTCACAGTAAGGCTTTCATCTCATCCCACAATCGTTTCTGTTCTTACACGCCAGGCAGCAGAGCCGCACACCTGTCTTTACTTAGCTGGCTGCATTCTTTCCCGTTTCTCCAGAACTTGTCCTAATCTACAGAAGATTTAGTTTGTGAGTGTTGCCTGGATAGCAATGCTCTGAGCATTTTCATGTTGTGCTTAGCACAGTAATTCCAGGAATCTGGCATTTCTGTGCCAGGTTGGGCTTTGTTGCATGCTGCTAGCAGCAGTGGCTCACAGGGCCCGTATCCAGGCGGTGGGACACCTGGAGCCAGCCAGCTCCATGAACACCCTTCCACCTCTGTTGGAATGGTCTTTCTCAAGAGCCTGAGGGAGCCTGGCCACTGGCAGACCATGCCCCTGCAGCAGCGATGGGCAGGGCAGCAGTGAGCGAGCCAAAGTGGGGTGCAAAGCTGTAGCCATGGTCAGGCAGGGCCGGGTTCCCATTGGCACAGCGAGCAGATGGCCGGTGGTGTTAATGAGCCTGGCTGTGCCGTGTGTGCAGCTCTTCTGGAATTCTGCTCAGAAACACCATGAGAAACTCAGAGCATGTACTATTTACGCTGGTTATTAGAAGCAGATGCTAATGTTTCTCTGCTGCGATCCCCCAAGTATCCTGTCCTTTTATGATGTGTGGCATGTGTTTGCAGTATGTATGTCTCTATATCACATGCAAATAAAAGGTTACTTTCACCATTTGTGTTGTGTTCATTGATAATGAGGACCTTACAACCTCTTTCTGTGGGCTTGCCCCTGCAGATGTTAACTGTGGAGCTGAGGTAAGCATCTGCAGTAATGTGTGGGGCTGCTGTATGGTACACATGTGTGGATGTCTGGCATGAGCAATGGATGAAGGATAAGTCGGAGCAACAACAGTGCTCCAAGCTGCCTGCTGGTGATGGGTAGGACAAGGGTAACCAAGATGTCTTACTACTGGGTTCAGACCCAAAACAGTGCAAAATTCACATTTTCTGTCTCTTTCTCTTATGTATTTTTATATATTTATGTACATATGTGTTGAGTTCTTTCCCATCAAACACCTCCTACAAATAAGAGTGAGTCTACAAATAGTACTCTACACACAAAAGTTTATCTGGAAAATTACACACACACACATATATATATATGTATATATAAAGAAAATATTGTTTGCCTAGGTATTTTTCAGTATAATTTAAGTAGCAGCATAGCTGAATTCACTCAGTTAATTATTCAATAACTAGAAGATTTGTTCACAAAACTCAAGTGTCCTTTGGTAGCAGAATAGCAGTGATTCAATGCCTGTATCAGATAGAAGGGGCCAAAAGTGATCCTTCCATTAATTCAAGTCTTATCAAGATTTATTAATCCTGTTTTCCTGGGGTGACTAGACCTTGTTTTAATGGAGCCACATGCTTGAAATTTCTACTTTTAATTTCACATTTTCGAGCCTTACTTTTCACATTAAGAAATAAGGCATGCATAGAAGATTTCTCGGGCTTCTTAGGCATAGAACAATCATTGTCATCTCTTGCTATTACAGTTTGTGTTTGGTTTTCTGCTTTCTCCTTCTTCTGCATACTCTTCCAGGAGCCACTGTTTCCTTCCCTTCCCAAGTCCTTGTCATGGCAAGACCTTGTCACTGAGCTTTCATCTGACAGCCCATGTCAGTATTTGCAGGTACTCCTTCCGCAGTCACCGTCCCAGCCTAGGCAGGCAAGCTGGACCCGTGATGGTTCCTGAAGTGTGAACGACAGAGTGAGACACAAAGACATCCAAATTAGTCCCAATGCACCCTATTACCACCACCAGAAGTGCTAGTAGTTTCTGTCTCTGCATACTTTGATACATACTAAATTGAGAACCCCTAATCTAGATGGATTTTCCCTTCTTTTCACATCTGACCAGCTATCTCCCAATAGCTTGGTGTTGGTACCGATGTAGCATTATTGCACTTACAGTTTCTTCAAAGAGATCTGATTATTTGTTTGAAGATAGCCAGACTGACCTTGTTCCTGATCACATCTACTTCTTCCTATTCCAAACTCTTGACTCAGTGACATTTTAAATGGGAAAATCTCCTTTAAGATGCTAGAGTTCCATAGAAGATTTTAAAGAATGTAGACCTCAGGTGTGCAGTGGTGCAATTTTTAAACGTCAAACTGGAAGTGTGCCCCAAAGTTCAGCTATGTAAAATGTTCAGTATAGCAAACCAGCACCCTCATGAACTTCTTGAATTTAAAGCATTATATATATAAATGATTATTCAATGTCTTCATAATTATTCTTATTAGATGCAAACAACATGAGCTAAAGCTATATTTTTAGTCACTGGGATTGTTGGTTTATGTAAAATTATACAAAATTATTCATGTATCCTCAAATTTTAAAATGCCAAAGCTATGAAAAACAATTTTAACCAAGTCCTGAGAGCATTAAAATATGCACCTGATATGCCTAAAACTTTTTAAAAGATTACATAAACGCTACTTTTATATTGCATGTACTCTTATTTGGTATCGATTACAGCTTGAAAATGAAATATTTATGTAGCTTTTTCCCCCTTTATACAATAAAGGGTCAGCTATTCTGTCTGTAGGACAGGGCTTCTCTCCTGACATCCCTGCTGGAAATGACTGCAGCTTTGGCTTTAACAGAAACTAGAAGAGCCAACCACATAATGTTGGATGAATCTCCGTAACAGCAATGTGTTCCTTCAAAGCTCTGCCTACCCTTTATTTGCCAAACAAAGGCCATTCGTTGCACGTTAAGCCAGGGTGGAGTAATTAGGGGGAAGGAATGGCAATTATGGCCTAAGCTGATAGGGAAAAATAAAGAGGACGAGCAGGGTGCAACTTGTAATGATCTTTGTTTATAGTATGAAGCAGGACATGAAATGAGGAACGGGTCAGGCACTTTCCTGTGATTTGACTGTTAGGGCTGAGAGGCATTTCTCTTACTTTTTAAATTCAAAGTGCTGGGGGAAAAAACAACAAAAAAGGTGAAAATCTTCTTTAATACTCCTTAACACCAATACCACAAGGGAAACCATGGGACTGTGTATCTGGTGAAGCCTGCCTTCCACAACCTCACTGACAACAAAATAAAAAACCAAACACATTCTTTCCAGCCACTACTAAGTCCTGCCCCATTTTGGAGGCTGAGGGAGTCTGTCGTCATGGATGCAGTCTGCTCTCTGCCAGCTTGCCACCATGCCCAGGAACATGCTTCTGCTGATATGGCATCTGTGCTGTTATTGCAGCCTCTGGCAGTATGACTCTGACACTTTCTGAATCTGCTGGAAAAAACACCCAAGGACTCACAGTGAAGCCAAAGGAAGTCACACTGGGAGGAAGGCAAAAGGGTTTCTGATTTCTATTCTCCAGTGGTTCACAGCACAGTGCACATGAGGTTCCATCATTACCTGAATGGATAGCGAGCTCCTGGCCTGAAGGAAAGCCTTTGCTCATGGGGCCAGGTTCCAGGGCAGGAGCCAGTCTAGCCTGACACAGCCACCTGCCCTCCTGGCAAGGTACACTCTTCAGAGGCTGGAAAGGACTAAACAATAACAAAACTACTTTCATTCGGGTGCCGGTGACTCAGGCTAGTTCAGAGGCCAGGAGCTGTTGACAAGCAGGCTGGGCACTCCTAATGACACCCTGCTCCTGCACCGGGTGGAGCTGCCCTTCCCCAGTTCACCTTGTGCCATTGGGATCTCCCCCCAAGGCCACAGTGTCCTGACCACAGGCAGGGTGGTGGGAAGGTCAGCAGGGCTGGGGCTGGGCTTGTCCACTGACAAACCACCTCCTTGTGATGGGAGGCACCACAACATCCCTGGTCCGTTCGTTTGGAGCCAGGGAGGAGAGGTCATGACGGAACTCGGGAAGAGACAGGTTGGGTGTCATCCAACAGCACACTCACTCTGTTACAGGGTTGTGTAATGCACCTTTTAATCACCAGACGAGGATCTGGATGCAAATGTGACCCTTGTGCAATGCGTGAGTAAGATTCTGTGCTGCCTGCAGCCTCTTTTCCAGTCTGTGTGGTTGCCTTCGCTGCATGATGAACCTGCATGTCAAATATTAATAACAAAACAAATTATCTCCACCCTATCATCAAGGTGTGTCGCGGCTGATTCCTGTTTAACATCAAGGTTTCTACTGCTCAAGAATCCTTCTGCAATCCTGGTCTCTGGCTCTATCAGTTCTATGAGTGATTAAGGAATGACAAAAATCCTGAAAAACTTCCTGGTGTCTGAGCTCATCTTGATCCTCTTCCATGGTTTGCTGGGATGGGAGGAAAAAGTATGGAGCTCCAAAGATAGAATAGCTGGAGTAATTCTTGCAAAACTAGCCTAACCCAACCATCAAAGCACTTCCTTTAGGTAAGAATTCAACCCCATGAAACTTATAGTGCATAAATGAAACTGTTTTTCTGTCTCATACAATAGGATTTGTTATACATCATAAATGACACTCCCATTGTTCTAGCCACAAGCTCTTTAGTGCATTCAGGTATTTAGTCTGATCAAAAACCTTTTTGCAATGCAGGATTCAAAGACTGGAACAGACTGTCCAGAGTGGTTGTACCTCCTTTGACATACTCAGCAGGACAGGACCCTCAACAACCTGACCTAATGTCAAAGTTGGCCCTTGCCCAAAACGGGGTGGAGCAGATCAGGTACCCTCCAGAGATGCCTTCCATACTGCATTATTCAATTAATCTATGATTCTATGGGAAGGGCTGGTAGTTATGGATGGTGGCAGCCTGTTATTTCATTGCAATCTATTTGAATGCTCAATTAAAAGGAGAAATGTACTGAGTGAGAAAATGGGATTCTAGGAAAGACAGAAAAATGTGTGAAAGAGAAAGAGAAGAATAAAAACTAGATGAGGCAAGTAAAAATTAACATGAAGGCACACAGAAATAAATAAAATTAATTGGAGCACATTCTCATTCCTACTAGAACACATTGAAAGCAGTGGCCGTGCAAAGGAGAGGCAGATAGGTACACCCACTTCAAAGTACATTACTTCATATTAGTCTGAAAAAAGAGGAAATCTGTCTCACTGTAAATGCAGATTCAGTCTACTTTTTCTAAAGATTGAAGTTCCTCTCAAAAAAGTATCCTTACTTTCATTTTACTAATAGATTTACATGTAAAAAGTAAACTTTTAAAATAATTCCATGGAAATAGTAATTAGTACACTAGAAATAATAATTCCTGAACACTTCAGAAATTTAATCATGGGTTGTGTAGTGGTTCATCTTACCACCAGTTCACAATTCAGCCTTAAGAGATAATTAAAAAATACATTAAGTGGTCTCTCTTTTTCTGCAAATTATCTACATGCAGAACATATTCTCTTTCCAACATCTGAAGGTTCTTGAGCTCTTTCTGAACTGCCTACAGGCAAGTGTTTCTCTGAGCAAGCAGGTTTGAGGACTTTTGTGTCAGATTTCTGTTCCTGGTTACCTGGTCACTCTGTGTCAATTTTCCTTTCTGATGGCGACGTGAACAAGGCAGCTGCGGGAAATGTCACACAGAAATGCCAAAAGCCAAATGAAAAACAACCATCTGGAAAGGTAAATCAATGACTACATGAAATGGGAAGCCACTAATCATTTTCCCTCCCTTCTCCTATCCTTAATGATAAGTATGAATAAAAGCTTCGTCATCCAGTGCTTGCATGATGCCCTCTTTGAATTGGGTTGGATGGTATCCACATTACAAAAAATACCACAAGAACTGGAAATAATTGGTGCTTCTTATAACATATGCAGATCCTGTGTGGAACACAATGTATCAGAGCAGTCTTTGATGTTTTGCAGTTATATAACCCCCAGGGAAGGAGGATGTTATTGTTTGCAGAGCACGTTCTCTCTATTTTCTGTATTTACTTTTTTTTTTAAATAAAATAAAATAAAATAAAATTTTAAAAGCCTTGAGATCTTCACTAAAAGAGCATCTAGAAATCAAACACTTTTGTGATGGCTCCTTCTGTGTTATCTCATTCACTTCCCGAGCAGAAAATAGAGCTGAGTAAATCTGAATCCAGCTGTTGCGTTGTTCCTAGAAGATTAATCAGTTACAGTCACAGAAGTCAATGAAAACTCATGCCTGATGGAGAGGTGGGGATTCTTGCTATTTCACATGCATAGAGATTAGAGACACCACAAAGTGAAATGGGATGTCCTGGTGGTGAATGAGAAGTTTTTTTCTTGGAAAAACTCCACACTAGATATGCTTTTAATTATGAGATACTTTACCTCCAGACCACAGTTTGATGTCCAGGAGAGAAATGGTGCTAATTATTAAAAGAGAAAAAAGTGCAGAGGGCTTTGGGTACATTCACAGTTTGTCAGACAGAGCCCAAAGCAGAAGTGACTGTTTTGTAATTTTTTCTCTGCTCTCTCATAAGGAGGGAACATGTTGATACCTTGTGACGCTGGTTAACCAGCATGAAAGTACTACAGTAGATTAAATGTATTTGCAAAAGTGAAACCAGCAGCTAATCATCTTGTTCATACACGTTGATTTTTTTCCCCCTGACTAATTTCTCTTGTAGTGGGAGTAATTAACTTTATTAGTAACACTGACTACTCTGGTACCTTCAGGCAAGCACTGGTGGAGCTGCTTATTAGCAATCACATAGTTTCACTTACACTGAGCCTGAGCATTTCCTACAGGGTGAAGTGCCTGTTGAATGTAAAGGGGGACTGATTAGCCTACTACCTAAAAATAAATGATGACATGTAATGTTGGAAACAGGGGGAGGGAAGAGGCAGAAATCCTAAATTTTTTGCTTGCTCTGATTCATTATCACTTTCAGTTCACCTACTGCCTTTGCAAGGGGAGAATGGCCGGAGCTGCAGTCCTCATCTTCCAGTTGTGTCTCCTCAGGTGGGTTCTTGGTGACAAGTGTGCCCAGACTGGCCTCAGCCCAGGACACTCCCCGTGTGTCTGGGAAATCTCCTACACAGCATTATACAAGAGACCACAGACAGGATTCCCATCCAGAGGAGCAGAGGTGGCAGTGGATTACTCAAGCAGCAGGCAAATCTGTGACACTTGCAGCACAGATGAGCTGGCACTTTGCTGGAGGACAGGAGCCAGCATGGTACAATTCTCTGGAAGCACTTGCTGGTGCCATCTTTCCTGCTTGGAATAGACCACAAGGTGAGGTGAAGAACACTGTACCTGTTCTGCCTTGCTGTTCCCAGGAATACTTTCTCCAAAAATGACAGGCCACCTGGTAGGGAGCTGCATTGCTCAGGGATTGTGAAACAGCTCTAGCACTGAAAAGAAAGAAGGTCACGTACCCACTCATTAACTGGGCATTGCAGTATGGAGCGTGCAAGGAGGCACTGGCAGCCAGTCTGAGTGTTGTTTTAGAGGTGGGGCAACTGGAAGAAAACTGTGCTCAAATAAATCTGAATGGTCTGAAGGCAAGGTCACAGGAAGAAAAACATCCAAGGAGAGGGAGAAGAAAGAATCCTCCCGCTCTGTCAGATCACTCATTGATGCTTTTTCTACTATGACCTCAGCTGTCCATCCCCATAATGCACAGTAATACACACACTTAATGACTTACTGGGATTAGGACACAGCCCTTTTTCCCCATACCAGGCAGAGTCCCTTAAGATTACCTTTGTGCCTTAGAGGGAAGTCAACAAAACCCATCTGGTTTACCTGTTTGAATCTATTTTCTCCATTCTGTCCCTCATGCATGGATATTTCAGGAAACACTGCTTAGAAGAACTTCACTCACAGATACATATACCAGTGCTTGAAATGACAACCTATGGTTTCCTAAAGAGATTGGTGCACCACTGATACTGGAAACCACTGAAATCCATATTGTATAGACCAGATAGGCTGGTCTTTTTATTATTGCTGTTTATTGAAGGAAAGGGAAGAAGTGCTGGGGGAGACAAATTGCTGCACTTGCTGGCCCAGCTTGTGGCTCCTGCTGTGTTTGAATTTTGCTGCCAACATCTGCTCCCAGGCTCTGGTGTAGTAGAGGGGCACGTGTGTGGAGAGAGCGTGGTTCAAACGTCCCTGCAGTCTACAAGTGCCAGCCCTGGGCTGGCAGACTGGCCTGGACATTGTGGATGGTTGGCAGCAGCTGGAGCAGAGCTGGGATGTCACTCACAGGCTCCGGCTGGCCCCAGGCCCATGGCAGCTCTGGCCAAGGCGTTTTGCAGTGTGCTCTGTGCCAAGCACAAGTGAAACAAACCTAACGCTATAATGCAGGCCAGAAAAAGGAGAAAGTAAGAGGTGGAATCACTGTGTGGGTGGAGTTTATATCATGCAAATAATTGGGAAATTACAAATTTACATTACTGAATTCTTTTTTTTCACTGACCTCTTATTTTACTGGTGAAACTCATATACAAGCAGACAAATAATACCATTTGTCAGATAAAAATTATTTGCATGCTGAACAGCTGGCTCTGGCTCTTTCTGTAGCACACTTCATTCACTAACACACTGAATGCCCAAGAGAGTTAAAAAATACCCCTGGCTCTATCAAGCTTAAGAAAACAGGACTTCATTTTAGAAAAAAATTGTTGAAATTTCCCAAACAGATCCCTTTCTAATTTATCCTTCTGTGTCATGTCCATAAAACTCAGTGTATATTTCTGTCCTGGTGTCAGCCAGGACAGGGTTAATTTTTGCAGCAACCAGGAGGGGCACAGCCAGGACCCTGGGGTTACTGTATTCATGCCATGTGTTGTGGGGATGGAAGGGGTGTATTGTTCATCTTGTACACTCTGTCATTAGTATTGTTGTTGTTACTGCTCAGTTTTCTTACTTCATCACAGTTTCTAGTAAATTGTTCTTATCTCAATCTGTGATCTTCACCTTTTTGTGCCTCCAGTTCTCCTCTCCATCCTGACAGAGAGGGAAAGGAGAGGAATGAGTGAGCAATGCCTGGGCTGGGATGTTTCAGTAGGACACTAAATTGTGGAATAGCATCCCTAAACCATGACAGTTTCTCAGAGAAAGAGATTAAAGAGCTGCTTGTACTAACCAGATATATCTAGAGAGATGCTAGTGCCTTTACATGTAAGAGTTAATACACAGAAACTGAAGAACAGAGCCATGTCACCAGAGCTGCCTGGGACTCTGTGTACAGTACCCCACTGTCATCAGAAGCCAATATGATATATCTGTGACAGTATTAATGTCCAGGTTTAAAATGAGATGCAGTTTTGCACCTACACCTCCATTTGGAAACTTCGTTCAAAATCTCACTCCCGTGATGTACTTCATCCAGAATCTATCTGCTCTGACTTTTATATCAAATTGTTTGACACACTCCTCTTCATTTTAATCTGAAAAACTACTCCTTAACCTGTATTTACCTCCAGCTATAATAACAGAGAGCAATCACACCCTCTGTCAGTCCTCAGTGTAAAGGAGCTAAGGTTTGGCTCAGGTACAAGTGTGAACGCAACCCATCATTCAGTGGTTAATAAAGATCCAGTCCACCTACATTCACTTATTGCATTTACAGTAGATAGGGTGAATAGGTATTTTCAGTCTATAAAATTTTAATTATGAAACTAAAAGTACAAGCTGTATAATCAGCTTTCAACATCATCTGACATTCCAGTTCTGCTTACATTAGTGTTTGGCTTCCAGTCATTAAAGGACAGATTTGCTCTTTAGTAAACAGAGCAAACAACTTTGCAAATTAAAATAATATCTGACCTGCCCTCAAGTATGTTTAAAGTGGGACAGATGTAATGGGATGTTCTCACCACTGCCTCACTGAAACATACTTGATCTTGGCATTTAGGACATACCTTTCTAACAGTGATTAAATATACACTCCAGGGAGAGAAAGAACATTTGTTTTGAATTCAGGACCAAAGTCCATAGCACAGCTATACCACCCAGGAGACAATTGCGGGTAGCTAAATCTCATTCACCATACCATGGAGGAAATCCCACCAGTGATAACAACATTTCAACACGGAGAACAAACCTCAGGGCCGCTCTGGCAGGTGTTTCTCTTTGACTCCGGCAGTTGCCCTTTCTGTCATGCAATAGAAATCTGGCAAGAAGACCCCATAGTTGTTGGACCCAACAGCCAAAGCAGCTGCCAAGACACACTTTGCTGTTTGTGCTGCTAATAGCTTCTTTCCCTCCACCCTGCTCCCCTCAAAGCCTCCCCAGACAAGAGTCTTCTGGGATCTCTCTTACTGTGAGGGTGGCAGGTGCCAGTTTAGGCCAAAAATCCCTCTCCATCGTATGTTCAGAAGCCAAAATGCTGAAATGAAAGTGTTTTACTTCTAGAAATAAGGGAAATAAACAGCTTCACAGCCTATAGTCATTTTCCTAAAACACTTGCAACATGAGCCCATAAGTTTAAATATCAAAAATTCTAGGAATGGGCAGCTTTCAACTTTTGACCTCAGACATTATGCCAGATCACTGCCTCTCATCCTGCCCTATTTGACAGAAGGGTAGGATGAAAGTGTCGTGGCATAGTACAGCATTCAGTTGACTTTCCTGGTCCCACCCATTGATGTTTTCCAGTTTCAGTCTCTAAGTCTCCCCAATTTCCTGGAGAAGATGCATTAAAAAAATATCTCCCTTCCTCTTGCTGACTATACACACAAAAAAATTCTAGTGCAAGTGGGAAGGAATCATGAAGAGAATAAGCAATTTATTGCATGCAATGTTGCAAAAATGACCCCTTGCTATTTGATAGTGTTGTCCACTTGAAAGCTGATTAAAACCTGAAGTTTTGAAAATATTGCAAAAATACATTGAATCTTTTTGTACCCCAGCTTTCACAAACATTTTATTTATTTTTTTTTTTTTATGGCTGACAAAACCAGAGATTGCATAAACCCTCCCTTAAATAAAGATTTGTGCTTTCCTACGGGGCTGGTTAGGAGATGCAGTATTTAAATTGAAGCATTTCTCCAATTTGTGGGGGGAGAAAAAAAAGTTAATTTTGACCAAAACAGTATCAATTTACTCCCATAAAGCACCCCTTCCGCTTCAGATAAGACACTTATCTATCATCATCGAATACTTACTAAAACAAGGTATGTCAGAACAATTTCTCTAACATACATTACCGCTGAAACAAATGTTCAGTCATTAATATCAAAGAGCTCCCTCAGTGCAGTGTATATTCTAATGCCTCTGGTATGTGAGCCCTAGACCTACCCCACCCAACCATAGACACCTCATGGAGGTACCCAGCAGACACAGAGCTCTGCTTAAGTCTTGCCCAACTTTACACCTCCCCCACATGCTCCCTCTAGCAACATGAGTTGCTTCAATGGAGAGGTGATGCCAGAGGGTCACCCAGCTCCCAGGAGCGGGCTGTGAGACTCGTCCAGGCCTCCCCAAGACCCCCAAACATGACATACACTACATTCATGCAGGAGCTCTCAGGAGAAATACACATCTCTCAGAGAGTTGGAGACATGGGGCCAGCAAACAGATTCCTGCTGAGCAGGGCTTTGTTGTATGTTATTAAATAATTGTAAAATTAGCCAGACAAGCTCAGAAAAAGTTTATTGAGTAGTTGTGCTATAGAGAGAGTCAGGGTGGGTGTATGCCCCACTGCCTCTGGCACCTCAGTTCAGAGCCTAAACTTAGGGCTGGAAGTAAGTAATGCTTCCATAGTAACCATACTATGTAAAATAAATTCATCTGCATTGATGTATAGCTTCTCTTTTTTTCTGACACGGCAGTGTGCTTTGGTAAGTATTTACAACACTAACTTCTCATTAGATCCTTACTCTGCATATGCAAATCTAAAAACTCCTTAGGCTTCAAATAAAAGAGATCAGTTTAGGTGCATCTTATTGTCAAAATATAGTAGTAAGGCTTGTCTACAAAGAAAAACAGCCTGAAATAATTATTCTGCAATAACTATTCCACACACAGCATTCCACCATTGCTATTTTATAATAGTACCCCTAGGGACACATGGCTGAGCTAAACCACAAAAAGACACTCTTCAGGCAGAGCAAAATTGTCCCCCCCACAGCGAGTGTGGACTTGCTAACTCTGGCGAGCTCTTGGTTCACTCCCTAGTACACTTCCCATTTGAATCCACAGATGACTGATTTTTTTATAGTCTGTTGGATTTTTAATCTGAAAAAATTATTACCGAATAGAACCCTAGAAATTAGAATAAGACTTTCAGTAGCTGGCCATTCCAATCATGTTCCTGCCAATTATTCTCTGCCATACAGAAACTTAAATGTTTTGCCCAGTTGAATTTTGGTGCTTGCAAAACAGAAAGTTCTGACCCTGCCCTTCAGAGTATAATCTCCAGCACAATAGAAATCATTATTAAGAAATTTGCTTGATAATCGTTCATAATTTGCCTCTGCTTGGTTTTGTCCCACTCCTTGCACTCTGTTTCCCTCAGGGAAGGATGCCTTTGCTATTTTTGCAGCATGTTGTTGACAATGAGGGCTTTGTGGCTACACCTTTATGGTCATAGTGGTGCAAAGGAGTTCTATCACCACCAGAATTTCATGAGAGACAGTTTGGATGTCTGAAAGAAGCAGCCATTGGAACCACTTGAAGAACAACGAACCTTTACAACCCCTCAGCTGGAACCCTAAATCAGATGTGTTCATTAACGTAAGACAAGTGAAGTCAGGTTACCCAAACTGCCCTGTTGCTAAACATATGACACGTAAATAGCCTGTTGTTCCCTTGCCAGTACAATAAACTACCTCCTCCCCCACCTCTCCTTACGTAACCTTGTTAAATAAAGACTGAAGAACCCTGAACAGCACAAGTAAAAACAGGCCATGGATTTAAAAGAGGGGTGTGTGATTTGCTTCTGACAAACAGGTCTTCCTTTGCTGGAAGGGGACTAAGGGATTTCATTAAGGGAAAAAACCCAACACTTTTTGTTCTGATTGTTTCAGTACTACGTTGCTGTAATAAGCATTTTCATCTGTAAGTGGAAAAATCCCAATAGAGAGAGTAAATTAAAAAGGCTAGCAACAATCAAACAAGACATCCTGCAGTGTTTTTCAATACTAGATTTATTCTCTTTGGTTCTGAGAAGATTGCATAACCCTTGTAATACTATAGCTTATTGCATTGCCTTGTCATACTGCGTGAACTTGTGCTGTGACACGTCCACCTGCAGATGCATCAGACACACTGGCAACACCTATGACACAATAACCCAAACTATGTTAATTCAGGCTTGATGGGATATGTGGCATTACCACCTACAGGACTGGAACCCTTCTGCTCTACATACACAGTGGCCAGGCAGCCTTGGATTGCACTGTATTGCACGCTGTGGACCTGGGCACCAGTGAAAAGATCAATTCAGGGAGGAGTCTCTATTGTTTGATATCCAAGTTGAAGGAAGAGTGAAAGGTCTTTGTTCCAGTTCCTAAATTACATTATTTTTAGACTTTGTTTTGCACAGCTGAACCCAAAATACACAAAACCCCAACTGTGCCCTCAAAAACTCATTCATTTTCCCACCATTGGTCACCTGTTTCTAAAGGAGGCTTTTATATCTGCAGGACATTAGAATATCTTGAAGCATTTGTGAGCAATGCATTGACGTGAAGAACAGCTGAGAACAGTTACCTTGGGGCTAAGAAAGGCTTTCATAGTCATAATCAGCTCTAAAGTGCCAGTCTGAGTGAAGCTGCAAAATACCAAAAAAGAGAGCCAAAAGAGGTCTCCTTGCCTTTTCAGTCATCCTGGTTTTCCTGTTCTTGCCAGCTCTGTCACTTTCTCGATGACAACCCTTCTTGTTTTGTCATTTTTTTCTGCCCTTCACTCCAATTCGGTTGATAGGATCTAATACATTTTAATAGGGTTCAAAGCGTAGCCACATTAATTCTGTAAATGACCCTAATAGCTTTCAAATGTTCCTATCAATGCTTTTACATCTTTAGTAATAAGAATGTGGAAGTATTTGTAGTCTGTAAAATAACGGGGAAAATTGGCTTCAGACGTAAGTTTTACTGCCAATAAAACTGTATATAACCATTTGCCTATTTTTTAACCCAGATGAATTAGCAATATGAATTCTAAAAATAGTCTGAAAAAAGTTTAGTTTTGTCCTCTTGCCACCTTTGTCTCAAAATAAGGTGAGGCTAAGAAATATAATATCTTCTAGTCTATCCAATCTCACTTTTCTGCTGTGCCTCCCTGACAGGGAAGAATCACATTCTTCCATTCTTTTCACCACTGCTTCTCAGCAAATCAGTTCCAAGCCATCTAACATGATTATAAAAGCAGGAGGGCAATGGCTTTGAGTTTACTTTTCTTTCTAATTTTAGGAGGTAATAGGATTATTTAGTAAAGCAGATTCAAAGTTTTCATCATGACATTGCAACCTGATGGATTTTGTTTCTCTTCTACTCTCAGAATTACTAAAACTGAACACTGATGGTAATGATTCAGAAATGCTCATTCAATGCTCCCTCACTGCATATGTTTTAAAATGTAGGATTAAAAAAAAAGCCTAGCCTGAATACTCGACATGTTTGAATCAGTCTTGGTGTTACCGTGAATGATCAAATAAATCACTTGGAATTGTCTGATAGGAGAAGAAGACAAATACTTCCAGCATGATCTTCATTGTGTACAAACATAGCAATTTGATTTTAAGATTATCCTTACTAAGTAAGTTTTGGTATATATCAGTCCCTGCAGTCAATTGTCTCAGTGTACATGTCATACTGACTGAAAAAATGTTTTAGAAACTGATGTCTCTCTCTACAAAACTTACATGGGCCTCTTTATCGGAGGCTAAGAGGTTGTATCAACCTACAATAAGTTAGTAGAAACAAAAATGCAACTGATCAAAAGCTTCACCTCTACAAAGGGAAATGGTGTGGCTTCCAAAGGGATAAAAGGTCCTTGCACTGATTTAATAAATTCTACTAAGTGGGTACTCTACATGTCTGTGTAAATTCCAGCCCCAGAATATAAGTGCTTCCCACTGATTCAATACAATAGAAGATCAACATTGCTGAATTGAATCCATGCAAACATCCAAATAAATATATAGGAAATGATTTTATGATTCTTTTGATTCAGCTCTTATTTAGAAATGTGGAAATTTCATGCTTCTCTTTGAAAATAGGATAGCAGTAGGGATAGGCCCAAATTGCCTACTTCTGAGTCGCAATCCAAATCTGATTTTCCCAAGCAAGTTTATTTTGGCTCCAATACATTGATTAAGGTTCTTCCAGATGAAGAAAAAAAAGTTGTTTCACAATGCACTAACTAAAACAGGAATCCAAGGCAATATTTTCTCATTTATCTGGTCATGGAAAATATTGACACTGACTACTTCTAGCCAAGAAACATGCAAGCCTTTAGAAAAGCTCATTATTATTAGAGGCACTGTGTTTTGAGAAGCTGAGATCCCCTGGTTGGAGAAGAGGAGTCCAGGACTCTTTTGAGAACAGGACATATCCACTGACTGAATTCTAATGAAACCTCCTTGGCATATGAATTTCCTCATATGGTTTTCTCATTTGCCAGAACAGCAAATCCACAGAAATTACTTTTCACTGAGATTAAACAAAATCCAAATGACACTTCTATCCCATTTTATGTAAATAATATGTAAACATCAAAGTAAAACCACTCATGGGATGTGTGCCACTTTGCTGCTCCTTCCTAAGTGGGCCTTTGGACAAAATGGCTATTGGAAGTATGAAGACAAGCAACATCTGCTTCCAAAGGACAAAGCCAGATCCTCTGCATGATCCCATATTATACAAATCAAGGCATAACATTGGAGAACTGAGAACCAGTTCTGTCTGTTAAAGGATTGGAGAGTTTTGATATATTTAGGCTAGTTGTTGTCTATAGATTTCCCGTTATTCATTTCCTTTTTTAAAAAAGTGACAACTGCAATGTCCTTTCTTTCTCATCTTTCTTAGAAAATAACTTCTTTCTCTTTCGAACAAGAGAATTCACCATTGTTCCTCTAGCAGTACACCTGGAAGTGGTCCTCTGTCTGTGGGAGTGGGAGGGCTGCAGAAGTAATGAAAGTACTGGGAAGAGGCTAAAGGGAGGATTCACAGCAAGAGTTTCCATTTTGTTTCCTCTAACCAAGGCAAGTAAACCTGTTAACCTCCTTCATTGCTGAAGCTAAAAATCTCCCCCAACCCTAACATATCTCACCTGGCAGTAGGTCTGCTTTGTTGTTTCCCTTTCATTCTTATTTATTCAAGAAAGATATCCCAAATTAGGGCAGGCCATCTTCAATTCCAGTCAAATCAGCTTGAGAGTGCAAAGTGTCTGTTACCAAACACAGCAAATAAGTAAATATCTGCTCTGGAAAATGGGTGGTGGAAGATACAGTCCACCTTGCAGTACTCAAAGCAATTTTAAAGAGAGGTTTTACCTGAGAACTGCATTATCAGACCCTCTCTTTTTTCATGTGAGGTCTCAGGGTTGCATCTCTTTTCCCCTAGGAATGACTGTACATGTTAAATGTAAACTTTATCTTTAACTTCCTTGTACAGTCATATAGACCTGGGAATCTTACTGTTCTCCAAAGTCTGATGTGTTTAAAACTAATTGTGAGACAATAGTATTTCTCTCTTGACATTTGTTTTCCTGTTAAAGATAATGTTGGAACCCGTGACATGACCACATCCAGCTGCACCAGACACATCAAAATCAGTGACAGGATGAAACCAAATTACTAGGCCTTTTTGTGGCTGGGGCACCATGTGATGCATCACAATGCAAGATGACAATTGAAACATTTTAAACTGTAGTTCAAACCACAGCAAAGAAAACCTCAGGACTCAAGATCAGAGAGAGAGAGAGAGAGAGGTGTTTGCAAACTGTGAAAGAGGAAGGGATTTAGCTCTTTGCTTCTTCACAGGTTCACCATCTCTGACTTGCTGCCAATTGCCCAAAGGGCCTTGACATCTGAAGGACATTATACAAATCTACAGCACTCAGGAATAGCAGAGGGAGAAGGGAAGCATTTGGGTTATATGTGCAAAAGATCTAAGCATTCCTATCTCCCTCTTTGCTGCATCCATGGGCAGAAATGATCAAGCACTGAATGGGCCATAAGGTTGGCAGGACCAGGAGAGGATGAGGCAATTATCAGATGTGTGAGGGAGAGAAGCTGGCCAAGGTTTTATCACAACAGTCACCTGTAAAGCAACTAAAAGAACAAATTTTCAGAGTAGGCTGTCTCTTTAAAGTAGACATATGTAGAATATCAGAGATGGAAAATGTTCTGTGCTTTGGGATAATAAATTCAGTACAACCATAGACAAAATAGTCAAATAGCAAATGGCTTGCTAGGATTTTTTCTGATTAGCTATCTAATGTGATGGGGCAATCCCTTTCTCAGATTGTAACTTGCTGGTTTTTTTAAAAAATTAAATAGTTTTCTTTTCAATGTGCAGGTCTAAAATTTTAATTATTTATCAAAAATTGATGCAGTCAGAAAAATGTCATTGTGCTTTCTGCATCTCTTTGATCCACGAGACTAGTCATGGTCAATTAATTTACAAAGTTGGGGGTTTTTAGGCCTCAATGCTGCAAAAAACTTACTGCTCTGAAAGTCAAACCCATGTTATTTCAAGGTGGAGGATTATTGCCACCAGTAAAGACTCAAGGGGAAGATTCTGTGCAGATTTTACAGCAAGTTCAAATTTTTTGTCCTTATTTTCAAAAGACACCATTGCTTAGCTGAATATTACCCTTGACTTAGTCTTCTTCTGTGAAACACTTTCTGCCATGTCAGTTCAGTGGTATCATCTCGGTATATAAAAGCATCACTAAATATCCCTCAAGTTTCCCCCTTCACATCACAAATATTCTCTCATAGTTTTCTACCTGTGTATCCAAGGAAAATGCCTAGAAATGTACCCCATCCTAAAGTTCTACAAAGTATTCAATATTTATTTTCCCATTCTGCCTTCAGTTACAATTACTTACATATTTTATATTTTAGACATAGCCTAGATTTCATTTCAGTCAGTTTATTATATAAGTGTGATGAGTTTGGGACCTGGATTTTAAAGTTAGGCCTAGACTGGGGGGAGTTATTCCAATGCTGTAGAAGTCAGGATATCTTTAATACCAATCGTTTGCAGTTATGTGCCCCAATTGAAGGTGATGGAAGGAAAAGATAAAATCTGGCAGAAATCACTCAAGAGTGAAGAATGTCTGCAAAGTGCAGAGGTGGAGAAATTTTGGTTTTAGTTCAGAGTTTTCTGGTAGTTGCATTTCATTTTAAAATTACTTTTAATTTTGCAACCACCTGTTTTAAGTATTCAGATATGTATGAACTATTATACAATTTCTCTGATAAGAAACATCCACTCAACACCTTCGTTTCAGAATCTTGCTTGCACAGGACTTTGCTCCGTTCCACCTCTGAAACAAATTGTGATTGGTCCCAAAGGAGACCATAGGAGAAGCACAGGAGTCTGGGAGCTCTGTGCATACAACATTTGCTGTGTAAAGTCATATTTTTTCCCTTTTGCTCATCCTTAGAATGCATATCAGAAGTACTACCTCTTTGAGCAAGATGATTTCAAGAAGTTTAAGCTGAAGAGGAGAAAGTGAGTCTTCCCACTCATTATGTGTAATTTTCTTTTGATTTGTTTTGATTTGTCTTAATGGGGATAGAACACCATGTAGGTGTGGGCGTAGATGATGGGGTGGGTTAATTTTATGGGGAATGAGCTGAGCAAGCGAGTTTGAAACTACCTCTCAAAATGACTCTTCATAAAACCTTGGGGAGGCAATCAGACACTTGTTTTAGAATCCTTTGACAACTCCCCATCCTCTGCTTAACAAAATTGTGAAAGCTAAGGATTGTGCAGCCAAAAATAAATGGCCATGTCAGCTCCTTCTGCACAGGAATTTGTTTTGTTACTATGAAGTCTGTTGTCAATAAAATCATGTGTCTTCTCACTCAGAAGACCACATACATCATGTGTTTCTGCTCACATCTAATGCTATTGACCCACCTCAATGAGGCAGCCAGGGTTAACCCTAGGCTGCCCTGGAGCTCTTGAGGTTGAGGGTAGCAAAAGTAAGGATAAATATTGTAGAGCAAGTCTATGGGTGGAAGAGGGCTTTCATCCATCCCATCTGTTCATGGTACCATAAGGAACTCAGTTAAGAATCAGCAAGCAGCTCTAATTCTTCCACAGTCCACAGCGTGATAACCCAGAAAAGAAAAGGATTTCAGGAAGACGACTTACAGGTAAATGCCTCAGCAAAATGTCTCTGTTGAAATCACACGGTCACAAAGCTGAAGGGACTGGAGAAATGAAAGGAGGCGGGAAAATTTCCCATGTATAAGCAGGTGTCTGAAAGTTCCGAAGTATATCCACAGGTTGTCACAAGTCCTGCAAATACCACCCAAATAGCAGAAGAAACCTGTGAAAATTCTGGAGAGGGAACTCAAGAGCTTCTTTCAGTGGAAGGAAACAATCTGGCCTATAATTAAGTTTTCATCTCCTATTATTTATGCAACATCATAGCATCTCATCCAACATCTACCTTGCCGACGCTGTTTATTTAGTTAGTTCATTGTATTTCTCTATAATTTGTCGCAGTTGAGCTGAACACAATGGCTTAGAAAAACACCATTCCAAACGCTTTCATCATCACAACTTTCTAAATGTCCCAGCCCTGCTTGTTGCCAAGCAGAGAAAGAATTGCCATTTCTGTCACACTTGACTGCCATCCTTTGCCCCTAAAAATCCACCCACACTTGCTCTGAGACCTGCTATTCATTCATCCTCCATCAGTCTTCAGACAAGATGATTGTGGAGGGCAAAGAACAACCTAAGGAAATGCATAAATGTGAAATGTAAAAAAACAGAAAGAGATGAGTGACAGAAAGATAGTGACCTGCATCTGACACACCCTGCTTTTCTAGATTGTAGTTTCACATTATTCTTTGTAAGCTATGTGTTGTTTTCTTGACTGGGACTGTGACCGTGTTTTGTGTGATGTGGTAATAAAGCTTCAGTTACAACAGGTATGGGGCCATTAAGCAAGACTGCAAAGGGTCTCTGATCAGTTACAACCAACAAAACTAGAATGAGTCTTAATTTACTGTGGATGAAACTGTGCCAGGACCTGCATCATGTATGTGCATCAGTTAGACATGCACAGACCTGTGACAGGCTTCTACACAGCAGTAAATACCATCCATAACAAATAAAACCAGGGAGACCTGGTAGTTCAGGTCCTGGGTGCTGTGTAGATGATTGGAGACAGCCATCTTGGTATGAAAAGCAACAAAATAATGAGGATCAGCAGGTCTGATTCTGATTTCAATTATATTTATGTAACCCAGGAGTGACTCCACCAAGATGTGGAGCAGTAATGGTAGATACGCAGTGGCAGGCCAAGATTCTGTCTTAGGTAAATAGGCTTCGTCCATAGCACTGCCAAGGCATTGTAGACAATTCAGTAACTGGAGATGTGATGGCAGCATGGCCATGTTCTAGCCAGCTTCCAGAGTATGGCAGGCAATCTGCAGCTGCACAGGCTATGGAAGGAGCCCCATATGTGTTTTGGAGGGAAGGAGTGAGTGCGTAAACCACCGTATCTTCCTGGCTCTTGTCAGTGCTAGATGAAAACTGGTTTCAGTACATCTCACGTGCTGCAATCCCAGCTCTGAGCACAGTGTGGGCATAGTGCTGGAGGCTGGCAGACATAAGCTGCACTTACTGTAAATCTTAGCAAAGAAATGCACTCCTTCAAGGTACACCCCAGGTAATTCCCAAGAAGTTTGAGGTATTGCAGATGAGAAATCTTTCCACAGACACAGAAGGACTTTTTTTTCTTCTTCTTTTTTCCCTTTTCTCTGGCAGTCAGATGAACCGAGGGATGGTTTTGATTCAGAATCTGGAGCAGATATGGGGAGGATTGATTCATGGTCCTTTTCTTTTTTTTCCCCACTTTTAATGGGCTGACAGACTCTGCTTCAGGCCTGTGTTCCAAAGGCCTGATCCAAAACCCACTAAAGTCAATTCTTGTAGTAGAGTGCAGTGTGCTGTGAATTTGGCTGTAAAGTAGTACTCAACTACCATTCTGTAAAAAAACATGGAATATCAGTTTTTCTTTTAATTACTACAACTATTAAACAATCTCTAAAAAAACTACCATGCCTTCTTCCTGCCAAAGCTTCCTGTCCCCTGCTCTGTACCTTACTTTTCAGCAGTTTGGCACTCTCCACTCACAGATAACCTGGCATCTGTCCTTGCCCTGTGGCAGGAATACTTGCCTGGTCCCATGCTGTGCTCTTTGTCTCCTTTTTTCCCTTAGCAGCTTGTTCCCAGACAAGCTCACGTGAGCCACTGAAATGAAAAGGTTGCACTGTGTAACACAAAAGAAAAATGTAAGCAACCAAGATGTTCCTGTGGCAGGAACATTTTCTCTCATCTTCTCCTGTTGCAAAAATCTTTGGCATTTATATGCACACACACACACACCCTGCCCATGCTTTATTGTCCTCTCTGCTATAATGACTGCATCATATTGAAAACTCCTGAGGGCAGGGTCCTGCTGCATGGCTTGCTCTCAAAAGCGTCGTGCATGCCTGGACTGTTGTTTTAATGATCAATGTAAGGCTACCAGTCAACATACCACAGTGAACAGGCATCTGGTCTGTAGTCAGAGCTTCAAAACGTCCTTTCAAAAATCCCACTTCATTAGAGCAGTAGAGGTGTTTGTGCCATTTAAGCTTGTAGCTCTAGAACTGTGCAAATAACAAGCGCTATCAGTTGAGCAGCTGAACTGAAAAAATTTGGGGTAGACACATCATAGTTTGAATAAAAAATGGAATTAGAATAATCAAATTGGTCTTGCTGGAATGAAAACCTGTAAAATGTCATTTCATGTTGCATTCGACTGAAATGTTCCATTTCACTGATGATACATTCCACTTTGGGAATTTTGAAAGATTCGATGGAACTGAAGAGACAGATCACAGAATCCTAGAATGGTTGAGGTTGGAAAGAACCAGTGGAGATCATCTGGTTCACCCCACCCCTGCTCAAGCAGGGCCATTGAGTGTCAATTGCCCAAGACCATGTGCAGGCAGCTTTTGAATATCTACAAGGATGAAAATTCAGCAACCTCTTTGGGAAACCTGTGCCAGTGGTCAGTCACCCTCACATTAAAAAATATTTCCTTAAGTTCAGATTCATCAACATTTTACAGATGGATGTTTTGGTATCCTTCTCACTTAAAACACTGGGGCAAAAACTGAGAGGTAGGTTTTAATGTCCATCTCTCTCTCTCTCTCTCAGCAGTGATTAATCAAGCAAACTATGAGGATATCCTGAGACAGAATAATGCAGTCACTTTCTTTACTTTGCACTGCAACTTGGCCTTCACTATAGCAACACTGAAGGCCATTCTCCATTTCCCAGCAGGCTGGCTTCATTGTCATGGCTCTGAAGCCATTTCACTCCCCTGCTACATGACTGTGTAAGTACTCTAACATAACCAGAACAGCTCCTACAGCAGAGACACGCCTCTGTGTATTTATAACGTCCTGGCTAACAGTGACTTGAGAGGTGGAATGTGTTAGTGCAGGTCTAAAGTCTCCACTGGTTCAAGGCAGAGATTTGCATGTGAGAAATTTAACCCAGGAGATGTTTTGTAGGTATTTTGTTGAAGAAGCTGCTGTGTCTCCTCCTTTTGGAGCTATCCCATTTCTTATAAAACATCCAGAGAGTCATGGAGGAAGAGTGTGAAGAATGACTCCTGGCATGCTAGTTAAAACATTCTCCTGGAAGGTGTGACATGCAGGACACTCAACCCTTCTCCAATTAATGCTCAATTATTTACACAAAGAGGACAAGGTAAACAAGAATAAAAGCCTGGCCCTCAGCCCCTGTCTCCTGGATTAACTGAGAGGTCGCAGGTGAAGAGGAGAGGCTGGAAGATCAGATCCCCTAGCCCACACCACCATCTCTCACAGACTGTATTTCTTCCTGTAAGTTGGCTAACCAGGGAAATCTTCCCCCACCAGCTCTGTGACCCTAGTCCTCTACTCCTGACACTGTTCATGGGAGTCAACCTCAACCCACAAATAGTTTCACGCTGACAAAAAAGTTGCCCAACGTATTGAGTCTTCACCAGAAAAAATTCAACAGCTCTGCAGGACCATTCACAGCTGAACAGCCGCCCACACACCCCCATGTCTCGGAGCTGCCTTCAGACTGCTGGGGCAGGCCAGGGAGCTTTATCTCCACACTCCTTTAAGGTGCTGCTGTCAGATCACCAGGCATTTTAAGGTGCTTTGACTGCAGTGTCTAATTTACCTGCTAAGTGTTTGCACAATGCCAAGCACAATGGGGTCCTGACTCTGGCAGGGGTGCCCAGACACTGCTATCATTAACTATAATTACGGCTGATTACCCAAATCACAGTTCACGTCATGGGGCAGGCTCCTCCCGGTGCCCAGAGGCCGCAGGGCTCCACCTGAGGCCCAGGCAGGGCACCACACCCTGGGCCACCAGCCCTGCTCCCCGGCAGGGGCGGCCGCAGGCTGGTGGGCAGCTGACAAGGTGGGCCCTGCTTCTGAGGGAGGAAGCAGAGGCTCATGCCTTATCCTCTGCCTGGGGCCCTTGCATGTTTAAGGGCGCTTCTGCCAAAATATTCTGGCAAACTTTCCCTCAGGCCTTGTTGGTAGCCAGCAGAAGTCAAGTTGTTTGCCAGGGCCTGTGCAATTAGTTGCCCTGTGGCAACCAAGAGGCTGCTGCCAATGTCTGCCAGTGTTGCCATGTCTTCCCCAGTCAGAGGGCATCAGGGACTCGGGGGTTGTGTATGTGTCACCTCTCAGGACAGGCTTACCGAAACAGAGAACTGTGAAATGCTGGCTGCTTCCATCTACTAGGCCTTAATTTTGGCATATGCAAATTAGTAAGCACTGCATATTGGAGAAAGTACAGAGACTAAAATGATAGCTGCTAATTTTCACATACTTAATTAAATTGACTCTGATAATTACCTCTCTGTATGTTTTAACTCTGTAGCCTGTGCACATATGGTAGCAAATATTTCAGAGGCTGAGTCAAAAGGTTTACACTAAGCTGATCTACATATATATATCTGGACTTTGAAATACCATATTTTTCAAGGCACTCCATGCACCTCACTGGTATCTACTTGTCCAGTGTTATACTACCATTTCTGGTCTTGTCTTTTCCACTGCATTAATATGAAACAAAATGAAATAGAAAACATTGTCTGAAGTGAAGTCTAGGCTAGCAGATGTAAATCTGAAAGTCATAGCTGTTTTTTTTTAAGCTGGGATGATTCTCTAAGCATCACTCAAATTACTTTACAAAGAAAGTCAAGCTTTATCTTCCAGGTAGAGAAACACTGGCAGATGACAGATCTGGGAGCAGGACCTGGGCTCTGCAAGGTTTAGCATGGCAGATGAGTTTGAGAGAATAATGTAAGACCTCATCTTTTTTTGGTCAATGAAGGTTCATCCCTCAAATTCCACTGTATCATTGCTGTTACTCTCATCTGTCAAGACATTTTGTCTTTTTTCAAAGTTCAGTTTTTGAAATTTATATAAAATGGTGTTGTGTAATACTTCGGGCAGCAAACTGTGAAAACTGTAACAAACCAAAGCTGCAAGTCTATGATTTCAATTCTGAGATAGATGTATTTTGCCCTTGGACAAGGGTTGATGTATTTTGCCCTTGGAAAACACCTGATTAAGTATGGTTGCTGTGGACCTGGGATGTACCCAGCACTTCTTCCAACTAAGACTAGAGGGTTTTTAAAATAAAGATTGCATAAAAGCACAATAGCACTGAAGATCTGAAATTTTAGAGTTCAGCAAAAACATTTTGACCTCCTTCCATGAGATTTTTCTATCTCCTTTTTCCAATCTAAAATATTTTGCTGATATTGTGGATTTCAAATAACTCACTTCCAAATATACGCCATGAGGCTCTTTTACACTTGCCTCGCAGCCTTTCAGCTCACCACAAAACCAGGTCGTTGGACTCTTTTTTTTCATGTATCCATCTAAGCAACTCTGTAAGTCCTACCAAGATTGTTGTTGTTGCAAGATTTCATTTACTTACTTTGTACAGATAGCACGGAACAGGAAATTTCCCTCCAAATGGTTTTGGATAATTTTTTAATAAGAAAAATATTTATTTTAAACTTCTTTGAATAGAAGAATTTTCCTGCTGAAGAAGTAGACCTTTCTAAGTTGACAAGAGCCTTCCATTTTAATATGTATAAAGAGGCATTAAGATTTTTACGTAGAAATTGCTCTCAGTGTAGAATTTTCCACTAAAGAATGAAGTCTAACATAGAAAAATTTGAAGTAATCTTTTAAACTTAATTTTGATGAAATGTCTATCTTGCTTGATGAAATGTTTTGCCTTGATGCATATTTCCCTCATTAGTCTCCTGAGTTTCCGTCCCAGAGGACATCTTTTTTGTCATCCGCTAGGCAAGGAAAAAAATGTTGAAATTTCAAAAACTCCCTGTGGACAAGAAAGCTATTTCTCATTTTCCTCAGCTGCTAAATACTTTGTTAGCCTAGGAGGGGGCAGTGATGTACATAGGTGGCATTCCTGTGGCAGGCTCGAGAGAGCAGCTGACTTTTGCAAGCTTTGCTATGCGGACCCAGGCCTGAAACCTCCCCATGCAATGGGTTGGGGTTAGCCACAGGGAGCAGAGGCTGTGCAGAAGTGGGGACTGTGGTCTCTGGGTGGTACCCAGGGATGTGGCTCACGGCACATGAATCACTCAAACCTTTCTTCCAGTTCTTTAGGCAAAAAAGGCAGAGCTCTCCTGAACAAGATAAAATGTTGACAGATGAAATGTCGATTTCATGAAAGAATTTATTGATCTCCCAACTATCACCACTCAATGGAGAGACCAGAATATGAAATGCAGAGCAGCAAAAAACACCTTGTGATACAGAGGAAGGTTCATCTATATCCTTCTGAGTTTCATGAACAGAGTGCACATCTTCTACCTTAAAAGAGAAGGAGCAGATGGAATATGTTGTCAGCCTTGGCATTTAAACTTAAGGTCAGTTATTGTTAGGTAATTCTTTTTCATAGCAGAAGACATCATATCCCAACTTTTCTCTAAACAAGGAGAAACGGACTGTCTTCCCTAAAGTACTAACACTCTTGGTAAATGCATTGTGTAGTATTTTCAATATGCTTATATTCTTTCTAATTGCAAAAAATAAATAAATTAAAATGAAAATTTAAAAATTCAACCATGCTGTCAAGAGCCATAAAATGGCCTAAGTTGATGGTGTAGCTCTGCTCTCTATTTTGATTTTCAAAGCCATGTTTTCTTAGTAAAGCCTTCAGACACCAAGAACAGCCAGCATTACAGATGTTTACAATTATGGGCAACTGAATGAGAAAAGCAGGCTTTATTTATCAATCAGGACTTTTGCACACACCACATCCCATCAGGTACCACAGGTATTGATTGCACTGGCATCACTCCCATTCAAGAGAGGGCAGGACACATCTGGGAAGCCACTAGGCACGTGCCAGCACCGCACAGTCTCATATCCACACTGTGCCAGGGCAGGTAGCAGATAACGGGACGAGGCAGCCCAGGCTTTCTCCTTGCAGGCTGAGCAAAGCTGGAGTGTCCTGTGCAGAGACTGGGCCCACCTGGAAATTTAGACTGAAAGGAGGAAGAAATTTTGCCTTTTCTGTAGTGATGCCACAGCAGCCAAGCAACCCCTGCTGCCCTCTTTTTGCCTGGAAGACTCAGATGAATTTTGCCTGCTCATGGACAAATCAATTCACAAGGAGCCTGATGCTTCTCCTAAGGATCCCTCTTAGAGGTCTACAGCACACACTCCCTCCATGGATCACCTGATACAAAGGAGACCTGATGAACTTGCTAAGCACATGTCAGCCATCTGTGGGGTACATGTGCAGCTGATACAGTGATCCCAGCTGGGTCAGACTCATGTGCCTATGTTATATACTACTCAAACCCTTCTTTCTCCATGAGATTTTCCAGGAAGAGCTTTGGGCATCCTACAATTAAAAAAACTCACTCTGAGTACAAAATGGTCTAAACTTGAAGGAGGTCCAGAAGAAGACAAAGCATGTTGGAAAAATGATGTTTTAATGTTTTGTCTTCCTGCTGGATACATGCCACAACAACATATGTGCAAAAATTGACAGATTTCCTTCATGAGAAACTGAAGATGTTTCAGCATTTCAAAGTAGGATTGCATATCAGCATTCAGGCCATGCTTATCTTCCCTGCTAGAAGACTACTTGTCCTTTTGTGGATTAAAAACTAAAAGGCTCTGGTTCTACTGTCACTTATAACATGATAAATCAGCTGTAACTGAAGAGTAGAAAATTAATGTAGTGTACTATGCTCAAACAAACCTGCCTGAATAACCAACCTCAGAGGGTGTCTCCCTCTCTGAGACTGAAGGACCTCACAAGGAAGATCTGAAGTAGCCCAGTGTTATCTGGGAAAGTACACAAGGAAATTGTTGTTGAACACCTGTCCCCCTCTCACCTCATTGGAAGGCAACCATCCAAAATTGACAGGTTAATTATGCCCTAAAACTGTCAAACAAAATAAGGATGTGGACCTGATGGAATAAGTTCAAATGATGCTCACAAAGATGACCAGGGGGCTAGAGCACCTGTCCTGTGGAGACAGGCGGAGACTTAGGGTTGTTCATCCTGGAGAAAAGAAGGCTGCAAGGAAACCTTACAGCACCTTCCAGTACCTGAAGGGAGCCTACAGAAAGCTGGAGAGGGACTTTTACAAGAGTGTGAAGTGATAGAACAGGAGGGAATGCCTTCAAACTGAAAGAAGACATGTTTAGGAAGAAATATAGATATTAGGAAGAAATTCTTTACTGTGAGGGTGGTGAGGCACTGGAACAGGTTGCCCAGAGAAGTTGTGGACAATCCACTTCTGGATTCCACTTCCTGGAAGTGTTCAAGGCCAGGCTGGATGGGGTTTTGACCAGCCTAGTCTAGTGGGAGGTGTCCCAGCCCATGGTAGGGGAGTTGGAACTAGATGAACTTTAAGGTCTCTTCCAACCCACACCATCCAATGATTCCTCTCCATCTGTCTCACATAGGGTGTCAAGCTGAAATGTAACTATGTACGTAACCCTATTTGGTCAATTCAGTGTAAGCTGGCTTTGAACCTCCATTGAAAGCTTTGCTTTTCTTACCAGTGCAACCAGTACCCACTTCCTTGGAGCCATTAAAGTTTTTGTGAGGTGTATCTCCTCCCTTCCCTCTAGCCCAAGCACCCCTATTGTTAACCTGAGTGGCTTATGTAAATAATGCAGAGCTGGGTGCCATGGAGAGGAGAGAGGGGAAATCAACCCGTGGTAAACTGTCTTCTTTTATAATGCCCAAAAGTGATATGTGAAGGCTTGGCTGATTTAATGAAATCTATCTTACTGTGGCCTGAAAGAGGATGGATGTGAAAGTATTGCCCTTATACTTTACCCACTCTGTGAAACATTTGTTATGAAAAATATACATTTGGAAAAGAGTAGCTTCAGCTGACTCCAGCTGTGTAAAAGCTAAGCATCTAGTCCAGATCAGGCATGTTGGCTCCCAACATTTATAGCAGAGACAATTCCAGAGAGCAATTGCACCCAACCTAAGGAGCTTTCAAATGTTTCAGGTACAAAGTGCTTCTATGCTTCATCCTCTGGATTGTTCATATATCTGGAACATTGCTTCTTCTGATCAGATACTAAAATTACATCATCTTTCTGTACCTGAACAAGATCCGTCTCCTTTTCCTCTGTCTCTTCTCTACAAATATTCAGGGCCGTTAAACATAAATCTCTGGGCTATGATGCGTCAATTAGCTTAAGGAGGTAGGTACATGGTACAATTTGGGTCTAACCTCTGTGGTCACATAGCCAGCACTGTGGCACACTTGTGCCATTTGAACACCTTTTTTAATCCCGCCAAGCAAGGCAGTGTTGGCAGCACGGTTACTTGTATTACTCTGAGGCAGGGGAAGGACAGCATTAAATTGTGTTGCCTTTTCCTGGAGAGCTGCCAAAGGGAGCTGTGAAAAGGGCATGGGATCATTTTGAGACTGCACAGCTCTGGGTGAGGTTGGTGCACTTCATGTGTTGATGCACAAGCTCACAGAGAGCTGACTGACGCAAATCCTCCTCTGCACTGAACCTGTAATAACTAATCCTATTTTGGAGTGGAGGCACTTTTTAACTTCTGAAAAGAGGAAATTTAAAGATTCAGGTCTTCAGAACATCACTTTGTATCCTATCTTTTCATGTCATTCTTTAAAAAACAAACACAATGGATGAGAAGGGTGGGATTAGGATAGACTTTCAGTGTAAAACAGAGCCAAAATAAGTCTGCCTCATGAAATGTAACTTTTCAATTTTTTATTTTCTTTACCATTAGATTAATGTTGGTTTTCTTAAATTTATTCTGCTCAGTTTAATTTATTTTTTAAAGGAGAACAAAACAAAACAAACAAACAGAAAAAAACACTCACAAAAAAAGCACTGGCTTGCATGTAGCTTCCAAGCAAAGATCCAGCACTAGGACTGTGATGGAAGCAAGTGCCATTGTTAGACTGCATGGTCCATTGCAGCCAGGCTCTCAAGATGCTCATAAAAATCTGGGAGTCACTTCTATTACGCTGAAGTGTGTGCATACATGCAAAGCACATTTGCATCACAGGGAGCAGCAAGTGGTAGGCACGTAATAACCTGTGAAAAAGATATAGATATACCCCACTGTAGCAAGAAACAGTTATGATTACTTAATGAACAGGCTGAAAGTCCTCTACTTGACATGTGATTCTTTATGCCTTGGCAAAAGTGACTTTAAAGCTGTCTTTTTAAATTGTCATGGGATTTGAAATTTGTGTATGTGCAGACCTCCAATAATTACATAATGGACACATCAGTAATGGAATAAAGAGAAAGGCAATTAGCTTTGATTAAAAGATCCTAGTCTCTTTTAATGTCATTGGTAGGACATATGTCAACATCCAGAAACTATTTCTTTATTCCCTTTTATTCCATTTTTTTTTCCAGAGAAGTAGATTTACCATGCTAGATTACATCATTTTCACGTACATTCCACATATGGCTCTTCCAAAAATTATAAACACAGATGCAGAACTATAGCTCGTTTGGCTCCTGCCCCTGAGAGTGACACCCATTCAACCACTAGCTGCAAAAGAGCTGTGCTGCAAAACTGACGTAATGCGTGTGCCAAGAGGAATTGTTTCCACTGGAAAGCAGAAATGAAGTGATTCCAGGGTTCTTGATTCTTCATGTATTTCGTAGGAGAGCAGGTTAGCATAGATAGTATCCTTCCGAACAAGTAACACTGGCCTAAGTAGCCACTGGATTCAAAGGTCCTTGTGGCAGTCAGAGACTTCTGTGTGTCTCATTAAGAAATGTACATGACAACATTCCTGTAAGCATGTGAAACAGACCCTGTTTTCCCACTTTCTTATCCAATAGGTGTTTGAGATTTTCCAAATGCTTCAAAATCAAATAGTGGCTACAGTTTTTTCACAGAATCCCAGAATGATTGAGGTTGGAAAGGATCTCTGGGGGTCATTTGGTCCAACTCCTTGCTCCAGCACAGTTACCAAGAGCAAGTTGTCCACAACCATGTCCAGATAGCTTTTGAATATCTCTAAGGACAGTGACTCCACATCTCTGGGCAATCTGTCCCAGGGCTCAGTCACTCTCACAGTAGCAAAGTGTTTTTTAATGTTCAGACAGAGCTTTCTGTGTTTCAGTTTGTGCCTGTTTCCTCTGGTCCTGTCTCTGAACACCATGGAAAAGAGCCTGGCCCCTTCTTCTATGCACACCCTCTCAGGTATTTATATACATTGATAAGATCCAACTGAACCTTTTCTTTTCCAGACTGAGCAGTCACAGCGCTCTCAGCCTGTTGTCATTGGACAGATGCTGCAGTCCCTGCTTTTGCACAGAGGTGTCTTTAGCAGCAGCAGAAGTGTATTGTTCGAGCTTTTACAATTTTATATCTATCTACATGTCTATCTATAGCATGTAAAACTCCAGAAACAAACTTTCTGCTGTTACTAGATGCTCAGTTGTGTTTAGTTCTCATGTAGCACAAGACATGCATACAGACCTGTCTCATAGAGACTTTTTTCCAATTAATTGCATCTTCTTATCAAATATAAGACCTCTGAAGGAAAGTGCTTCATTACTCTGCTTTCAGAGTTTAAAAAAATCCTGCAGTGATGAAGAAGAAAAGGTAACAAGCTCCTGCAGTCAGTTGATTTGCTATCACTGCAACAGACTGCTGGGTTTTGCCAGATGGAGATTTTTTGGGTGGCTTTTTTTGACTTCAGATTTTGAGTAACATATTTTTGCAAGCTAACAGGAACAAATGGGCAGATTTTTAAAATTATTTAGGAACCTATCTGATGTCAAGGGCAGTTAGGTGTCTAAGTACACTTAAATATCTGGGCCAGAAGAAGAGCAAAGCCAGCTAAACCTGCTAGTAGGGCTATCACAGGGAATAGGTGGTGTCTCTGAGCGGTCTAGAATTAGCATAGACTAAACCAGATTGAAAGCAGGGCCTGGCCTTTTAATAAGTGTTTGTCTAGTGACTCACATCACCAAGGCCCCCACCTCTAACTGGAGCTTTTCACACTGAAGCTGGAGGGATGCTATTACTAATAATAGTATCAGGAGCCACACCACAGAGGGGTAGATTGGTACCTGGCAGTTGCTGTAGTGCAATAGGGTGTAGCCAGCTCCAAAGGGGCTCTGGACAAGTTCCACCTCGATGATAGAGCTTGGCCTGCTCTCCACGGCTCTTTCAGATTGCATCTAAACACTCCTCCCTGGAACAAAGTCCTCAGGCACTTCTCTGCTTCAAAGCCTGCCTGGGATAATAAGAATGAACAACAAATGCTTTGTCGTACATGTTGGAAGGAAGAAGGAAGACGCATTTCTTGAGGCTCCGTGTAAACATAGGTTCTTCTCTGAGTCTCTCAGCTGTGTCCAGTCTTCCCACAGTTATTGCTGGGTTATTCTTTGCAGCAGCTCTCCACGTTTCTATTGGTGTTGACTTGCTGTAGACCCACAGTGCAATTCCACCTGCAAACAACTAGATCTGCCTGCGCCAAGTTTTCCTAGCCTTGCTCTGCAACTGCATGAGGTGCCCTGCAACCTGAGGATAGGTACAGCTCTGACAGCTGACAAACTGCACTATAATGTGTCTCTTTGGGTACAACTCCCTCCTTCTTTCCCCTTTGACCAAATGCAGACTGCAGTCAGAGGTGTGATGGTAGCTGGTAAGGAATACAAAGTGAAGGGAGTTTCCCTTGACAGCTTTTGTGCACTCTTGGTCAGATCCCTATTAGAGAGGGAGAAGCCAAACGCACCCCATTGCTTTTGTGCCTTCCTGCAGCTGTTCAGGCAGTCCTGAGAGTAAAGGAAAGTAAGTCCCCCTTGTTTTCTCAGTAACATTCATTTCTCTCATGTTAGACAGCAAGTTAAGAAAATCAATTGCCACCAGAAGTGGCAGCTTTTAAGAGGGAAGTGAGAAGATTTGGGATACTACCACCATAATCCAAACTGTTGAGCTTTCTGGTTGTAGCTGGGCTGCAGTGGGCAACACAAAACAGGGAGAGAAAGGGAATAACAATGCAAGGAAGCTTTATGGAGTAGAAAACAGACAATGAAAGGGTGTGTTCCTGAAATCCTCCAAAGGGTGTTAACTCTTTCATAACGGGACTAATGGCTCCCCCTTAAAATGGTAGTTTTCTCTGTGCCTCATTAAGATTAATTCAGTGGGCCAGATTCATCCCGGGAGTCCATCCATTGAAGTCACTGGAGTGATACCACTAATAACCACAGCAAAACAATGAGCCAAACACTGTGTATATGAGGAAAATAGCTGTCCTGAAACTTTCTGTAAAATTTGGTTATGGCCCTGGCAAACTGTCCTGCAAATTTTTGTTTCTCGTGTGAATGGAAAGGAAACACGTCAAAAAGGAATTTAAGGAACTACACTGTAGTCTAATGTCAGGTTTTTAAATATAGACAGCAAAATTAGCCTAGTCAAATGCAGCTTGTGAAAGGACTGGAACATGAGACACCACAGCTGGAACCATACCGGTGGCAGGTTGCAGGCTGCTCCCCAAACATCTTCTTTCCAAAAAATGAACTGCACAAGCTGCCTTATGTGGCTGTTCACCTTCACCAGGAGTAAGGACACATCCCTGCCTCTGCTCCAGCAAAAGCCTGATAGCCAGATGGACACACTTGCCTACAGCATTCATTCTTCATCAAGGCTGAGGACAGCACAGGAGCTCCACCTTCCTCTTGCCAAGCTATGACTCGCTCTCTCGCCTTACACACTAAGAAACATAAAGAGTGGGTGCCAGAGCTGCAATAATTTTCTCCTCAAGGCTGCGTTTTGAAGACTGTGCCTTGTCTGGCTATTTCACAGGATCCCAGCTAGACTGCAGGTGGACAGGTTGCTTCCCTAGAAAACCTGCTCCTCTTCAGTGCAGGCTCCTCAGGAATCTCATTGTCACTACTGCTGGTTGTTGATCAGCTCTTGGTGACTTTCTGCTCAGCATGCAGGATCTTTGCATCATCCTGCTGAGGTGCCACGGGGTGCTGAATTGCCCTGGGGTGTGGTCCTCCATCTATATTTTTTGGCTCCAAAACACGCTTGTGAGTGCCCTGCTGTCCCTCACACTTTATTTCCCCCCTCCCACAGCAGCTTGCCACCCCCTCAGGCATGCTGACACAACTGCTTACAAAGCCTCTCAGCCAGGTTGCTGAAATATCCTGCAGTGAGGGGTACAAGAAGGGAAAGGAGCTGAAGGCAACGGGCTGAGTGGAGCGTGGGAGAAACAGAATGACTGTGGAGTTGTACCCAGTGGTCTACATGGACAAAACAGGGGCTTGATCCTCCGTCTTTCCATGCCACAGATCAGAGGTCTGGAGCAGAAGGGTTGCAGCACTCACCTTTCAGTGCCTTCACCTTCTGTACTAAGCCTCACTTTTCTTTCCTGTCTTCAAAGCTGATTTACTGTGCTTGAAGCAAGGAGAAGGTCAAGCAAGACAGGACAGCAGGAATGAAACACTGTCTGGCTGAGAATTACAGCTGAGGCAAAGACAAAACTCTAGAGATATGTTACTGCCCATGAGTTTTAACAGGGCATTTACATCCAGATCCAGGTCACCACTATCTGCCTTTCCTGAGAAAGAAAGAGAAACAAACAAGCAGGCAGAAGGCAAGGGAGGAAAAAATGAAGGTTTTGTGCTTTGGGAACTGCCTCCTGATTTCAGGACTGGTTTTCAAATAAGAACACATCTCTCTGCTTGTTCTCTCAGCAGGTCATCCAAATGTTGCCAAGCACCAGATGTTTTAAGTGGCAAATCATTTGGAGATTTAAAATTGTGTGATGCTGATCTGCTTCTGATAGGGTTTTTCTTGATTTTTGTTTTTAAGAGTTTTCTTCCCCTAACAAGTTCAGCTGAAAAACTGTTGCAAAAGTGGGAGTGAATGTCTGTAAGGGTGTGATGGGGGGGGAAATAGAAAAGACCTTCTCAGCAGTTGTGTCCTTGATTTCCAGAGGTCCTTGCACTCTGAGGACTGAGACCTGGCTCAAGTTTTTCCATGTCTGCTGACTCATGTCCTCTCCTTCAAGGAAAACGCAGTGAGGGAAAGACTTCTCTGAGCATGGGCTTCTCTTTCACGGCCTCCACAATCTTGAGCTCATCAAGTTTTCCTATTTATTTACAAACTTCCTGATAGGTTAGTGTTCCCTGGGTTGGTTGTGTGGCACACTCCCCTGAGACCTATATAACAGCAGCATTATTTTTTCACTTCAAAACCCTAAGAGAGTCTCAGCAATAATTTCTCATTATTTTGAAAGATGTCCTAAAAGGGCTAGATAAAACCTGTGTGACATGTCAAGAAACACCATGAAATGTGATGTGTAATGGTGGAATGAGTAGGATTTTGTTTCCCCTATCTTTTAGCTACCTTTCAGTTTCTCCAGAGCCCATCTGTGCCCAGAGGTATTGTTGATGCAGCTTGTTGAAAAGGAAATATTCACTGACCACAAACTTTGATAAACATATTCCACCCTCATGAACATTCTTAGTCTAAAATAGGCATTTATTCTTCAAGCCTCGAGAAAACATGAAGACTTTGACAAATATCATAACTGAATTTATTTTTTATTGGAAAATATCTCCCAGGTTTGGGCCGGGGGATGTTGAAAGAAAAATAGGTTTATTATTGAAAAATTAATCAACGTTGTAAAAAAAGTAATCATGCCAGAATAAATATTTTTAATTCAGAACTGAATGACCATGGAGAGATCTAATCTGGTAACATCACAAAACAGCTTAACCCACAATTGCTGTGCCAGACAGCTTCTTTTTGGAGGGATATCTTACCAGTCTTGTTTGGCTTAGGAAAAGGAAATATGTGTAATAAATGCATTACACAACACATACTGATTACTCTATTTTTAAGTGTCACATGAGCAAAGAAGATTTCAATGTTTTTTAATTAATGGATCTAGAAATACTCTGACATTCCAAAAAGGTTTTGATTAATTACTGTGAACTCAAAAGTCTTCTGAAGTTTGGTCACTGCCAGCTAAGATATTTTTCCCCGGCCATTTCTAGTCAACGGTTGTTTAAAACCTTGTTAGCCACTATACTGCCAAACCCCTCTCTCTCTTAGTGAAAAGTACTCTTCAAAGTAATAGGCCACATATTTCTGTCTTTGCTTGACAGCAATCAGTTACAGGCAGCTTTAGGAAGTGTGCAGTAATGTGAGCGTTCATGAGACCAGACTTGGTGTGCTAAGGGGGTTTTGTTCGATTTTTCAGTCCACAGCTACAATGAGAAAAAAGTGACATGGGCATTTTATGATTTTACCATCAATAATTCCAACCTTTTACATCTTCCTTCGTAGTCATTTTAGACCGTGCAAAGTGAGTTAAAAGTGGAGGTACCAATCAGACCGATAGTATTTTACTCCTACTCTGCAGGGTTGATAGTGACTATGCAAGGTTGCAGGTAATGGAGAATCATGGTTTCTCTTTTTCCATGAAAGGGACTAGATTCTACCACTCCTACTCAGGCTGAAGTCCTAATTTTACAGTACGGGAACTTGAGCAGAAACACCAGTGGAAGGTGTTCACGTTTGCCACCCCCGCCTTCAACTGCATCTTTCCAAGTATCAGCAAACTACCCCCACATTAGCAAGCTCAGCTGAGTTTGAACATACCCCCCTCCGTTTCCCACGGTTGTTTTTCTCCTCAGTGGTTCACAGCGGGACAGCGTTACTCTGGGGGTGAGAGCAGGCATGCTGAGGCAGAGGGGAGCACCTTCCACAGCACTGGCACTGCTGCCTGGGTAGCCACGGCATCTGGATGCATTTCATCCCTGCCTGAGCCAAAGGCAGCTCAGAGTCCTTGGGGTCTCCCCGTGCACAGTCCTGCCTTCTCACACCATGGCAATGGAATGCTGTTAAAGAATGGGCTCTGTTTCCCTTTTGCATTCCTCTCTGACTGGGGGATCTTGTGGCACTCTTGCTCCCTTTTCCTCTCATAACCCTGCCAGTGTGTCAGGACTGTACCTTCTCAAAGATTGTGTCCTTTCTCAGTGATTGTCACAGGCTTAGGTTACACCAACACGCAATAGAGGGGTAACTGCAGCAAGAAAGGAAGAATTTAGTATGCAGAAAACTAAACTAGATGATTCACCAGTTTCTTAAGTTCTTATTCAGACTCTATGGGTCTGGTATGAGAATTTGCAAGCAAAGAATTAATCCTCCAATTGCTTCTTCAAGTGAGGCCACTTGCTGATGCCAACAGTAGAACTTGTGTACAACAACTTCATGCATGAGAAGACCTAGACACAGCAATGTTTTTTGCACCAAAAGAGTTGTTAGGATGGTGCTGCTATTTTCTATAAATTTTTCTGTCATTCTTCCTGAAAAAGCCAAAACAATGATCCAAATTTTCACTCAGACACAGTCAAAATACTTCCTCATAAGCCAGGACTTCCAGTATACAAAGCACTTCTCAGACATCCATTAATCCTCAAAACAGCCTGTGAGGTAGGAAATTTTAAGTGTTATTATCCCCACTTCACAGGTGGGGACTCTGATGCAGGGAGATTATGTGATTTGCCAGAGGCTACACAGCAAATCCATGCCAGACCCAGGATTAAAATTCAGCAGCACCTGACATCTGGGCAAATACTCAAGCCCTGGTCTCTGCTGCCTCTAGAATACGTGTCTTAAGCAGGTCTCCTGATGAGCATTCATAATCAAGCACTGTATGTCCCTGTATAGTACGAGGGTGTACACACATACCAAGAATGTACAAATCTAAGCAAAGCACAGGCTAAAACATGTCAATTTGAAGACATCTCCCCAGAAGTCTAAAGGAAGATCTGCACAGCCAACTTTTGCAAGTTTTATATTGCTAGTTAACTTCAAACAAAGAAGTAAAGTCTGGTACATAAAGCGTTTTGTGTTATGCCAACAGACATAAAGGATGTTATTTAGATCAGTGTTTTCCTGTACATTTGCTTTCTAAAGAAAATGCACAGACTGGCCTATGTTCAAGAGCAGACAAAATTGATTTCCTTGTGCTGGGAAACACAGATTGGTTCCCTGAATTTGAAAGAAACCCCATAAATTTTCATGTAAGAAGTAAATATTTCTGATAACATTCTTCTGCTTTGAAAGAGGTAGATAAAATATACCATTTGTTGCTCCAGTAGCACGCAGGATGTTTTTGTCTCTTTTTGTCCTACTGAGTTCTCCTTGTCAGTTCGTTGTGCAAACCCCTGATCACAAATCGTTTTGGTTTTCCACAGTGGAAAGTACTTGTTTGCTGTATCTGTCAACTCTTGCCATAATGTGTTGTGGTTCATTTTGCATCTCAAAGATTGTCATGAAAAGATTAATTTCCATCCTTGAGAGAAAGAAAACTTTTTTTCTGTTTTTTTCACAGTTTGTTTGCAAGTTATTCCTAATGAACACTGGAAAAGACAAAATAATTTTAAAAGTGGTAATGAATAAGAAGATTTTGGATCAGATTTCTTCTCTGGCATTGGCAGACACTCCCTTTATGTCTTCTCATCATACACAGTCCAAGAGCCTGTGAGTATGAATAATAACACTGCATCAGACCCTTTCTCCTCCAACCTGAATCAATACAGAGCAGCTACTCATTCAGCTATATCTTCATCAGCACAATCCACTTTCCCTGATTCCTCCAAGCCCTTTTTTCTAACCACAGCTCTGTCTTCTTCAGTCTTACCCACTTATTTCTCATGTTTGTGCTTCCTTTTGTGGAAGCCTTAGAGATATCCAGAAGATATTAGAATCAGAGAGAGAGATGAAGAGAGAGGAGAAGGCTAAGAAAATAAAATGTGAGAGGTTCTTTCCCAGGGAAAAGAAATTAGAATAATAACAATTTTCTGCATTTTAAAAGCTTTAAAATTATATTGACATATATTCCTATAAAAATTTATTTTATTTGCTTAAATAATTTTGCACTGCTAAGTGTATTCTGTCTAAAATAAAATAATCCAATATGATAGTCATGTCTTAATGGCATTCAGATATTTCCTGCAAAGCACATTGCAACACTAATAGGAAAAAATTTGGAACCTGCACTGCTAAAGAAAGCATTCTGAAAAACCAGCCACAGCTCATCTGTCCCCATTAAAGCAGATTATCTATGCTATTAACCAGTGGATCCCTCCCAGTCCACTGAGCACATATACCACTTGCTCTCTTCGAAATACTCTTTGGTGATATTTCTGCCCTGTTCCATACAACATACAGCAACATGACTATTTCAGTCACTAGGATTTATTTTTACATTTTCTTTTCTTCTTTTCTCCATTCAGTTTATTTGCTTTGTTTTCCCCTTCCTTCCTTCAACCAGTATGTATTTTTCTCCTTGATCTTATCACTGTATTTTATGTCCAATTCTTTTGCACCCAGAGGAAAATTGCTGCCCCTACAGATCTTTGTGAAGACAAGTCACACCACTCATAACTGTAATGAAATTAGTCTTCATCTTAGAAGATATTCATTCAGTGGCTGCCTATCTCGTACCTGGGTTTGGCTTTAACTACAATGTTCAAAACTGCTTCTTGAGCTTATGTCATTGAGCAGTGCAGTTAAAGTCCAGCTCAGATATTAATTCCTTGTAAACAGACACATCATCCTTTTTGAAGCACGGGGAAGAGCAGAAGACCAGTGAAAATACAGTGCAGGCTGCTCCAGTTGAGCATGGGGAGACAAGTTGCTGACCATATGCTTGAGAGCCAGGTAAGAACTTACTGCCTCCCCAAAGTCCAGTTCCCTCAAGAGCTCTATCAGCCCTTGACTGCTGGTTTGATAACACATAGAAAGAGTCATTTTAGAGATAAGCAGTGCTCATACTTACTGAGACTGCAAGGACCATTAAAATGCAACACTACCTCCTGCCAGGACTCCTCTGTCTGGTCTTAGTCATACTAAAATAGCAATGATAATATTAGAAATATTGCTTAAAGTTTATTTTCTTTGCTCTCTTCATTTAAAGATAAGAATGCCCATGATTTTTAAATCATTCAACTGCACTGGATAAATGTTGCAGTTGTGGGTGTGCCAGTTAAAGTTAATTATTACTTGACTGGTCTGACTTAGCATTAAAATGTCTGGTAGAACTGGCTCTGATCTTGCAAAGGGGACTTTTTCTTCTGTATTCATGAGTGATGAGGGACCTTGTTGTCTTGGGATCTGGATTTTTTGATCATCCACGCAAGACGACAAGATGCCTGATGAATAGCAAAATCATTCCGTTTCACATAATTCAGCTGCATTGGACCTGACCTCTGTTTCCTTGGAAAGACATAATTGGTGCAATTCACCCCATTTGACTTAGCCTGAGTTGTAAAAGTTTAAGCAGTGCCACTGGTCCCTTTTTACTGCCAAAGGAAAGAAACAGGAACTTCTGATCCATGCCATCTTGAAAAGGTACTGGAGAGAGCTGATGTGATGCATGTTCCAAAAAACTGTTTATCTCATGCCATTGGCTATAACAGAAGTTTTCAGGGACTAGTTCAGGTTTATACAGCAGAACCTTAGCTGGTGAACTAACTTAGATAAATTCCACTCATTTTCATCCAATGGCTGACCACGACTATTGGACTGGTGGTGGGTAGATTATCTTTCCCTTTCCAGCTTACTCGTGTGGTTTCAATTACAGCTTTCAAAAGTTCCGTTTTTAGTTATTTCAAGAAAAAATAATTTTTCATTTGTTTTGGTTTAGTCTGAAACTACATTTTTTACAAGACAACAATAACAAGACAACAGAAGTGTTTACTACTGACTGAAACTTTCATTCAACTCAGAATGGGCTGTTTTGTTTTCAATTTGGTGATTTTTAGCTCTTCATTGAATTTTCTTATCCCCTTAAAAATTAGCATTAAATGCAGACAAACTTTGAAATTAATTATTGTCTCAAAACAAAAAAAACCACCAGAAAACTTGTTTCAGAAAATATAAGAGAAAATGATGCAAAACTCAAACAAAACTATGCATAAAGTCATGTCAAATCTTGTTTCAGATCTTCTGGCATTATATATTTCAGAAAAAAAAATCACTTACAAAAAAATGTAGTTCAATTCTAGTTTTCTTATAAGTTATTTCAAATCAGCAGCCCAAAACAAAACAGCTCTTTCTTTAATGTGCCTCCAAGTGCATAAAAGTAGGCATTCAAAGACTACATATATATGGAAGAGAAAATTAATAAATTGGATCATCTAAGTGAGAAAAAAACAAAGCCAAAGAATAGAGATGGAAGTAGAAACTTGATCTCATTTCTACAGTAATTTAAGCATGTGCTCTGCTGCATTCTAGTCTGCTAAACATTTTGCTGAATTGCAGCTTTGATCTTGGCAACTAAGAGATGTGGAAACATATATTAGAGCTTATATTTCTAATGATGTAAAAAAATAAACAGTGCACAAGCCAAATGCATGCACACTGCCCATTCTTAAGTCTAGTGTTGTCACCGTCTGGCAGGTATATGATGAAATAAAAAGGTGGGACCGGTCTTCAGGGTGCTGCTTGTACTACAGGAGAGCTGTTATTGCACTGGGGAACATTTAAAACACAAACACTCATCGTTCTTCCATATGCTGTGTTGTGCCATCCCCACCTTACCATTCACAGATCCTGTTTTCCCTCTGCTCCTCACCTCCACTGATATTTCTTTATTCTTTTTTTTTTTGTGTGTTGGGTGGCTGAGGGGAGGACCCCCAAGTGCGTTTTCCTGTTTGTTTCATTCCCAAGTGAAAAGAAAGAAGAGGACTCTGGCTTCCTTTTAAATACTAGTTACAGCTCTCTGAAGGTGTTGAGATCTAGATTCATCTTCAGATTATGCTCCATTAATTACACAAAGCTCCTAGAGAAGACATTTATTTTTTTCTCTATCATCATGTGTGAAATCAAAGAAATAAAGAAGATAAACAGAAATTCAAGTCAGTAAGCAGAGTTATAACATGTCTTTGAACAATCTGGGTATTTTTATGAAAAATATTTCTTTTAAAAAATTATTCCTCTTCTGTCTCATTACTGCTCTAGTTTCTACATATAAAAAAGGTACACTAATATATTTCTTACAATTGGTCATGCTTCCAGAGAGAGGAGAGAGGTGTAGGCGAGAGGGAAGCTGTAAGTGGAAAACATACTTCTTGGTTCCCTTATTTTGTCAAATATTGCCTTATAGCTCTTACATAGCAGGTGGAATAAAGGTATGAAAAGATGTTCCTTGGAGGGAAGCTCAGAGTGGGTAAATCACTTCCACTGAGGCTCAGACACATGGTGTGCAGGATCAGACACTACAGAAGGATCCAGGTGTTCCCTTGTTTTTCACTTATTCACTCAACAAATTTTACAACCATTTGAGATCATGTTATACTGCACATGCATATGTCATCATAGCCAGGGCATATTAAAGAGGTAAAGGAATAGTCATGGAGCACACTCTGCAATTCTGTGCCAAGAGGTATTGTCACACACTCTCCATATCGTAACCAGAGCGGTGCCTCTTTCCCTTGTGCTTGGCACGGTTTACTGACCATGAGATCATGGCAGATGGGAGTCTGGACATGATAATGCACTTGTTAGGAACTGAAGCTGCTGCTGATAGTGTCATTAAATTTTTTTTTAAAGAATCCTCAAAGCCAACCTCAGAAACTCCCTCATCTCATCTTACTCTGATTACTAGCAGCATTATAAACATGGCATTCCTGAGAGAGTATGGAGGCTAGGCCAGAAGTGAACACAGTGCAGAGCCATCTAACTGCAGCAACACAAAGCAATAGAGTATAGTGCAGGAAAAACAATTAATACTTGTCTGGAAATGCATTTGGTTTAGCAGAAAAAGCTCAGCAAAAGCAAAAAAAGAGTATGGCCTGAATACACAGTTGCCCTGTGGACTCCTCAAATGGCAGGAAGATGGTTGAAACCCCAGACTGATAGAGCCTTACTAACCCTGCCCGCCAGCTGAAAACTGCTAGCCAGCTTCAGTTAGGTCATCAGAGAAGTTCGTTTCAGTGATGCATTTTGAGGGTAGGCAGTACAATGTAAGAGGTATCTGCATTTTTTTTTTCTCAGAAGAAAGAGTAACCCACTCAGAAAACAATTACTGAATTACTGTCAAAACACTGTAGGAGGGAATATTACATCAGCAGGGAGCATTAATGCAACCGTTCATAATAGCTTGTATTCTGACTTTTCTTCCACTTATTGTCAAGTACAAAGGGATGGTCAGGAACTGTGTGGAATCACAACCAACCAAAACGCTAACAAAAGAAGGAAATGGTGCAGATTAAGTCAGTCATCCACTCTTCCTGTGCCAGTATCACTTCACTACCACCCAGATGTAAGGACAGAGCTTTCTTCATTGAAGCCACCTTGCTCCATGGCAAGGCTGGCGTGTATAGAAAAGGATGGCAGCTCAGTATTGTCCTTAAAAGGAGATCTTTTATCATGTTCTCTCTCTGTATTTCACCATGCTGTTCCCCTTCAACCTTCTGCCTTTTTATTTTCCTCCTGAAAACTGCCTTCCCCTTTCCTTCCTAAGCTCACACATCTATTGATGTGCTGAGGGCTTGATTTCTTGCTTCCCACTGGGCATTATTGCATTTATGTCAGCATTATTTCACCATCCAGGACGGCAAGGTAGAACTGGGGTCTGGCTCTGTCTACCTAACCCCCAGGCGAGCTCACATGGATACAGGGTGTGGGGCATGACAGAGGGCTAGGAGATGAAATAGGTGGGGTGACAATCTGGCCCAAAGCCTGGGGAGCTAGTAAAGACATGATGTTCCCATTGATACCTGTAGTAATAATATTCAAATAATAGTCCTTTAATCCAGTCTACTGTCAATGGAGCTGTATCTCTGAAAACACAGGAGAGTGGCTATGCTTGCTCTTAAGAAGAAAAAAGTGTCATTTCTTGGACAGTTGTTATCTAAAAGATGAGCAGCTAAAGAAGTTGGTGGAAAAAGCTGAACTATTAATAATGGTACACTAAAGAAATACACATAGGATATAAAATATGTGCTATCAAACAGTTTTCTTGGGATCAAAGGTTCAAACCATTTCCTCAAAAGACCTTTTAATGGGTTATGATCAGGAGTGAGTGCTTCCGTGCTGGCCAGGATGTGTGATAAGGTATGGCTTCAAGGAAACTCTTTGTAATTTCATGGAAGGATAAAAGACCTTGCTTTCTTAAAATGACAGGAAAAGATCCCTAATGACACACTGCCAGATCTATCCATCTAAGGAGAGAATGAGCTGAAATTCAGTCACACTGCTGAAGAATTTGTAAAAGCCAGATTTGAGTGAGTTCATCCTTACATGTCCTTTAAGCACATTGTATGAAACTATAGTAAGGGCTGTATGCACATATCTGTACATGCACAAAAACAATGCTTCCAAAATTCTTCTTCTGGGACTTACAGCTGTAGTGTATGTCCAGGGACATGGTGACTTTGGTGGTGACTCAGCTAGCTCATGTTGGTAGTGAAGACATTTCTTAAAGGTACATCAGGAAAGTTTCCAAATCTGTTTTCTGAACCTCAATGAGAACTAAGACACAAAAAATGATTTTGTAAACAAAGTGATTTCCAGTATAGCAATGATGTGGCTGCATTGCACAATTAAGAGACGTGTTTAGGAGTAGCAGACTCGAACACCAAAGGACTCTAGGCTAAATCTTTGTCCAGAAATTTTAATGGATCCTTCTCCTCTGAGCGAGAGCCACAAGTGACTGCAGAGCAGATCAAGTAAGGCCACCATCTGCTAGTCACAAAACTTGGGGTATCCCATCATGGTATTTACTCTGCAGAGGGCGTTGGTTCATTGCAGACTGTAGTCCTCTGGACAGGACTATAATGGTTTGTGCCTTTAGCTGTGGAGGTCTTTGGTTTGGTTTCAAGAGCTCTATGAGTTGCTGTACCAGCACAGTAGGTAGGGGAAGGAAATCGTGAAGATTTGGCTATAAGGCTTCATCTTCTTGAGTGAGAACATAGAACTTCCAGCAACCACAAACACATCTGGAGGTTCATGTCACACTTGTCAATAACTCTGTTACCAACCTGGTTCAGGAAGCAGAGCAAATACGCAGCTTCACAGCAGGACAAGTGTGCACACTTGGTTCTGGGGACTCTTCCATTCCTGATAGAAATAATAACAAAACACCTGAACGCTGAGCCAACATGGAGACCAAAGGCCCATGAGCCTTTCCATTCCCCTCCAACAGGGTGGTGTGCTAAGCTTTCAGTGTGTGCTGCAGTGCTCTGCTCTCCTGCAGCCCAAGCATGCCACCAAGCTCACCTCTGACATGGAGAAAGAAGGTACTTTTTCTAGTCAGAGTAGATTGATCTCTAGAGGTTGAACATCTGCCACTTTTCCTGAAGGTTTCAGACCTTTTCCCGATTAGTATTGCCCCATGTAATGGTAGCTTGCCAAACAAATTACAGAAATTTCAGGCTTAATAAATACCACAAGAGCCACAAGTTCGAGTTTGATTCTGTTTTAGTTTTGCATGCTACAACATGAAATTAATCTACTAGTGCATCTTCAAGTGCTTTCCAAATAACTCTACTGTTTATTGCGCACTTCTCTATGTTTACAAAAAATTTTAAAAGCCATTATTTCTCTAGGTGCTCCTCTTTCTGTAGGCCTAAGTTATTGTCTTATAGTGGGTTTTGAAACTGTGAGAAACAATTTGCATTAACTTCACAGCTATAATTTATAAGGAACATAATGAGTCATTGTCACAGGCTGTCCGCCTTTGTTCTCTTCTACTTCCTTCTTTCTAAATGGAATTTTCTTAGAAAAAAGTACTCATTTTGATAGATAGCTTCGGGACGCTTAAAAAAAAATAGGAACATTTCTGGAAAGTAGTGTGAGTCAAAGACAAAGTTTGACCAAAGAACAGAGAGATTGACAGAATGTGTTCTATTTAGCGCTGAAACTTAAAAGAAGATTTGTCTAAAGGGTATTATCCATTCTTTACAAACTCAGCCACCCATATACTCATACACTTACACTTATTGCCTAACAATGCTGATTGCAGCAGTGAAAGTAGCAGAAAACTCTAGCTTACAGAAATGTTTGCACTTCGCAACACTTAGGGTTTGGTCAGGCAGCTGGATTTAAGGGCAAGCTTAATAAGCAATTTTATCTCCCTAAATAAAACTCTCTTTCATTTGAAGACTTCTAATCTCATCTCCAAACATAAACATTACAGAGTGTGGAGGAATAGTATGTTCTGTCTGGTTTTGAACCTCTTTGAAAAACAAAAAGGTAAGATAAAATGTGGACAACTAGGGCCATCATGTTTGCAACCCAGTAATTATTTAGATTGCTTAGAGCCCATAAACTGACATGTGAAACACACCCAGCACAAACATATTTTGCTTCTTTCTAGTTTTACACTGGGATAAATTATTTTAATTCCCCTCTCTCCTTTGGGCTTTCATAAATCCTTGCTTTTTCCCTCACTGAAGATGTGCATGTTGGATGCAGAAGCCCCACTGGGTCCCCATCAGTTCTCATTTTCACCAGTTTGACCAGAGGAGCAGAAGAGCCTGATTTGCTTTTGTCGTGTAGAAAGTGGGATTTCTCACACACAGCCTTAATGGACAAGTGTTCCATAACCCTCTTCTGAATTAGGGGTGCCACTGGTGGTAGCTTACAATCACCTTATACTGACAACTTCCCTAGATATAGACACCAAACTTTGTTTATGTTTCCATATTGAATACAGCATTTCTGTTTCTGTTGTTTAAGGAAACCCTTGAGCTTCACTAGATGCAGACAGAGGTGCTGCTCTTGAATAAGGCCGAGTCAGCAGCATTGAGTGGGTCTTTCAACAGATTTCAATATAGGTAGGAATAAGTTCTTGCGACTCAGTTCAGAAAAACATGTGAATGCTGTTAGACTTGTGCAGCACCTTAGAATTACTAATGCATTTTAAAGATCTCCCCTGAAAAGGGTCTTACAGATTAATTTGTGCTATGTGTGAGAGATGCTGAGTTCATCTCTAGTTCCAGTATGAGTGGCCATAAATAAACATGTATATTTATATAAATACACTCACACATATATACAACAATCATGGGTTTATGATTAGCTGAGGCTGACTATCTGACTAAGATGATACTAGGATGAATCATTGCCACACCAAATTTGCTCAAGGTCAGACTTGTTTTCTGTTTTCTTTTTCCTTCATGATATGGCTTTTGTTCAAGGTGATCCATTTAAAGTATGAAAAAAAACCAATAACTGTCTTTGCAAATGTGTTTTATTTGCATAAGTAAATCTTTTACAGAAAAAGAATACATGCATTGTATTTATCTGGTGGTATCTTTTTATCCCTTTTCTTTACCTTTTTTCCACCCACATTTAGGATTCAACTTTCTCATGTGAAACCACTGAGTTCTTTTTTCTGCTGCAGACATAACACAAATGTCCTGTTAGACATTCATTGTGTGACTCATGGGCCATAATGTGGAGAGATCTAGAATACAGAGTCTGAAAAAAGTGGCAGAGAAAATCTTCACAGTCAGGAGTTCCACATGTAAGTCAGGAGCAGCTCTGAAAATAAGCAGAGTTATGTACATGTAAAACAGCATCAGGTCTTTCATTTGGCAGATGTAAGGCTATAACATACAAACCATGAAGATTAAGGGGGGTGGGTTTTGAATTAGGAACAAAAAGAGCAAATGTAAATATGCTTCTCGAACCAGACAATTTAAGAAACATCCTGAGGGGAAAAAAAAAAAATATGTCTAGTGTGTCTGTGCTGAAGTTAAACCAGCACATCCCTGTCACATTAGCATGAGATCAGAATCAAGTCCAGAAAACTCAGAAAAAAATGTCTCTCAAATGGCACTGCTAAAAGTTTTCCAGATAGCTGGTGCCATTTAGCGATACATTTCTGATGGTCTCCTTAAAAGTATAGTTATCAGCAGTTGCACAGAGGCCCTGAATGTCCTAGGGTTAAGCTAATCCTGCACCCACAGCTGAAATGAGGACATTTGACAAGAAACCAGATGACTTTCCTGCAGTTTCAAAACTTCCACCTCTCTCTTATTTGAAAAACTGGATTTTTTCCATGGTAGTCACTTGCCTGTTTGTCTTTGCTCACACAAAGATGATGAATGTGACAACAAATGGAGCTGAATCATGGGTGAAGGTGGTCCAGGAGATGCAGAGGAGGTGCAAGAACTGACAAGGGGCAGAGGCTGCCTTTGCCTGTGGACTGGAGCCAGGCTAGGCAGCCTGCAGGCTCTCTCCAGCTGTACTACTGGCCCACTGCTTAACCCGCAGCAAAGTCTGTCACCTCTCTGCCTTCCTCATGTCCCCATCCTGCCCATGGGTATTGCAAGCCACCTGAGCCACACAGGGACCATATCAAGTTCCCGAGAGCTCTGCCCTGGCTGGTGCCTGCTGGTTTCCTGGGAAGAGGGCAGGTGGCCCCAGCAGCAGGCAGAGGTGGGGAGAGGCAGCAAGCCTCTGCCTGATGCACATCAGCCCAGGATTCCCAGTCCGGAGCTGCTCTGTCCTGCACCCAGGCTGATGTATTCCCAGACAAGTCAAATGGCTGGAGCAGAGCCCAGCCTCTGCCCACAGGGAGGGACAGGAGGGAAGTGATTATTAGCTGAGCTCGCTGTGCTCATCAGTCCTCTGCTCAGTGATTTCCAGACAGATGAAAGAGGTGGACTTGGAGCAGAGACATGCTGCAGGCTGGCAGTTCTGGGGACTGGCTCTCACCCATCACAAGGGACCATTATAGCCTGCCAAAACTCATCGCCATGTTGCTGGGGTATCTCCAAAAATTGAAGTTCCTCACTGTGGGATTTCACCCTGTAGAGAGGAGAAAGACTGATTTTTTCATCTCTGACCACGACAGAACCTGTTGTCACATGTGAAATTACATCTCTGTGTAAAATACAATTATCTGTCTGATGGTATTCCAGTACCATGACTTTGAAATACACAATTGCAACACAGGGATGCTACTGTGATATTGAGGTATCTGCAGTATTAGTCCTGTACACTGTGTGTCTGTGCATCCACCATGAATCTATCTCCTGTTGCAGAGGGGTGATGGTGCTGCTGGGGTAGAGGAGTAGCATTCTCCTTTCCCTGCTGACCATGCCATTCCCACCCCAGGGCAGTGATGGTATCAGGCAGACTGCCCAACTTTGGGGGGCTACAGGACTGAGGGATGGAGCTACTGGAGCTACTAATCTTCTTATGGATTCATCTCTAAGATGAAATCCCTGTTAGGAGGTCCTGGATGAAGCAGGGATTTTCTAAAAACTGCAGTACAGAAGGCTAGTAATAAGGGAAAGAAAAAATTCAGTATTTTCACCACCCTCCAGTGTCCTTCCTGTTCAAGGGTGCAGGATATCGCAGAAGCTGGTGATATTGGGATTCCTCCTGATATTATCAAGAGTAAACATTAAAATTACACTGTCTAAATACTGACTGAACCAAACAGAACCAGGCAAGTGTAAGGGGAAGGATCCTTTGGGTATTTATATGAGTACAGCTCAAAAATTTCTTTATGGAATATATTCTTCTGAACAGACTTGTTTCCTTGGACACTTTTCTTGTTTTCTTGGACCTGAGATAGAATTTTTTTAAAGATCAGAGAGAAAATGAAACTAGCAAACAGCCTGCAAATTTTACCACAATCTGGAGAACACAACAGAACATATCTGGTATGTCCCATACAGGACAAGAAATTTGAAAATCGTAGTCTCTCTCATCTCCTGGGAATGCAATGGCATCCAGTCTCACAGCTATTCCATGCATTTGGTCTCCTCCCTCTCTCAAGTTTCAAAATTTCAATGCTGTAATCCCAAGAGCAGGCAATTAGAGGAAAACGCAAGAACAATGAATTTTTTCTATCAACAAAATCATATCCATCCTCATTAATATTCCTTATTTTTCAGGTTCAGGTTTGTGTGGCTGCAAGCTCAATTCTTAGCTTGACAGTAAAACCAAATGAACCTGATACAACTGTAACAGGGCCAGCACAAATATTTTGAGTTTTCTTTGATATCAGTGCAGAAGTTTTCAAGTGAAAAAAGTCAGACAAACAAATTAAAGAAAATTAACCCCTTTTGCTTCTCAGCCATCTCTAATTGTTTATTCTGGCCCCTGCTCACCATATTTGCTTTACTCTTTTGAGATGGCTTCATTTAAGCAGGTTGGTCCCAAGATGACAAGTTACATTTCTGTGATCCTGCAAGGGGCTGAGCATTTCCCTTAGATCCAGGAGAGATCAGAAGTGTTAACTTACTTTCAGGTCTTTGGGACTATCTCTGCATGGGAGCCCTTGCTTTAGCTCCTTGTGGTTTTCGGGCCAGCAGGTCAGTGTTTTGTGAGATTCAGAGCATTTTTGTACCTTGATTCTTAGTATAGACAGCTTGGACAACATGAGCTCCAAAGCACAAAACTGTTGTAATTTCTGCTGTCCACCCAAAGCAGCTGTACAACAACGTGAAGAAAGAGTTTGTATCAAATTCTACTTGATAGGAAACATTTCTGCTTGGCTAAGCTTCCATTAGCTGGATAACCCAGTGAAATGCATTTTTATGCCTGAAGATTTAACTTTGAAAAGTACGTGGCCTTCAATGAGCTTTCTTAAAAATAGAACCCTTTTTTAAATGCAGAACTCTTTTCAGCTGAAACTGGGCCTACAACAAAAAAAGGATAATCATTGCTGACAGATTTTTTAAGACTGCCTTTATTTCCAAATTTTTATTTGATTTGTTGAAGCTGCTAAAAATGTATTTCTGCTTAAGATTCCTGAGACAGAAAAATATATACAGGGGCAAGGACAGTGCTTATCTCAGACTGATACTGATTTTGAATTACATATGCTACACACTGCAGTAAGGTTGTGAAACCTTATGCAAATGAGTAATTTTGCTCAGCTGAATCACCCTTGCTGAGCTAATTTTTATCAATTACACACAATCCAGCAGACCAATGAATTGTCTAAGACTTACTCATGTCCGTAAATCTTTGTAACTCTAGGGCTTTGTTTTCATCCAGACAAACTCAGAACTGTAAAACGTGATGAAAAATAACAATATAAGGAGAAATAAAGAGAAGATAAGTCAAGAGAGGGAAAAAAACCACATACTTATCCAGGTAAGATGAAAAAGGGATGAAAAGATAGCTGCAGAGTTGATATAAATAAAAGATCAGGCTCGGTTGCAGTAACTTTGGCGGTCATGGATCATGTCAGCCAAATCCTGAACTCAGATCTTACTCAGGAGATTGTTCCCTAGTAAAACTCTAATAGCATTAGACCTAGAAATCTCAAGTACTGTAAAAGTAACAGAATTCCAGGGCAATAAATAGGGAGGGAATTCCAGACAGTAGGACTAGTAGCCTAGGGGTAAAAAACGGATTTTGGCAGATTCTGGCGTTAACTATGTGAGCTTTTTACATACACATTTCCAGTACTTTGCTTACTTCACAGTAACCTGGCAAAAATGAGGTCAGACTACTATATGCCTATGATTTCCCTTGTAAAATTACCATAGGCTACAATGTAAGGATAATCCTCCATTCTACATCTTAATGTAATTTCCATTCATGAGGGAATCATAAAAGTATAAAAGATATCAGGCCTTTCACCTTTTTTAACATGGCAAAGTAACAGCTTAGTAAATGCAGTTTGTCCCACTGGGAAAAGGAGTAAAAGGAGATTTTGCCAAAGTTTATTAGGACATGAGGGCAGCCTAGCTCATTAGAGTCCCAGCAAAGTATTACATGATTCTTAGACACAACCAACCCTGTTTGAAAGTCAAAATGCACAGTGAAAAGTGGCTTCAAAATTATTTAACTAATTTAGAAAGTGGAATATTACATGTTCTACTTCAATGACCATTTAACAGCTGTAGAAAAATAAGGCTCCAACTCACTGCTTCTTTGCAGGTGCAGCTCCAGCTTCAGCAAGGACCACTTTATGCTCCCTCAACCTTCAGCAAGGTCATGAACAGCTTTCTGCAAGTTGGTAACAGGAGTTAGCACCTCCATATGCTTAGGGAAATGTTACACTTCCACAGGAGATTATATAAAAATACTTAGTGGTCAATCAAACCATAACCCCTTTGAAGAACTTTTTGAAAGCTTTGCTCTGTACCAGGTTAGGTGTTGGGAACTTGATGAGTGATGGCATAAGGTGTCTTGTTATTATTATTTGGGGAATGGATTTCCTTCCAACCACCTCAAAGAATCTGACAATTTCTCCCACACTGGTTCACTCACTGCTGATTATTTGAACTCATAAATGTTGAAGGATTGCAATTTTATTGGAGGTCTATAGGCTCAATTAAAGTGATTGTTTAACATAAAGAATAAAAGACCATCTGAAACAAGAACTGGAGATGGCCAAAATCTTTCTCTTTGAAAAATGTAACTGCAGTGAGTTATCTATTTAAGTGACTTTTGGCACAGTCAGTATTTAAACCTGAAATGTGTTAAGATATCTTTAAAAGCAGTGTTAAGAGTGAGCATGTTTAATACAATATCACCAAAGATTAACTGGAAATGGGCTCCCCTTTGTCCCAGATGCCATATGGAGAGAAAGTGAAAGATAGTCACTGTACTGAACAGCTTGAATCTAGACAGCTGAAATGGACACAGAATGAGTGCAACAGATTAAAGTAAAAAAAAAAAAAAAGGGTTTTGAGAAAGATGTGTAAGCACAGACCATGCTGCTCCCATTCCCAAGTGCGTCCTCTGTCTTGTTCCTGTGCCATGCTCAGTTTTCAGGAATCCTCATGGCCAAACAGGATCATGGGGTTCATTGAAATGTTGCAAGGCAAATGTTTCTTACCACACAAGACTTACAAAGTATTTTGACAAACTACGGAGGTGTAAATGCACTTGCTTTATTATCTCAACAGCAGCTTGGACTGTGACAGTCAAGTCAGAGCTCTGGCAACAAAGCAATAAAAAAACATTTTGCTCCCTTTATATCACAGAAAGAGTGAAGGATGTGTCTAGTGTACAACTGGAAAGTAGCCATTCAGTGAATGTACCTAGGATACAGGTCCATTTCTCCATCTGAAGTGTCCAAGATTTCCTCTCTCATTTCCTTGTGCACAGATAGAGTTTGGATGAAATCACTGTGCTCTTCCTCATGACTCCATCACTGCAAGGCCTCCCCTGCATGGCTGCAGCTCAGCCATGGTGCTGGGGCAGAGAGGATGGGACCAAGTCTAGGAGGTGTATTTATTCCTTTCCTTGAAGCACCTGCTGTCCTTGCTGCAGAGGCTCAGCATCTCAGCAGCATTGATGTGGTCACACAGGCAACTTGGGATAAACATTTTAGACTATTTTGACTGACTTGAAGGAAAAAAGTAACACAAATGGATTTACTGTGTATAACAGCAGCACAAACTTCAGGTCTGTTTTTCCTGTCACTGGCATCATCAGCAAATCTCCAGGACTCACAACTCCAGCTTTTCCAGGATCAACCATTTTGTAAGCTTCCTCTAATGATTTTGCTAGCCAATCTGACCAGTCAGCTCCCTCACCATCTGAGCCCTCAATTGCACACCAGGGACTGGAACAGTTAAAATTTGTCAAATATAACTGTTAGAATGGACTTGCTTTTCTATGAACCAAGCCCTTCAACACCAGCAGATCAGCCCATTTCACACAGAGTCCACACACTACAGGAAAACTAACCTGAGTGTTTGCCAATTTGGGATACACAGCCTTCCTGGGAGGGCTGGTACATGACACTGTGTGTGTGCTCTCCATGCACCTCGTACTTCCAGATCTCCTTCTTGTTAGAGCCCAGGTGTGGCTATTGCCCTCACTTGGGCTGTCCGCAAGGACGAGATGTTGGGGGAGCTTTGCGCTCTCCTGACCCTCCTAGACTGGTCTCAAGAAGCTCTAGATTTCAATGAGGGCTGCAGCTGCAAAGTACTGATCTGGATCCAAATTTCCCAAAGCAGTGCTCAGATGATTTAGTTCCTTGTTGAAAGGAGCCAGCACTGAATTTTAAAACTGAAATCAGAGCCAAACTTCCTCAAAGTCTGGGAATGTTCTGATCTAGTGGGTTTGGTTTGAGCCCATCTCTAATATGAACCATATAGAAACAGGGCCCAAGTCTGCTTTCATTTCCATTCATTTCACATGAGAACAGGTTGGAAAACTTTCGTGCAATGTAAGTTTGTCGGAAAACTTTCGTGCAATGTAAGTTTGTCAGAAAAGGCCAGTAGGGTCAACCTGTTATTCTCACATTCTATAAATGGCAAGGAAAATTTCTCCACAAACATATTTTAAAAGCTATATGGTTCTCATCTCAGAAAGATGTTTCCAATAATTTGCTTTTTTATTATTTCTATATGGATTTATGCTGTTACCTTTTTCATGATGCACCATTCTTTTCATGACTTAGCAGCAGCTCTTTGACGTATTGTGCAATTCTGCATATTGTTATTGAGAACATATTACCAAAGCATAATCATAAATGATAGAGTTCATTCCTTTTGTTTTATGCCTGCCACCAGTGCTTAATATGAACTGATATGTCTCATCCTTTTTTTCAGCTCATCGTGCAGCTTGTAGGAAAATTTGACACTTAATGTACAGATACACTGTGAAGTTCTGTATTATTCTAATAAAAATACATGCATGAAATGCTATTCAAAATGTTAAATTCAAATATGGTACATGCATATTCTGTCATTTAGAAACGTCTTAAAAAGGAGTTATTCCCAAAATTTTGCTTCAAGGTAACTTCTGGAATTGCTTGGTTTGACTTGATTTGGAAGAAAAATTATCAATGACCAGCCAAGATGGAAGAGCCAAATATGACCAGTTCAACCTTACCTATATCTTCGCATGATGTGGAGGATTAGATTCCAATTTATCTTGGAAATAAGAAACATGTCCATGGAAGTGAAACAGCCTTTGCACAAAAAACTGCAAACACACAAACAAAAATAAAACCCCTTTCTAAAACACCCCTAAATGACAGACCAAATGTAGTTATGATGCAAATTTTTTTCCAGTTTCATTGCTTAACCTGCAAGGTCAGAGCAGTCTCCTACCTGTGAGGGAATACACTACACACCAGTCCAATACCTTGTGAGTTTTTAATGACCATGTGGTATTAGGACACAATACTTAGAAAACTGCAGCCACAGATAAGTCCACAAATGTATGAGCCCAGCTCAAATGTATGAGACCTGCTCTCTTGGCAATTAACTTGCTGCATAATTCAGACCACAAATTTTCCCAAAAGACAAGCACTTCTGGCACATTAGTACACACAGAGATCACAAACCAAACCTGGGGGAAATGATATGTGCAGTAGTAATTTTAAATGTTGCTCTTCAGGGGTGTTGATATCAAACGGCTTTTGACTACGTGCTTTAGGATTTTGTTTATTTTTTTTAGGCCATCCTAGGCCAAAATTTCCTGATTTGGGACATTAGATAATGCTTTCATCCACTCACTTTTGGATTTTACGTATTTTCTATGCTCAAGGCTTTGCTACCACCATCAAATAGCAGACATACATGCAGGAAATCATATTTCAGTCACCAACTGTTCATTTATTGTGGTTAATGCTTTAATTTGTATTCATGTTAGATTAAAATCATTACTGTGATTATCTTAAATATTCATCAGATACAAGATTCCTTACTGTGAGGAACCATCCATTTTTCAACTGGACAGTCCAGGAGCAGTAACTTAGAACACCAATGTGCTTTATGTTCATAATACAGACAATAAGTGGCATTAAAAGTTTGTGCTTAAAATTTACATTACAGTGATGGTGTAAGAAATAAGCCTCTTCACTCGGTGTGCCTAAGCAAGTCAGGTGCTCCCAAACCTCTGCATTTGGCTCAAGATTCCCTACATAAAGCAGCATACCTCTGTATTTTCCAGCACCTATTGAGCTAGTATCGTGACCGTGTTCCTCACACTATGGACAATTACTTTGTGCAGTAAATCAGGTACTTCTGGAGTACAACACATGCTCAGACCATCTGGGCAGGACATGTATATGAATTCCTCAAAATCTGCATTGACAAAGTTTCTGGAGTGAAAAAAGGAGGATATGTCCAAGAAAACCCAGATGTATGATATCTTTAACTGAGTTTAATCTTAGGAGGAATTGTGGCAGGGCAGATTAGGTCACGGATGACCATAATTCTTAGAAAAATACCTCGCAGAACTCTAATATAATCAGCTGTGGTGTGTATGCAAAATTCAATCTCCTTTTCTCTGGAAATGGAGAGAACACACCCCAGACTTAAAAAATTATTCTCCCCTGACAAGTTTCAAATCCTAGTGGCAATGCATGGAAGCACTAGCCCTCCTTAAAAGCAAAGGGGCAAAAGAAAAATAAAATCAATTTTTTGCCAATGTATTTTTCCTTAATGTCATCCTTAAAAACAGCTGGATCCAGGCTGTTAACTTCTGCAAAAGCATCTAAGTGAGATATACACCTAGGATGTTCTCAGCTAAAAATGTCAGAAAATTAATCCAGAACTGTAAACTTCTGCCACAATCAGAAGTAACTGCTTAAACAAACCCTTATACAGGGCAGTACTAGACAAACTTTGCAATGCTGATACTCTGTCCTTAGCAAAATGGGTTTAATTCAATTTAAGAGTCTTCACAGACGATTGTATCTTTTTAATTAAATTAATTTAAAAGCTTATTATATTTTTACTGGTGAAAATTTCATGCATAAGCCCAAGAATAAACAAACAAATAGAAAGATGCTAAGGAAGCAGGACAATAATATGCCTTTATGTGAAAGACAACTTGATTCATTGGAGTAGCGTGGCAGAAGCAAACTTTGAAAAGGGACTTAAATGTGGTCAGTCTAATCCACATCCAAATCTAGCCTGGTTACTTCATTGTAATTGAGATCAGACTCTGATGGCCACCAGCAAAAGCTGCAAATAATCTTCTGACTACCATTATTTCACCCTTACATTTGTTGGCAGAGCTTCAGCAATACATTTTGGAACCTGCGATGCCTCCTTTCCTGGACTGCTCCTGGCTGCTCCTGCTGGCAGGGGTGCACCACTGGCCAGATGATGTCTAAAGTAAAAGCAAACCCTGTCTTGCTGGGGCTCTGCCTGTGGGGACACTGGACGGAGTCCAGTCAGGGAACAAAGTGATCAAAAAGGGAACAAAGTGATCAAAGGTGTCTGCAATACACTAGAGAAGAGGAAAAGTGACACAATTGGGAATAAATCCACAGTTTGAAGGGGGAGAGGTGTGACTGTGCTTTTCTAATTCTGTCCAGGACTCAGAGAGCCAGAAAAAAATAGCACTGGGGGAGTTATTTTCTCATGGTATCTCCAGCCAAAAGCACGTTGTTACCAGAAGTCTTCTGAGACACATTGAGTCAGGAGCAGAAAAAAAAAAAAAAAGTGCTCTGGGACTGAAGGCAAGATGTAGATGGCTTGAGGCACCCTCTTCCAGAAAAACTCCACTGAGCAGCCACACAGCCCTGGAAGTGCCAGCATCCGCAGGGCTCCATGGAGTGCAGACATGGGACTCTCCTCCCCACGCCGAGCCACACGGTGTGGGCAAGCTTGGACACAGGGACAGATCCCTGGCTACAGAGTGCTAAACCTCCCAGGGACCAGGAAACATGAACTGGAATGGTTTTGTCCACAGGCATCTGTGCACTGAACAAAGCTACATCTCCGCAGGCTGCTTCTGTCCTTTGCCAGCACAAGCACCATTTACCCCACTGGGGCTTTTCTCACTTTTTACAGGCAAAACAGAATGCCTGACATGGAGCCAGTCCAGGAAAGGGATGGCTCAGCTTCCCTCCAGTCTTGAGTATTCCAAGGTGAGGCTCTTCTGCGGACTGGACAGGTTGCTCCCATTAGAGAGAGAGCAAATTATGGAACAAAGGTACTTGTGTTAGTACAGCTGCATCCTTAAAATAAGCAGTAAATAGCACCTCTGTAAAAGCAGGCACGGCACCCTGAAAGTGTTGTACCTTCTCTGGACCACATCCATGCTTGGGCTGCTCTCAGGAATGGTGGTGAAACAGTAATATGGAGGAGAAGGCCTTGTTGTACTCACATTTAAGCTAGTTCAGGCAGTGCTTTTCCTGACATTCACACTGATCACAATTTTCTGGATATATTGCACGTGTATAAATGTATTTGTACATGTAAGCATTTGTGTGTATGCATTTTAAGATAGGAATATATGTATACATATACTGTGTATATCTATTTAGACTGTGAAAAGACTAATTCATCCTGCATTAGGAGCACTTCAAAACCTCAAGCAGTGCTAGTGTCAGGATGGAAGCCTGCTGATTATGCTGACTATTGTTAAATATAATTATTCCTTTAACTTATACCTCTCTTTCTGTATAATGAAAAGATTTCTCCAAGGAACATCACTGGTGGCTCAGGACTGTGTGTGTGCAAGCAGGTGTCCCATCCATCTCTGGTATTGATACTAACATCAGCCCAGGCAAGAATTGCAAACAGCAATAAATAAGTTTGACACAGCTTTAGCAACACTTTGAGTTGTTTTGTTTTGTTTTAAAAAAGGAATTGAAAGCAGTACTAAATAAAATGAGAGGGGTCACAAGTCTGTGGCCAAAATGGAACAATAACCATAGTAAACTGTTGAGCAATAAGAAACAAGAAGAGTTTCTCTTGATATTTTTTTTGTTTATTTGTTTGTTTATTTGTTTTCTACCCTCCTTGAATGTTTTCCACTTCATGTCACCCACTGGATTGTAGAAATTGATTCCATCTGGATCTTTCCCAGTTATGTGTGCTGAGACACTGGCAGTCTTCAAGTTGGGCAGGCAAGTTGCCTCTGATTCAGATTTCTCATTACTTCTGTGGGAATGCTACTCTTTCCCTCCATGATGGGCTGAATTTGTCCTGTGGGAATGGGAGCTGCTGAAGAGACGAGCTCCAGCATCCACCCAGTGGTGTCCAGTGGCTTCTGACCCAGTAGAAGTAAATTGCTTGGCAGTCTGTACATTGCAGCCGTCACAAACTGCCCCTCATGGCAGAAAGGATGATAGCTTCACTTTTCCTCCAAAATGTTAATGCCTGGTTTCCAGACTGGCTTAGCTACCAAACACCAGCCGGTTTTGCCACCCTGTCAGGCAACAAAGTCCAGACTTACCTGATGTCTGTACTGAGGAGCAACACAACAAACCACCAAGCACAGCAACATTTTGAAATAGTGCATTGAGGCGTCAAAAACAGGGTTAGGATCTTAGTTATTTCAGATAGACTTTTGATCTCTCACCTTCACAAAATCTCATAGGCTGTTATTCAGGTGCCTGTCCTTCAGCACAGGCAGCTAATAGAGGCTTTGGACCACTGTAAGGTCAGTGAGTGGTTCCACCTGCAAACTGAGTCTGGGGAGATCAGGAACCTGGCACCTGCACAGGTGGAAGTCACAATGCAAAACCTTGTCCTACATCCTTGTCCTAGAGAGGGATTTCCCCTGATCACCTGCAATACATGCAAGGATCTTAAAATTGTCATAAAGCCATATATTTGTCAAGAAGAAACTGCTCTTGGTTGGATGAGGCTGGCAATCACTCCTCTTTAATGGAAGAAATCTCAATACATGCATGACCTTTAGTAGACCTACTCAAATGACTGTGAACTGTTTAAATAAAAGCAGAATCTGGCTCCAAATAGTCAGTAGTTTATGAATATCAATAGCGTCTCACTGGGGTAAGGGAAAAATACACTACAGGTGGCTTTGTAATTGACCAGAGAAAATTTTGGAAATTTAATCAACACATTTAGTCTGCACATGAACAATTCATTTCACAGATGTTTTGTTGAGAGGCCCACAGGCCTTATGTTGAGGAAAAACTCCGTTCAGCAATCTCTATTTTTACTCACATTGTTGAGTGGAGAGAAAATAGATGCTTCAGTTGACAGTTGAGGTCCCATTTTGCCACACATGGCCTACATGTGAAGCAGCTACCAGTCCAACCCAGTACATTTACAAAGTCAGCACATAATGAGAGAGCAGGTGCCTAAAAGAAACAGTAGGAACACAAAACAGCAGGAAAATTATTAAGATTAATATGATAAACATAGCCACTTGTAGCCGTTCTCAGATCTTTCATAGATCTCAGATCATCAGGTCTGAAATTCTCTGTGAAGGTATTAGACACAGAGTGTTTACTCCTTGATGTCTGTGACGAGCACTTTCTGGAAAAAAATCTGTTATTTATTTTTTTGGTGTAGCATTTCATTAGATGTTACGAAAGAAAAGAAACTTTCTGCAAAAGTGGAAAGAAAAAGCAGCATTTCTGAATACCAAGTATCCATGTGAGATGTTTTTGTTTGTTCCTCCAGGGCAAGCCAAATCTTAATCTGCTCATTTTTATTAGTGTTATTGATGCATCAGGAAAAAAAGTAAGCAACCAGAGAGTGTTCTTTAAACAGATAATAAAAATCCCTCATTCTCAAAATCGAAAACAGATTGCTTCATGGTCTCATCGTAGGCATTGTTTTACAAGGAAAATAGACTCTACTCATTTGTAAAATGAGGAACTTTCACAAAGAGTGAAAACCAAAAGTGCTGACACAAGAGAGGAAGAATGTTACCACAGTGTGATGTGAAGAAAAAAGACCAAAAAAATCCAAACCTATACACTTTTAATCCTATGCATATATGCTCTCACTTTTTGATGTGATTCAAGTATTTAAAGGCAGAAAACTAGAAATCCTGTCTGGTCACAATGGTTAGACCAGGTTCACATGGGCAATATGTGTGTATGCCCAGAAGTGTTTCTGACATCTTCTCCTTCACATGTTTAAATCTGATTAGTTCTTCCATTAAGGAAAAGTAACCCCATTTTGTAATTGCAAAACGCATATAGGTAAAATAGGCAGAAGCTTTCTTGTTATTGATAGCTTTTCTTCTGCCCCCTTCCTTGTTGTTTCACTTATTGGAAGGATCTTGGGTTTGGATTTCCCAAAGACTGTACAGTGACTACAAAAATCGTTCCCTTTTTTCAGTGGGAATTATTAGCATTACTGTAATATCTATACATAACAACAGTATAAAGAAGATCAGTTTTCTCTTTAAAAATTTCCTACTCCTTCCCCACTGAGAAGAAATTACCAAAAAGACATTATGACTTTATTATGAGTGACATCATTTTTAGTCAAGAAAAAGAAGGAATGATGAGTCTAAAAATCCAGAAAAACAAACCAACATAGATAACACAACTGAGGAATTTTGCCAAAGCCATAATACTCCCATAACTATTTTAAAACTAGGTAGGGGAAAAAAGGCATCCATTTTTTCTGCTTTTACTTTTAACTAGAAAAGCAATAACTTTCTACCTAGAAAAATAAGTAAGTCTCTGCTTCCTGACCACTGTCCTGTCTTTTGAAGCACATCTTTAAACACCCTGTGTCTTCATTGTGTCTTTGTCACAAACCAAGAGAGTGATCTAACGCTTAGTCAAGAAGGGATCTTCCTGGTCTGGGACCTTCTGGTGTGTATCACACAAACACTTGATGAGCAAAGTCTCACATGTTTGTTTCAGACTGTGATGACCACCTTAAATTGACACCAGAAGAGATGTTTCCTTCTCCAGACAACAAACTGTTGAAACACTGATTTTTTAATAAAACCAGAAGGCTCAAAAACCATATGGCCAGAAAAACATATTTCATCAACCACGTATTATAGTCAGAGAAGACAGAAAACTCAGCAGTGAGTCAGGAAGGATGGTTATTTCAGATTTTCACAGTGGTGGTAATCTCTATACTCATCTTTAGAGAAAAGAAAAGGACAAACTGAGTAAAGGACCTCTCTCTAGAAGGTAAATATAGAAGAGAAGGTAAATATAGAAAGATAATCTCTTTTACAGGGTTTTCCAGACAATGATAATAATAAAATATTTTTAAAGTAGCAGCAGTAATAACAAGGATAGTAATACTACTACTACTAATAATAATAATAATAATAAATAAATATGGGAAGAGTTAGTTATCTCATCCAAACAATGGGATGAAAAATTGGAGAAGTTTCTTAAATAACCATACTATAATTTTCATTTAATAGAGAAAAAACAGTGGCAGTAAAGAATGCATAACAGTACTCACAGCTCTTCACCCGATAGACCACAGTTGTTGCAGTGGATTCAGGAGGCACTATGACAAGAGAGGAGATCAGGAGAAACATATAACAGAAATTGTTGGAATTTTGGTGCTTTGAGAACGATTTTGAGAGAAGGTAACAGGGGTATTTAAGAGAAAGATTCAGAACTGTCTTTGAGATAAAGGGAGAGCCACAAAATGGCCATAAACCTCAGTCATAAAGACATAGTGACATTATATTGTTAAGATTCCTCAAAAGAAAGATATAAAACATTTAGCACAGGGCTCATCTGGGATGGGGCTTGTGTAAAAAAATATATCTTTTTGATCTTTTCTTCTTTATAGCTTCTTTCATGTTTTGTGATTCCTTGCTTTTTTGCAGTCACTGTTTAGCTGCCTTTCTCTTACTCTATTTTATTTTTGATATTGATTTAGAATTAGAGCTGCTGAATAAATGTAGTAATTGGGGACCATCAAGGGAACTGAAATTCACATCAGTTTAGATACTAATAAAGCTCCAGTAGAAACTGTATTTCCCAGATCTGTAAAAAATAAGTGCAGGCACTTATACTTAGTGGCTATACTAATACTCAGGCACTGAGACATGAAAAGGTACCTGCTGATTCAAGTTCAAAAAATGTTTCCTATGTTTGTTAATGAATTTATTGATTCATTATGATCTGAAAGATGTTTAGTTAATTGTACCTCTGAAATATTCTGTATTAAGTTTGATAATGAGGATAATAATATTCAGTGTTTTCTTTCTTCTCATTAAATCAAGAGTTGCTTTCGCATCTGAGCTTTTAAAATATTGGAAGCGGTGGAATAGAAAGGTCTACAGGCAGTGTGGCTAGACCTTAACAAAGCTGTGCTTCTGTCTGCTCATTTTCATAGAATCATAGAACCACAGAATGGTTTGGGTTGGAAGGGACCCTGAAGATCACCTAGTTACAAACCCCTGCCATGGGCTGGGACATCCTCCACTAGACCAGGTTGCTCAAGGCACCATCCAACCAACCCAGCCTTGAACATTTCCCAGAATGTGGCATCCACAACTTCTCTGGGCAACCTATTCCAGTGCCTCACCATCCTCACAGTAAAAATTTTCCTCCTGATACCTGATCTAAACCTGCCCTGTTGCAGTTCCAAGGCATTCTCTCTTGTCCTGTCACTGCATGCCCTTGCGAAAGGTCTCTCCCCATCTTTTTTGTAGGCTCCCTTCAGGTATTTGAAGGCTGCAATTAGGTCACCCTGAAGCCTTCCTTCCCTTCTCCAGGCTGAACAATCCCAGTAATCCTCTCAGCCTTTCCTCATGGGATAGGTGCACCATCCCTCTAATAATTTTCTAAGACTCTGTCAGCTAATGTCTTCTACCAGCTACACAACAACAGTGGAAATGCAGAGTTGAATTTTCAGCTGCCCGTGGGTTATGATACACTTCGAATGGAATACTAAACTCCAAGTGTAGCCAAGATATCCTTATGTATCCCTATGAGCTGGTGATGCTTGTCAGGACCTTCCTGTGATGCATAATGATGATTCCTATTAAAACTTCTAGAGTACAGGTACAGCTACAATCCTTGATGAGTCTAGGAAATGGACTCCTCATTGCAATCTGCCTAAAGAAATATGCTGTGCTTTGTGGAAGGACAGAAGACTGAATCAACAGCAACTTCCAAGAGAAGTGGGATGCAGTGAGACATTAAATAATGACGGTGACAGCCATTTGAGAAGTCCGGAGAAGTCTGTAAGCAATTACAACAGAGATTTTCCTCTTGCAAGGTGTTTTGTTATCAGAAAGCCCCAGTTCAACTTCCTTTCTCTGACATGTAACACAAGGATGATGAATTAAAGATAAATTTGCTGCTTGAATGTGCAATTCCCTTGAACTGTAGACATTGTGTTAGTGTACATCAATGGCTAGTGATGCCTTGCATCTCACTGAAAAACACCTTTAGTGGTTCTGGGGCAAGAGCTGTTGTGAGACTCAGCTCACACAGAGCTCCCACATACAAGGAATAGGCTTGCCTTTAGTTTATGCTTCACTTGATGCATTTGGGTTGAGTGATTACAACATCCTGGAACTAAAATGATAGGCTAATTAGGAGCTGGAATGAACTTCCCGAGTCACTGGGTTCATCATCTCCTGGCTTTACAGGAAGCCTTATATAATGTCTCCATAAAGCAGTTGAGCTTCAGCTGAAAGTTACTCAGTTATTGCTGTTCCTCCCACGCAAAGGCTGTTCCACACCCCCCCTGCCTTGGTGGTCAAGACTTTTCTTCTCTTTTCCTGCACAATTTCAGATCCCCTTTATACACATTTGTTCCTGTGCCAGCACTGGACCTGGATATATATAGCTCTTTTCCCTTTCCACTTTTTACTTCTTTGATTTATTTCTGGAAAGCAATTACATCCCTTTATAGTCTTCATTTTGTTAGGCTAAGAGAGATAGACTTTTCTAATCTCCTCTTCCTGGAAGACAGTGTTCTTTTCTCCCAATCCTCTCTGCACCTTCTTTGCATCTGTTCCTCTTTGAATTTCAGCCTTCCTGAACACGGCTGACCAGAACAGTACATACCAATCCAGATAGTTTTGCTAGGTTTTGTATTAGGATGGCAATACTTCCCTCTCTTTCCTAGGTGTCTTCTTTAAGGCCATGTCACACTGGTAGATCACAGTAACCTATGACTACATGTTCTTCCTCTTAATACATTTCCAAATGATGAGTTCCAGTATGTAGAGAAATTATTGGCATTAATCCATTACAATGTGATGACTTTGCACTTAATATTATTAAATGAGTATTCCTATTACGCCCGTCACCAAGGTCACCCCAATTATTCCAGTATTGCTGTATCCTGCCAGCTCTCTTTGGCACTAACAATGCCCCAACAAGTCACTAGAGAGTCTCTGACACGAGATCAATCCTCAGCATCAAGCCCCTCAGGAACTGCCCTTGTCTGCATCCATCTAGGCATACCATTACCTTTCCAATGCCAGGTAGGGTTGACTCCTTCTTTCCCAAGCCCCCATACAGTCCTTGTATGTATCCCCATCTCTGTGCTGTGAGCCATGCTGCAGGATTCACTGCTTTGATGAAGCCCACAGAGGTTAGGTATAACCTTGTAGTTCTTTTCTCTGGAAAGCCAATATTATACCACAGACAAATGTGTATGGGATAATATAGCCATGCAAAATTTGTATTTCATCCCCTTTTCAGCATCCTTGATTGTTCCTAGTGCTCAACAGTTTGTCCTTCAGATTAAGACATATGTAAATACTGCCTGTAAAAAATTTCTGTGGCTACACCTGTTTTCCAAAACTAATCAGAGTGGTGGGCAAGAATTGCACTGGTTCAAAAATTTGGATAGCTTTAATACACTGAATAAAATGAAGGCTTCCCGAAAACTCTTTTTTTTTTTTTTT